>OLMO02000238.1:3941031-3964433 GCA_900291935.2 Cassiopea xamachana
ACAATTTTCTTCAATAATTTAGCCAAAACCTGCTTTTCCTTATCAATTCATACCAAAACATTATCCTGGTCCATTTATGAAAAAAAAATAGAAGCACAGCAAATATTAGCCATTTGTTCTTTTGGTAATTATATAAGTTATGTTGACAATTGTGGAACAGTTTTTCCCAAATATTTGCTTTTAAAAATAAACTCTATCTGTTTTGGAGTTATGTCAAACTGCCAGAAGAAACCGTTAAAGAAGCATGCATATTCTTCTTCTAAAATGAGCTAATCTACAATAACATAATTGCATACTTTGAACATATTTCAGGATGTTTATGTCTTTAATATTCCCAGAGACAGTAACAGTGCATTATTCTATCAGAGCTACACAAAGAGAACAACTTTACCACTCCCTGATTTTCAGGACTAAGATAAAATGAGAAAATTTTCAAATATAACCTTCTAAACAAAAAACTTAATTGCTATTTGAAGCCATTATTGGGCTTTCTTGTTCATTTTGTTTTTGATGTCTTTGATTTCAGCTTCAAATTTCTCCACTAGCAATAATCCATCTTCATCAAACCATTCTGAGACTGATCTAAAAAGCAAATTGGTTGATTATTTCATTTGCCGATTATCTTCTTCTGTTCTTTTTCACTTACTTTTGAACATGAACATGCTTTCCATAAAACAGAGTGCTGAATGTGAAAAAAATGAAAAAGTTTGGTATAGTTAACAAATGAAAAACTTTAACTGTTCTGTAACTACTAGTAAGCCACCACTACTGTTCCAAATTTATTCAAAAGGGGCATCTTTCAAAGTGAAATTACAAAAAGTCCATTGTTATATAGGTATATATTCAGAGATGTAGTATTCATTCGTTGAAATAAGATCATGTAATGTCACATTCTCATTTGTAGCTCTATGGTGGGGGCCTTTTCAAGGGGGGGCAATTCAGTCCATACCAGGAAATGTCTGACTGTGATTGCCAATGGGTAGCCATTGGCAAAATCCCCAGCACGGGTGAAAAATCATCTATGTCAATATCATTATCAATCATGCAATTGCATATGCCAAAGAGGAACTTTATCACAACTGCAACACTAGCGACTGTCAACTTTTGCTTGCATAACTCTGTTTTATCCTGTTTTATCTAAATGAGAAATCTGATATGCTTTAGCAGCAAGAAACTGTATTTCATATACAGAAATCTTGGACTGCACATGCAATTCCAAACAAGAGAACTGGCTTGTGCAGACAAGGGCACACGTGAATTGATGCTCATGCACCCATTTCTTCCAGGCATGGACTGGCAATTCAAGGAAACACATTATGCAGATGGGCAATTTATGAATATTGCACATCTGCATAATGTAAATCCTTGAATTCTCATGTTCTGACTTCACACTATCATATTTTTTCAGAGTGCTACCTGTGTGGAATAGCAAAAACTTCAAAAAATTGCCCAACGTAGCTTAAGCCAACCCCAGAGCTTCATGCTCTCACTAGGCATGGGGTAGGCCCAGGCTGCTAAAAATTGGATGGAGCCATGCATGGTGCAGACACGAACTTTTGCAAGCTCCATAATTGTTAACTAATAATGGATCCATATTTTGTTGGTGCCTATGCAATAAAGAGAATTTTTGCATATATGATGTACATACTGAGTAATATTTTCTCTCTGCAGCGTCTTTGATTTCCCATCTTCACGCTCAATTGTCAAGTTAAACATATGATCAAATCTTTGCAGCGATGTTGCAACTTTCCATGTGTTATCTGGGTCCTAAAACCGAAAAATTTACAAACCAATCATTTTATATTAAATTACCAGGCAGATCTATGCATTAAACATGGAAACTTTTGCAATTTGTTGCATAGTAGCTAAAGATTACGACATGTGAGATTGCACCAAAACAATCCTGAGAATTTCAGCTCAATGGAATAATTTGCTCAGATCTATTTCCATGTACAGTGTGCCATATATGGGTGAAATCTACATGCTATAGACCATAACTTGGCAAGAAAATCAACCAGAGCATATGCATTTCAAATTTTATATAGTGAATATTTCATTTTAATGTTGATTGCTAAGTAGGGATGAAAACTTAGAATTCTATGTGACAATACCAAATGAAATGAGTACAAAACAACATAATATCAGAAATATTAAGAGGTGAAATTACTATCTTAATATGGACAAACAACACTTAAATCATGCCTTAAGGAAAATAACTGCCATCATCATCTGATCCACCTACTACATATTCTGCACGAGAAACAAGCCTTGGACTAACCCTGATCTTCTTACTTACTGAACTATAAAGATACATGTTATTTCACTCTGCAGTTTGAGTTTTTTTTTCATTTTAATGACTAAATGTAACCTTGTCAGCCAGATACAAATTACCTGTATTCAGAGGGAATTGTGTTTGTAAATTTTAGTTGGAATATATACATGAGAAGTTTCAAAAAAAAATTATTTGTGATATTTTTATTGTCGTCAAATAGTGGCGTTCAGATGTCACTGTACATGCCTCTCGATTAATTGTTGTTATTTTAGCCTGAATAACTTCATTTGATATCAAACCTATACACCTTTATTTATTTGATGTCAAGCTTGTTCTTGTTATTGTCTATATTTTAACTCTTGTTATCGACAGTAATTTGTTTTGTTATGATCAGTCTAGCCAATTGTAACTACCTTTTTATAAGTGAGGTTACCATTATATGTAGTAGAATATAATATGAAAGTCTCCATTTCATTATTATCATACAGTATATGCGGCAAGAAAAGTATATGCAACTTGGTTTCTCTTCCCACGATAAACTGGACTGTCTTTTCAAACCAATTCATTGGTTCCAGTTTGCAGATGATGCAGATGTTGTCACGACCAATGAATGTGAAAATCAACTTCTTTTGAATTGTTTTACCAAATGGTGTACATGGTCAGAAATGATCATCAGAGTGGATAAATGTGTGACATTTGGGGTCAAGAAATTTTCTTCCTGTTCTATCCAATACAAACCTATGCTGTTTATTAATAATGAAATTGTCCCCACAGTTAAATATGGTGATTCCTTCAAATACCTTGGTCGCTATTTCAACTTTGAAATGGAAAATGAGGTCCATAAAGAGAAGCTCAAATCCTAGCTCCCAGATATATGAACTCATATCAATGCCCTTCCAGTCTTGCCTAAAAACAAATTACTTCTCTACCAGCAGTACATCCTTTCAAAACTATCTTTGCACCTTACAGTTGCAACTTTACCTAAAACTTGGGTAATTCAACCTCTTGATAATGTTGTAACCAGGTTTGTGCATCAATGGCTTGATCTTCAAACTAGTGCTACTTTAAGCAGCATTATCCTTCCCAAAATCAATTTGATTTCAATCTCCAGCTTCCTTCTATTAAATTCATCCAATGTCGAACCGTCTTACGAAATTCTCTGCAATCTTCACAGCATGATGCCATTACGTCACTTTGGAAAAGTAATAGTCAGAGCATGAACATACAATATGTCTCATAAAAATACAAAGCATGTGCTAAAGGTGGTGAGGCACGAGCACACTGAAAAACTCCAGTCCCAGCTTCCATCCCAAGGCTTTATTATTACTTTCCTTTTAAATCACTCTCTGACTCAACTCAACTCTCTATGGTCCTCTTCACTGAGTAACTTGCGTAAGACCATTTTTATCTTCACAGTACAGTACCTCAATAACACACTGGCTAATCACACAAATCTTCACAAATGGAAGCTCTCTTCATCACCTGACTGCTCTTTTTGTTTGAAACCGGAGTCTCTTCTTCATATGATAGCAGGCTGTAAGTCATATCTTGAGGATGGCCAGTACAGATGCAGACATAATTCTGTCTTAAATTTCATTGCATCTACATTGCAATGCATCATAAACTCTACCATGTACGCTTATCTTCCAGGTTTCCTCTCACCTTGCATTGTAACTGGTGACCACTTGCGGCCTGATATGCTTATCCCCACTGGCTCAGCTACTATATATATATATCATAGAACTCACTGCTGGATTTGAAACTACCATCAATCTAAACACTGAGAGAAAGAAAGATAAATACATGCAATTTACTCATGATCTTTCTTTGAAATACCGTAGTGTCAATTTCATTAATCTCTTCATTAGCTCACTAGGTATTTTTGGGAAATCTTGTAACTCTTTCATTGCCATGTGCAATGATCTTAATATCAACAAACAAAACTTAAATTATGCCTTAAGGAAAATAACTGCCATCATCATCCGATCTACCTACTACATATTCTGCATGAGAAACAAGCCTTGGACTAACCCTGATCTCCTTACTTACTGAACTGTAAAGATACATGTTTTTTCACCTTGTAGCTTGGGTTTTTTCATTTTAATGGCTAAATGTAACCTTGTTAACCAGATACAAATTACCTGTATTCAGAGAGATTTGTATTTTTAAATTTTAGTTGGAATATATACATGAGAAGTTTCAAAAAAAAAATCATCATCTCTATCAGAAACAATGCATTGAGCAGCTACCATACTGTGCATTGGTTAACTCCAGTCATGTGATCTGATCTTCCATCACATGACCAGGAAGTGATTTTCACTCATGTTTGTAATATATGTGTAATCTTATTTAGCTGTTAATGATGTCAAATTGCATGAAAGTGCTGAGTTCCTCACATTTTGTTTAATAGCAAAGGCAATACACTACGCAGCTACAAATGTAAACAAAAAATGTCACTAGTGTTGGACAATAGGAAAATTTTACTGCTCAAGTATATCAAAAGAAAGGAATAATCTATTTGAGGCATAAATGCATTCTTACCAATCCAGCATCATCTTTTTCTAATGCCACCAAAATGTAATTTTTTTCAACCAAGGCAGTAAATAGAGTCAAAAGTGTCATCAACACAAAATATCTTCATAAATTATTAAGGTAGAAAGTATTTTTCTTAGAAAGATAAAACTCTCCTTCAGAGGAGGACTAACATGTCAATGGTTCTAACTATTACGAAAACCTGTCTAATTCAAGCAATTCTGTTAGCCCCATAAGCAAAACAACCTTTCTAATCCAAACTTTCTATAACTACACTGGTGACATTAGCACTTTTTTCATTAACTTCTTGCAAAATTTGCTTGAGAGATATGCTCAAGAATATTACTTTAAATGAAGAGAAAGAAGTATCAAGCCAACAAAAGCAAGGTAGTATGACCTTTTTCTTAAAAAGTTTAATAGCAATAGCTATTTTTGTGTTGCATTGTTATTGCAGGACCGATCTAATTAATGAAAATTTTTGTTTATTCAATACTGTTGGGCAACTTATAATTATGTAGGTAATTGCTATTAAGTGAGGGTTCATGGAAAACTATGACAAATCCAGAGGTTTCATTGAAAACTCAAATAAATCAAACTTTTGTAATTTGAACATTTTCACAGATTTAACTGTACAATGCAAAATTTTATCACAACAAGGCATAAGTTGAGTGACTATCAAGACAACAAATGATTACTTCTATCTCCTCAAGCAAAAGTTGCAACATATTCTAAGTTAATTAAGCAGTAGAAATGGAGATTGAATCAAAGTGCTCAAGATGGTTTTATAATATTGCAGGACCATAAAAAGTTATTTTGAAATGCCCTCTGCCTTCAACCTTCAACACCTCTGATCACAAGCACAAAGTGTATAATTCTACACTGTGCTGACATCAATGCCAGATACTTGTAAACAATGACACACCTACCCCGCCCCCAATAATTCTAGACTTTAGTAATTGTGACAAATTCACATAAATATTTCTTAGGTAATAAGAGTTGACAATGTTCAAGAGACATTATCCCTCCCCCTCCCCCTCCCCCTGAATACTAAAATATCCCCCACTGGTAGTGATTATAGCACTAACAATACTAAAATGGAGTTTTCTTAGTCAACACATGAGCAAATGCAAACTAGACTGATAGTTGATTCAGAAAAGTATACGTTATAACACATGAGAGAACAACATACTTTGAGGCAGGGTAAGGGTATAGGTAGTCATATGCTAGAGCTGATAGAGCAATAGCACAGCCTGCACCACTGAGAGCCAGTCTGATTTCAATATAATTGTGCTTTTCTTTGTACTTCAATGTTTCAGTAAAAAACTAAAACAGATTAAAACAATTGATTAGAATTTTTACAAGAATATAATTGTGTGTCACTATCAAAGCACTCAAATTTAAATCAATTGATTCATAGAAGAGGTAGAAGAGACTAACAAAATGCTTTGTGTTATGCTCACAAAGGTCTACTGTCACACATCATACTACCATAACAATACACTAGGGGCATTGCGGCCTGGAGAGGAATTAGGAAAATGTCTGGAAAGCCCCTGCAATGCAACATACTGCTTTACTGGCTAGATTAATATATGGGCCCCTGTTCACAATGAATAAGCCCCAAATATGACTGTTTTGGTCCTACATTTGGAGCCACAACACCCCCAAAATAGATTAAAAAGCTACTTAACAAAATCTTGAGAACAAAATAAGAAAGGGCAATGAAAATACAAACAATCAGGATGGTACTAATTCAATACTCAAATACGATCAGAGGTGCAGATAGAGGGTGCCAAGAGCTGGACTTCAAAGTATGGACATTTTTCATAGGACCACAAGTAATAAATCAGGTGTGCAAGTGTGCACATGGTCTTAGCTGTGCACCTATAATGACACACTTAACATTTTGACTCAAAAACTATAACTAGTTAAGGTACTAATAGCATACACATTAAAGCAACTTTTGCTTCATTGCTACCATTAGGATAGCTAGGAAATATTTCCCATGAAATTCGTATTAAAACATTACACCACATGAGCCATGTCATTCAGTGTTTGTCATACCCACCTCCCAATTGTACAGTAAAAGTTGAGAATAAATTTCTGCAAGTGCACTTGCCAAACTGGCAGTCTGGGTTGGGGAGGGCTGAAAAATCCCTGTGGAGCTGAACTACCATTTCATTAGCAAATTTCTTGTGATCAAAACACTTCTTGGAAAACACGGCTGTATTATTAACTTTAGAGAATAGCCACAACAAGAATCATGATTGTAATCTCTTTCACTGCAAGGCTTTAATTCTGGTTATGTTGCAATTAATGAAAATAAATTACAATCATGCTTTCATCCTGGTTCCTCTTCTAAAATTTCTTGTCTTGCTAGAAAATAATCATGCTACATAGACAAAATAATTTCAAAAACGACTACATTTTATGTTCTTGTTGGTTACATATGCACGTCTGGCACCTCTTATGAACTTTCCAATTTTCCTATTTACACCTTTGAACACAATATTGTAGCATTTCTATACACAAATAGCAAAAAATAGTTACTAAAAGTAAAGAATTGTTTAGAAGAAATGTGCTACTAAAATATGCAAATTTTCCAAGCTATGGGGCAAACCTTTCGCACGACATCATCCAATGAATTTTTTATAGCATTTCCATCCCACTTATCAACGATTCTTGGTTTGTCTGCATCCAGGATCTGAAAAACCAAAACAATTTCGACAATGAATAGAAACAATGCACTTGAGTCGGGGAAAACCAGGACAACTTTTATGATTTTCAATTAGTGGGGCACAAGTTAAGATAGGGCCCATACCTATAAAAACTTTTTCTCGAAAACGCTATATTAAATGCAAAGGTAAATTTGTGACGTTGTGTTCTTACATACAGGCAAGTCAAGAGGGTCGACTACTGGTTGAGCTAACCAAAGATTTTGATAATGAGTGTGCGAGAGACAATGGGGGCTGGTGGGGTGCTTACCCTACAAGTCAGTACGTTAAAGGTGCCCTAGGAAACACGAAAGGGAAAGACTCTATCAAACTATTTTGTAACGATAAGGGACTATCAGACAACACTGAAATGAAACAGCGATGAACTGAAAAGCTTGTCTGATATGCAGAAAGTTTCGGAGTTATGTTATCCATACGAAAAAAATACTGATATGAAACCTAAGTCAACCCTGTAGAAAAATAATAAATGGGTTACAAGATAACCTGGTCGAGAAAGCCACTTTTGTTCTTTGTAATTTTTCCACTTGTGGCTGCCATCTTCAAATGTGCCTCAATGTGTGTGGATAACTTTGATTTGTCAATATAACCTCCTACGCAGAAGTCGAAGAGGCCAACCGGAGCTTCTGTTTGGAATCAGAATTGGCGCTAGAGACAAAAAAATTATTTTTCAAAGTCAAAGCACCAACAAACGTTCTATTTTGGATTTCGGGCTGCCGATGGGGTGCCATTCGGAGCGTTTGAAGCAGCTGCACCCATGCATCAAAAGCTCCATCTCTGTCAGACATTTTGCTTTTGCTGACGTTCCTGTGCATAAGAAATGGGAGATAAAACTCTTCAAAGGAGCAATCCTGCAATCGGGAAAAGACCGAATAGGTTGCATCCCACGTTGTAATTTACTACGTAATTAAAAGTTTTTATAGAGAAGCATCATCAAAAGCCTTTTCAGCTGAGAAACCAAGCGTCATGGTCTTTAAATTGAGCCCTTCTTAGGGGAAATGCACTCTTTGTGAAGAGTATTTTAGGGCGAATTTCTTGATCTTAAAAATTTTGGGGTGCGTGCCCTTGTATACCGCGACTTCAACGGCCCCATTATGAGAAGACTACTTAGTGAAAAGTCCTTTCAATATGTAAGCGTATCTGTTCCTATTAGGGTCAGCAGGGATGTGCCGATGGGGGCGTCATGCCCCCCAGTGCTTTCAAATTTGCAAGAAAGTTGGTCAAAAGTCAGCCATGCTGCTGCAAGAGTTGGCTACATTATTTTCTGTGACATCTTTTGAGTAACAATAGTGGTTGGTCAATTGGTTAGGAGCGGTTCTAACCGGAAAAACCCGGGGGGCCATGGCCCCTGTGCGTAAGGTAAAGAAAGGGGGTCTGGGGGCTTTGCCCCCAGAAAATTGTTTTTGATGACACCCTTTTTACCCTAAGAAAAGGCCCTTTTGAGCACAGAGATTGGTCTTTTATACACGAATAAGCTATGTAAATGAAAGAGCAGAAATGAAGGTGAGCAGGCAAAATGACAGAAAAATCAGTAGCGGTTCTACGGGGGGCCAGAGGAGGTCACGGCCCCCAGACATTTTCTTGGTCCCCCCGTAACTTTTCTTGGTATAAAATTTTGAATATATTGTTTACTGCAAATACTTGCGAGTTAGGAAGATGTACAAGAAATGAACATGATACTTTGGACTCTTACTGTACTTTAACTTCTACAAAACATCTCTCTGGCTTTCTGTGTCTTTTGGCTTTGAATGTAAGCAACATATAGTAAATTTCTAAATGTTAATGGAGATCTTGCATGTATATTTTCCGTTATGTTTATCGTCCTGTACTTTTATTTCAGCCATTTTGCCAGCTCTCCTTCATTTTTGCTCTTTCATTTGCATAGCTTGTTATAGTATAAATGATCAACTTCTGTGCTCAAAAAGGGAGTTTTCTTAGGGTAAAAAGGCTTTGGTCAAAAATTGTTTTCTGGTGGCTTCGTCCCTAAGCCCCTTATTTTCTAGCATACACTCAGGGGCCATGGCCCCCTGGATTTTTCTGGCTAGAACCGCCCTGAGAGAAATAACAGCACAGGACAATAACATAACGAAAAATGCAACTGCAAGATCTCCATTAACATTTAGAAATTTACTTTATGTTGTTGCTTACATTCAAAGCCAAAAGAAGCAAAGAAAACTAGACAAACGTTTTGTTCAAGTTAAAGTACAGTAACAGTCCAAAGTATCATGTTCATTCCTTGTACATCTTCCTAATTCGCAAGTATTTGCTGTAAACAATATATTGAAGTTTCAAAATTTTATACCTTTCTAGAAAAGTGTGGGCACCAAAGAAGGGGCCAAGAATATTTCTGTGAGGCGTGCCCCCCGTAGAACCGCCACTGCAATTGGTCAAAACACCCCCCTCCCCAACAGGTGCCTTGGCACATCATTGAAGGTCAGTCTGGTTTTGCGAATGCTTTGACTCAAGCAAATAGATTCTTGAAAGAGTAAAGAGGATAATAATAGTTATTTGTTCTCTATTGGGTCTGATGGAATTCTACCCCTCCCCCCATCCATTCTTCTATCTTGCATGCCATCATGGCATACATTGAGCTTGATGATTGAGTAAGTGGTGATTAACATCGAAGTTAAAATTGATTATCCAGAAAATTGCCGCAATTTTCACTAAATGCTAACAATGATGGCTGTCATTAGGGTGGACATGATATAATATTGCTCTATTGAGCATGTGATAAGCATATTTTAATCCCCACACACATTAATAAATCACAACGCCTACTTACATGACCATGCTTCCCCTTGATGAGGCAAAAGCGAAATTTTACATAAATAGCGAAATAATAAACTAGCATCTTGTGGTTTACCACTAGTCTATATACAGGGGAAGTCTCATATCTATTCCTGTGAAGTTAAGCCCAAGTCCTGTTACTATAACCAGTTGTTTCTGTCAAGAGCCTGTGCAGACATCAGTGCATTGCCAAAAGGCTTAAAAGAGATTCTTTAGTATGATGTCAAAGGAGGGCTGAGGACATAATCTGGTTTCAGACTGACGTAAACTTTAAAACTTCTGTGCGTAGGTAGGCCAAGTTTCACACAGGGCATTGCACATAAGGCAAATATTTGCAAAAGCCATACTTTGATTTGAAGAAATACAAATATAAGCAGTTGTAAAATTGCTTAATGCAGAGAAAACAGCATGTAACATATATATTAAAGTATATATTCTTAACACTTTCACATCTTATCTATTTCCTCTTTACAGCTATGGACAAGAGCTAAAATTCTAAATAATACACATAAAACAATATCATTCTTTACAACGGGATGATAAAAATATGAGCTTTTTTTAATAAGTTCAGTTCATAATAACAAGGCATCTGTGAACTGAAATCATTTCAAAACATTCAAACCTTTTCATCTATTACTTTGCATAGCATCAATATTCTACAAAAATAATAGATGAAAGGGTTTGGTAAGATTGAAGGGTTGGCTATGAGCAAGGCTTTGAGTGGGAACTACTGTAGGCCAAACAGTAGACTACTTCAGTGAAAAGTTACTCTTTTAAAACACCATCATCAGCATTTGCGTGGCCTATATCTACAGATATCAACACATGGCTGGGGCAAATCAAAAATACACCAAACTTTGTTTCAAAGCAGAAGTCATGAAAATTATAACAATACACCTAACACAAAATAGCCAAGAAAGGGCTTTTTACAAATAGCAAAGACTGGAAAGAAAAAGTACATAAATTAAGCAAAGACACAAACTAATTGATAACAACATCTATGAAACCAAAATTTGTACAGATATTTACATATACTCTAATAAAATATAGGGTAATATTGTAGCTAAGAACCTTAGCATTAGGAAAAGATCTAACATGGATGTCACTAATACATTGCATCTGATAATATGGGCGTACAACCACTTTCATAACGTTCCTTCAAACAGAAGTTATTAAACACAATTGTCTATGACGCAAACTTTTTGCATTCGATGACAAAACCTAGCTGTCAAAGGAACATGCATGATTTGTATAACAAGACACTTAACTATTGTTTAAGTCGTTGCCCAGCAAATCAGCTGATCTAACAATTGTTCGCATAACACCTTGATCATTCTGGAGAAGACAATAATCGGGCTTTCCTTTGACAACTTATAAAAATAGTGGTTTCCGAATGCCTTACTTGTGCAATATGGTTGCGTGGGCCTTCGCACCTAGGTAGCAAATATAGAATGTGGTGACAAGTCATATTTTAAGACAATATCACGTCTGTTTAAAGAACGATTTGCATAGAATTAAGTGAAAGCTACCTATATACAAGTTCCAACACTGACTGAACACTGGTATTTATCGCCAAGAATAGCAGGTCAAATACGTTAACTGCACGAAACTGAATTATTGATCTTAAAGGTCGAAGATGTGCGATGAGCTTCTCCTTGACAACAATAAATTTCAAACGTTGCATAGCATGCAGCTAAAAATTGTTCCTTTGCACAAACAGACTTCAAAAAAATTGCTTCCAACTTTCAATCAACGCGACATATCTCACCCCGAATCTCTGCATGACAGGATTCTTGGCCTGCAGTCGTACACAGCAACACTCATCAGCCATAAGACATCCCACAACTTGCACTGAACCAATTTTGCTCTCTGAGATGCACTACTCTAAGGCTTCACGCTTTGCTTCCAATGGAATGACTACTTAAGTTAGCATGCTGAGTGAACATGACTTCCCCACCACAATTTGACGATGGTAGCATTCTAGGCCCATATTGTATTCTATCCTTCGAGATCCTCGAAAATTTCGGGTACAGTTGTGGCATAGCAAGATCAGTTCTGATTCTTTTTATTGGTAGTCTAGTATCAAAGCAAGAATTCTCACACATATTGTCTTTAATGTCCATTCTATCGACTTTATCCATGAGTTCTTCGCAACACTGATCAAGTAGGCTAGATATAGACATTTCGCGAATATGCCGTCGTTTTCCTCCAAGGCTTGGACTAGGAGGCGGCGCTGAAGGCCAACCTTCATCAATATTGCCACTCAGTGTCACACTTTTCATAATTTCCATCTTCTGAGGGCTTTAAAACTAAGCTCTACTGACAGCAAGTTATCACTCTCGTGGCATCCTTCTTGTTAAAAAATTTTATACGTGTAGCGTCAAAGGACGAAATATTAACTCTTCTCAACCGGAGGTGATTCAGTCACTAAGAAGCATTACTCTCATCGATTCTCCCTACATAATAGAACACGCCTTCACAACTACCGAAGCTTAGTTGTAATAGCTAGGTGTTGTTGCGGGGCAGGTACAAGTCGTTAAAGAGTATGGTATCTAAGCAATTGCAAAGGAAACCCTCGATTCTCAATGTGGGACGGCCATTATTTGCTGGCCAATCAGTAACTAGTTCAGGGCAACGTCATGAATTCGAACATGATATGACCAATCAACCCTGTACAAAGCCAGCGGAAGTAATCACAGTCATCCAATCAAACGAATCTGCATCGTCGTGTGCCATTTCTGGTATATTTGCTGAAACAATAGATATTGCACAATGGAGAACACTGGATTCTTTCCTTCGTGCGCTTGAAAGCGTTCGTAGTCCCATTCGTATCTTTATGCCTCCCTTTTTGTTGATATAGATATATTGTTTTTTAACTATTTTCTCTGTCCCTTAGGCAAGCCTCCTTGTTAATTATACTGTTTTATTCTGTTTGGGCTTCTTTGTCCTCCTTGCACCTTTCACTCTCCAGTTAGGTCAAGTTCACTTTAATTTTTAATATATTTTGTAAGATTCTATGGTCAGCCATTCTGATGGAGTGTAGGTGAAATGCCATAACGTGGTATTTTTGTTGAGAATCAATTTTAAGCTTTTCAGAAACGTTCAGGGTTAGGGCTGTCTAAAGGTTGTCTTCAGGAGCGGAACCAGAGTGCTTCCATTGAGGAGAGGGTGTGAGATATAGTTCTCCGACCAATGGGCGTTGCCCCAAAAAGTCTGAAAGGGCGTGTCATGCGTTAAAGCCAACAAGACCAGAGCCTAAAATTATGAATTTTGACAGGTGCACTTTGTTTTAAATGATGAATATGTTCTCCGAAATTGGACTCAAATGATGAGCATGAAAGGAAACTAAAGCCAACATAGATGCCACCTTACCGTTGTTCTAAGAGAAACTCCTTTGAATATCCGTAGATGAGGAATACTATAGCTCTGTAGCAAAGATATTCCCATGAAAAGGAAAGGAGGGGAACTGAGGGCAGTATCCCCAAAAACTATTGAGACTACGCCCTTTACTTTGGCTTGGAATGCACCTCCCCAAACTAGAACAAGTCGATATTCCCCATTTTTAGAGGCTCGGTATACATATACACGTATTTTTTATAAGAAAAAAGTTTATAAGAAAATGAGGCTCAAATCGTCAAAATTTTAAGAAAATCGTAAGAAAATCACGAGGCTCAATTTCCAAAATTAAGTGCGTTTATAGGCCAAAAATCGGTATTTCGTCGTTGTTGCATTCAAAATGTTAAAGATGGAACTCAAATTCAAGTATAAAATATTATTAACGAAAGTGTACACCAATCTAGCCAGTTTATTTCAGTAAAAGTCAAGTAAAATTTAAGAAAATCTCAGGTTCAATTTCGGGAAATGTAAAGAAAATTGAGGCTCAGGCAAAATAATGATTTTCTTATAAAAAGAAAGCGTGTATGCCCTATTCACAGCTTATATACAAGTGAGCTCTTCCATCAAGTACAATTGCACAGTTTAACTTTACAACTGCACGAAGTGTTACAAGGAAACACTAACTTTAGGCCCTGCATATGACCCCAGAAGAAATTAAGCGTCGAGGGATGCGCATCTACGTGCCAAGTGCTCAAAATTCCCCGACAAATATACCAGCAGCCAAAAAATGGGTGCTTTACCCTCCATACTCCCCAGGAGCTTCGTCTCTGGCCAGCTAGATAGTGGAATGAATATAGTTTTCTTTGCTTCAAGGCAATCTGCGAGTTGACATAAGGAAATCCTTCTCAAAATATGCACAACATAGTTAGCATCTCAGTTCTTCATGAATTCTCTGCTTGAACTGAGATACCTTTGTATTGGTTTGTTCACAATTTCTATGTTTATCGTAAAACCTCCCTTGAGTTCCCTGCCTCCCTGGGGTTATAGGGAAAAATGAACTTGCTGTTTTTATTAATGAGAACATGGGGGTATGTACAACTTTTTAAAGGAAACTAGGGGTCAAACTTGATTCAGGGGAGCAATTTGGCACTTCTTTTAAGGGAGCATTGAAAAAAACATTTTTAGGAATATAGGAGATTTTGGAAATTTCTCTAGTGAACATGGGGACACACATTCCCCTGGGGAGCCTCACCTACTGAACCATTTAGGCCACGCCCAATTCAAATCATAACTTTTTGCAATAAACTGCTCCATGTAAGAACTTAACTGGCCACCTCAAAAGGCAGGATCAGGCTAACATAGAAACCTTTTCCATCAAATGCAGAGGGTAAAACCAACCTTGAAGATATTCCTTGTTTGCTAAAGGGCGCTGACCAACCTCATGATATCCCGAGCCAAATATTAATATTCTTATTTTTAGAGATCTTTATGACTGTACCTTAGAAATAAAAGTACAACGCCATTATAGCTCTTGCTCATATTCTTCATTCTAAATAACCCATCTTTCTATAAAGTCCCTTCTAGCTCCCCCCCATAGAAAGTCGAAAATCAACAAGGCTACTGGCAATTGATAGAGCTTGTACGGCAGTCTTAAAATCTTTGCTTCTTTAATTCACATGTAAATGTTAGGAGCTACTAGCGCTATCACATGCGAAGTCAGCACCGTACTCTTACAATAGTTGTAACCTGTAATGTCATCGAAGTGCAAGAAATCCCATCTTTTAATATGCAATGATCTTTTTATTTTAAACTGTACTGTCAAAAGACTTCCAAGACTCACGTTCTTCCTTCTTTCAACTACATTTTACTTAGTGTCTCAATTCTAGAAAGTGGGTCTCAAAAGTTTCCTACGAAATGAATCGAGCACTGTGAACACACATATAAACAGAAACTATATGAATTCTTTTCAATGTCATAATAAAATTCAGATCTGCTATATACCTCCTAGTTACGCTAGATAACTTAACCATCGATCTTCGATAAAATAAGTAAGTTGCGGGTACTTCTAAATATTAAAAAATAAAACTAGATTTGAGAAAGAAAGAAAAGGAAGGTTAAGAAAGAAGAAACACGAAATAGCCATGGAGATTGTCAAGTTTGTAACCATTCACTGAACTGCAACTTTGCTGTTAATTGCTATAGACATTGGTTGTATTGTAATGCACCAAGGGATAATAGTTTATTTCTCGTGGCGTCCCTTTTAATTAGCATTTAAATCTTGGAGCTAATCAATCAAATACAGAAAGAATATTAATGGTCACTACTGTTCATCATTCTGCGTAAATTCATATCTCTGAAAAAGAAAGCAAGGAGGAGGGGGGAGTGAATTAACTTTCTCTAATTAACTGCAAATAAAACAAAGAAAAATCATATTCTGCGATATGGAACAAATATAGGCAACAAATAAAATTAAAAACCACTCAGGTGCCTATTCGTCGGTTCTGGAAAACCTAGATTCCAAAAGCTCTCTCACTCACTCGCTCACTCACTCGTTCACTCACTCACTCACTCGCTCACTCACTCGCTCACTCACTCGCTCACTCACCTATTCACTCACCAACGCACTTTCTCTCTCTCAGACACATAATTTTTATAAACCTGTAATATATACAAACATTATCTATGTTCAATTTCATTTAGTAGTGCAAACAGATGTGGAACTGCTTTATCCATTTGCTATATACTGAGTTTCAAATGGTGTACTAGTTCTTTGCATACTGTTTGTTGTACTTTGTGCCAGTAATTGCACCTGTTGTGTACCAAGCAACTGGCTAATATTTCCAGCGTTGTACAAGGTCATTGTGTTCTCATTTGCAATAAACTGATCACCTCCCGTTGATGTTATTTGCGGTAATAGCGATATGTTATTAGCAGAAATCTGATTCATATTGCCAGATGAGGGGATATTTAGAGTCCCAGTTGTGGCCAATGTCGATACTACGTTTACATTACCTGATGACGCAATACTAATATTCAAAGCTGGTGCCATATTAAAGTTACCAGACGAAGGCAAAACACTAGTTTGTAGCTGCGGAGTAATACTGACGTATCCAGGTAAACCACTTTGCAGGAGAAAAGGGCCCTGCGAACCAGCAGCAACAGAAGCTACATGCAGGTACTGTGCTTGAGGTTGTAAGTTCGAGTGGGAGGCAGTTGGTGATGGGCTCTGTTGCAGATTGGTTGCCAGTAATGGCGTTACCGTGGTATCACTAACAGAGCCAAGGACCTGTGGTGAAGCTGGAGCAATGAGAAAAGTGCTGGGCTGGCTACCATTTGATACCATTGTTGGGGCAGTTGCTAATTGCTGCAAAAGAGCAAGGAAAAAGATTGTAGAGCTGAAACGAATGTGAGAGAAAAAGAGTAAATGCGAGAGAGAGATTGAAAGAAGAAGAAATAAAAATGGAGGGAATAGAGAAGGAGGGAGTGAAAAATCATGCCACGGATGATGAATATTATAAGCACATGCTACAGATGCAATTTTTATATGTATTCTAATGTGTATTTATTCTAATTTTAGCCCATTACAATGAGAAAAAGTGCATACCCCTTGTAAGAGCGAAATTCAGTGGTAATAAGTGAATCTCACGGAAAAAACATGTTGTAAACGAACGGTTTCACCGATTTTAGTAGTTTAGTCAGAGTCTCCCATGAAAATAGCGTTAGTTTACGTTTGAATGTATGATCTCAAGTAATGAAGCAGATATGAAGAACTATGAAATGCGGAGGATTGGGGTGGAAAAATGCACGACTGCCGGATCACTGAGAAGGAGCACTCCGCATCCAATATTCCATATAGAGGAGTTAAATTCCTCGTAGGAATTTCCTTTGCAAAGACAAAATCTCCTTCTATTTACTTTATGAAGTGGGAGGTTTCATATATTAATTTTAAGGCTTTTTCGAATAAGAGATAATGATTGTAAGAAAAAGCCCTAAAGATAAGCATACCTACGAGTACAAACTGAGAAAAGCAAAACAACGTAATATTATTGAAAATACCTGTCTTGTTATGTTTGTCGATGGATTCACTGCAATAGCCATTTGCGGGCTTTGTTGCTGCTGTTGTAGCAACTGTAATAGCTGAAGTTGCTGAAGGTTCACTGGTATGGCGTGGGTGCCCCCTTGTACTGTTGGGAGTAAAATGCTAGGCTGCATTGCGATTATTTGTCCGCTCCCTGATTGTCCAAGTTGAGACTGTTGTTGCTGAATTGGTTGTTGTTGTTGCTGCTGCTGCTGTTGATGTTGAATGACGGCACTTAAACCAGATGAATTGACAGCCGCTTGCAGGATTCCAAGTGGCTGAATTATAGCGGGAATAACAGGGGATGTCGTGTCATGATTAAATACATTTGTCGTGCTTTTTGCAACTGGTTTTGTTTCTGTTTTCTCCTTCTTTGGCTTTGGGTGTTTTTTCCAGTAACTTTTTAGGCCATGCTCTGGGGGCTCTCTATTACCACCTTAATAAAACAAAGAGCAATGAGTTCAAAAACCATCTCTGAATAGCCTCTCCTAACAGGAACAGGAGTACAACGCCTACACTCAACTGGAGCATCATAAATCTACCGAAGTTCGACATACCTTAAAGGAAATAATTTTTGCAGGAATTAATTTTGGTGGATGAGGAAAAAATTCAAATTTGGCGGGGATCTATTTTGGCGGATTCTTGATCAAAAGGCATTTCTTGAGGAATTGATTTTAGCGGATGGCCAAATGATATAGTTTGAATGAAAACGGCGAAAGGAAAGCCGCTCTCAAAATTTACTAACATAATGCTCTCTATAATTCATACATGACAAGAGATCACAGCAATAGTACGCAAAACGTCTACATCACTCCAGTTCAGCGCCTGTTATTGAGTCGAAAGCATTCCTCTCAGAATCTTGAGAACTATCCTCCCATTCAGAATCTGTATCGCTACTTTCGTCGTCTTCGTATAAAATAAGATAAATTTGACGGGATAAATTTCCCCAGTTCAAAACTAATATCAAATTCGGCGGGAAATAAGTTTGGCTGTTCACCAAAAGAAGCTATTTTTGGTGGGAACTAACTTTGACGGAATTTGGCGGAGTTTTTACTAATCCGCCAAAATTAGTTCCCACCAAAAATTGGTTCACTTAAGGTATATAGTCGACTCCGCTTATAGTCACACTCCAGATAGTCACACTATTTCAATTTCCCACATCTCATTCTGGCCAAATCCTTACAAAACACACTCCGCTTATAGTCACTCCCCTTTTTGCCACATTCCGCAACAGTCACTACTTTCTTCTTCCCAAGGAGCAAACCCTTTCTATAGTCACATTTGAGGAAAAAATTGCTGAAGTGTTGCAAACAACATCTCTAGAAAAGAATTGTCTTACTATTTTTCTCTTTTTGTGCATGGAATTCTCATAGATTCAGTCAAAAATTATTACGAGTTCATTAACTTCCTCAATTGAAATCCCCTTTGCCCCAAATAACTGATTGTTTCTGCTCTCCCCACTTCTGTAAATACACTTGATTATCTTTTGGAGGCTGGCCTAAATGCTAGGTGCTACCATGTACAAGTTCAACTACTCGTAGCTTCTTATCTTTCCAATTAAGCATAATATCATGTACTATATTTCTTGGTTAAAACATACTATCTAACTTCTGCTATTTTTAACAATCAATATCGCTCTATTCTTTTCTGTCCGTCAGTCTCGCACACAAATTTTTGTATATACTCATTTTATCTATTGGTCAGCGGGGAGTCTCTGATTAAAAATTGACTGGAAACAGTTTCTGTACCAATATAGCACTATTACAATAGGCTTCTACCTACAAATGTATTTTAGGCAACTCCGCTTAAAGTCACCCTCCGCTCACAGTCATACTTTTCCCTATAACATTTAGTGTGACTGCAACCGGAGTCTACTGTACTTTGAAGTAGGGATGTGCCGATGGGGGGCGTAGGGGGCGTCGCGCTCCCTAATATTTTCAAATTTGTAAGAAAGTTGGTCAAAAGTCTGCCATGCTGCACAAGAGTTTGGAGTCTCTTATTAAAAATTGTCTGGAAGTAGTTTCTGTAGTAATATAGCACGATTAAAATAACTTTCTACAGTCTTCCTATGCATTTTAGGCAGCTCCGATTACAGTCAATTTTCCTTGAAACATTCGGTGTAACTATAACCAGAGTACACATATATACATACCTAGGCAAATATACATTTAGATAAATACACATATACATAATTACATACCTACATATATATACATACCTAGGTTTGGTATCTTAAAAAGAAAACCGTGCCTGGTGAAAAAATTTCATATATAACGTGCAAATACCATTGAATGAACAGCAAAAGTAACAAGAGTAGATAATAACCTGTCTTCTTCATTTGTTCATTAACCTTTCCAATTGTCGTCAAACTTTTACCAGTAACCCAAGATATGAATTTATAGCAATTTGTGCGACTACCCCCCGACGGTGTTAGCATTTCTGCAATAACTCGCCGCGCTTCAGTTTGCCCTCGTTTGGATTTTTCTCTCCATTCTTCAAGTAATGTTTGGTGAGTAAGAGCTATCTGAAAAAATTGCTTAGATATTTCAGCAATGCAAAATACGTTTACCATAAATAAACTAATGCAAGACAGATAAATAACAAATTGGCCTAACGGAGGAAAGCAGCCATATAACCAAGTTGCAAATAGAAAAAAGAAAAAGCATTGGGAGAAATACAAAAAGGGCAACGCTTCATTTTATTGATGATTATTGAAATCATCTCTTAAGTACCAAATTCAATTTTTCCTTCAGCCAATCAGTTTATCCATTTTTGTTCAACTTCGAGAGATTTGGTGATAAATGTCCAAGTAATATATTGCTTACTTTGACACAGTTATCGATACAACATTGATTAGTGTGTAAATCTTGAATCGGCATTAACTTTCCAAGAGCAATCTTCCCCTTTTGCCTCACTACACGACATTGTTGCTACAAGAAGACAAAAACAGATACATTTGCTATCACAATTACATAAAAATGTTGCCAAAACTCTGCTATAAGATGGGCGACAGTTTGACATGGAAGTTATACTTGAAAAACATTAAAATATTCACATCCTGAATAACATGAAGTCCAAACTGTAGGTTCGTAACGAGCTTCATTCTCATCATCATCATAATCATCATCATGATCACCTTGTCTCGTCTCTCTCATTTCGCCCACAAAGGGGGCCTAGGACTGACCCTGGGGTCAGTTTTCATCTGTCATTTGTTTAAAAGAGGTGATTGAGTCGGCTGCACTCAATCCACTCTGTAACCCCAACAGGCACTAGGCAGAGCTGTAGCGTGAGCAATTGAATCTGCTTTTCACTGAAGGGGCCTGGTTGGACAGCTAGAGTCTCCACTCCAAAAGACATGCCCGTACCTTTGGGAGTTGAGCCTCAGTACCATGCCTTACATTGTAAGTAATCCTTACCAGTGGTATTTGCAGCACTTAAGTAACTCCATTCATCATTCTGTCTTTCATATGTACCTAAGTTCTATACTCAACTTTGGAAACTCTCCCGGTTGCGTGGAATTCAGTAAGATTGGGGCCCGATCTTATTTTTACTCCAAGAAATACAAAGGAATTATGCATTGAAAGTTAGTGAGTGGCCCCCTTCATTGCCACAAAGGCTTGGGGGCCTTAGTAGATATCCTAACCCCAATCTACGTCGGCTATGCCATTGAACTCTCCACTATGACAGGAAAGCTTCTAATCTTTGACAACTAGTTGACCACTAATTTGACTCAATAGTAATTCAATAACACAATTATTCAAAAAGACGATCTGAGGACCACAAAAACGAGCAGAAACTCCCAGAGACCAGCCACTTCAATGAAAGAATGTTTATTTTACTATTTTAATTCACAGAAATAAATCATAAAGAGTTCTATTTACAACAAAAGTGCAAAGAAGATTAATCCATGTCGCTAAAAAATACAGCTTTCTGAGCAGCCGTAGTGTACTAGCAACGCAACTAGGTCGTTTTTGACGGTGGAAAAGGCATCGTGTCTGATACTGTTCCAGTGCTAAAGCAAGTCCTCGCAGAGGCATGCAAAAACAAATATGGGACAGTCTAATATAGAGGGGTTGGCACTAAATAGAGAAATTGGTTGGGTGAAAAGAATTTTCTGATAGAATAAGGTTGTACAAATAGGTTGCAATACAATATCTGGGCTGCGTAAAAGGATTTCTTGGATATGAAATCATTTTTCTTTGGGACTAACCTCCCTGTAAATACTGAGCAGTCTCTAAATGCTAGTAAGATACTCTAGGGAAAAACGAATGCACAACTGTGGTACAAAATGAAGCTGTCTATAAGAGATGAAAGAAACATATCAATTGTGTTAAATGAATACCTCAGGGTTCGTTTTCAATCTCTTATGTAAGTAATTGTTCGAGTAAAGCAATACTCTCTTCGTTCCAGTTTCACACAAGCCATATTTCTCTTTCAGACATGCTCGCTGCTCCAGCACAAAATTCTCAAATGGCTTTGATTTCTTCTGAGCACTTCCAAGTCCAGATTTAATTCTATGATAAATTTTTTCAATTACAAGAGAAATATCAACAGCATTGATATTTTTATAGAAAATTCTTCATGAGAATAATATCAAACTTCAAGATTAAATATACACGTCTTATTTATAAGAAAGCGATCTACAAAAGAGTAGTTCTCAACTACTGAAAAAGCTTTGAAAATTGGATTTGTGAGACCTACCAAAATCAATAGGTTAACTTCTACCTAAAATTCCAATAACTTGTGTTCAAAATAAATCTATACTGGGCATTCATCAACAGTTTATCGCCCTGTTATTGAGGAAAATTGGTTCCACCAGACTTTTCCGATAACAGACGATACAATCAGGAAGAAAACACGCCTTTTACTTTCACCAAAACATACATTGCATTGTGGGATAACCAAAGCGCTGTGCAGTGGCTTCCACACAGTTACTGGCCTACATTTATCTAATTTTATCGAGTGTTCATTGAGAATTGTACACTTTCCTTTACTGCGCAATTGAAAAACATCGGATCTCATGATATAGTTAACTGAAAAGTGCTAAGAAACAGTTGATGCTGAAACTATGAAGAGCTATGAAGTTGCGATACTGGAACAAAAACTGTTCGCTATAAGAAAACTATACGCTAAAAGTTACCCTATTGGAGGAGCAGCAACGTCGTCTCTAAGCAGTCCTATGCATTGAAAAAATTGACCCAAAAATCGCACGTGCGCCCGCCTCCACACGGGTGGTAACTCCAAGCCATTTGCAACTTCAAGGTTGCACGTTAGACAGTGATGCTGGCACGGAGTCATTCAAAAAGTATATAACTGAAAAACTACCACTCTGACCCACCCCACCCCCTTATGTAACGGCTTCTCTTATTCGAGCTGATACCATCTCCATTGCTACGTAACATTCTGGCATGATAGCCCTTCTCCCAACTTCTATTTATGTACAAAATAAAAATTGATGTATTATTGCAAAAGATGATAGTTCAAAATCACTGAAATTAAAGATGGATTAGGAAAAGTGCAGGATTAAAGCTCGACAAGGTCTTAAACTCTTTGTTTATTTGAGCACTTTTTGGAAACACTCTTTACAAAGTGAAAAAGTACAACTATTGCACTATATTTTTGGCGTTACGCAAGGAAAGTAATTTACACCCAACTCCATATTTCTTCC
>OLMO02000238.1:3974163-3993173 GCA_900291935.2 Cassiopea xamachana
AACTAAAGCAAGAATACCTACAATTGAAATGCTAACAATAAATTCTCAAAACCTCAACCATCATTCGCATATGATTTCATGGGTTGGTGTTTTACATGGGGCAAATATCTACATCTAGGTTGGGGAATTTGGTATTCCCAAAGCCTCGTGTTCCCCGTGGGCTGTAAAGCTAAAGGGAGCCAGGTAGCTGGTCTCAGGACCAGCTCTTGCGGAAAGTAATGAAGGGTGGAAGTCAGGGCTTTCCACCTGCAAAATTTTTTTGGACTACACCATTTCCATGCCTTTTTAATGTAAAGATAAGCTTTTGTAAGATAGAAAATAATAGATAAAGTAAAACATGCATGTGAGAACTTTTATACAAGCTCTTCCATTTGTTATTCTAAAACTATACAGAGAGAGGGGGCTGATCCCTTAGACTTTCTCTTCTGCACAAAGTTAAATGTGAAGCTAACACCCAAGCATGTGAGAGGTGGGCTTTTCCATGCATAAATATCGAGAGCAATGCAAAAACCCGGGAAATAAATTGAGTGGAAGAGCGAAATGTTGCACCCAGGATTAGAAATGTCTGAGACAATCATCCTAGGTAAAGTCTCAAATACGTAATGAAAAAACAGAAAACCAATCTTGATGCAACGATAGTTTCCACTGAATATTCAAAGCATAAATACTATATCTACGTATATTTAGTACGTCGAAAAATTGTACATGGAACTTGAAATAATCATTATGGATCATATTAGTAAACAATGAAAACCTACAATATTTGCAACATTTCTCTACGTGGGTCATCAAAATTCTTACAATCACTCTGGCTTTAGGGGTCAATAATGGCGGTGCTTGTTTTATGTAGGGAAGCAGGGTTGGGGCTGCTCAATATTCGGGCTTGGTTTGGCGTGGCTGTTATTGAACTACAAGCAATCCTTTGTGTTCTACGGTTCTGGGGCTATAGCCCCTAGCTCCCTCACCCGTGGGGTTCCAGTTGTTTTCAAACTTAAAGGCCAGGGGAAACCCTGAGGTATATTGTAATAGGAATGGTACTAGCAAAAACGTTAGTGTGACACACAGTACTAGCGCCAATACTACTCAAACATAGGTTTTGAGTTAGCGGTACCAACTTTAAATAAAATACCGTAAATTCTCCATTTAGCCCCCATGGGGCTTATAGTTTAGCTCACAGCAGAGCAAACAAAATTGAAAAAGCGTTTTTATCTGTATTGAGGCAATGGATGATTTTGATTCTTGATATGGTGAGAACTATTGTCTATGGAGCGTGATTAAGCTTAGTTTACTTACTTCTATGAAGCTTACTTACGCTTGGCAATATTTTATAGGGAGTAAAGAGGTGGCGCATAATAAACTTTTTGGTCCAGAGAGGGGGGCTAAATAGCGAATTTATGGTATAGTTCAACTGGCAAATAGTTAACCTGATAGTAAAATAGCAGACTCCTTATGGTTACTATCAAAGAAATCTAAATACGTTAGATAAAACGAAAGATTTCACTACACCGACAAACTTGGACGAATACTACAAACGGCATTTGCTATGGGTTAAACTACAACATAATTTCATCGCCACTAAAAAAATTAAATTGAATATTGTGGACTGACGCTTCAAGCGCTTCATTCCTGTATGATCACGAACAACTACTGTATTTAATACTGCACTGGTTACCAACAATCGAAAGTTCATGCAGTGTACAATAAGTGTGCAATATATTTGAGTAGAAAATCATGACATGCCAGAACAGCTCATAATTGGTATGTAACGCTACGCGATGCAGAGTTGAATTGTTTGGTACTTGTACCACCACGCCTGCCGTCACATCGTTTCCTCAAAGGAGCTCATTATGTCACTTTGCATGTTCATGTCAACTGTACGAGCTTGCTGTTAAGAAGAAAATACAAGTTTAACAAAGAAAACATTAATATTAAACTAGATAGTAGCAAAGACTCTGCAGGACAAAGATTACTATTTAAAACCATTTCATGATATCCATTTCATTCCGTGCATCCAACTCTTCCACATTCCACCCTATCTTTCCCATTGCACCATCCTACCCACCCAACCCCCCACTCTTCCCATCCTATCCCAACTACCATTTCTATTGACATTCCTAAGGGCCTAATGTCTAGTCTAGACCAGGCACTTAGGCTAAAAAGACAATTTCTAATCTCTTAGACCTTCAAACTGTTCAACGCCTTACAAGAATTGAGTCAAGTCTGCTTATCACACTTATCACACTGTCGTAAAGAAAGCATATAGATAATATCCGCACACCCAATAGTAAAAACAAAGTACAAAAATTCTTCCATCACCCTATTTCAAAACGGTAAAACTCGCTAAGTAAAATGAGCCTGACGCTTCTGAAGTACTTAGCCACAAAATATCAATCACATCTTACCGCTTCACGTTTTCGCCTTTCTTGTTCTTTCCTGCGTTCAATTTCTCTCTCGCGATTTTTTTGCGCTTCAGTCTTCACCGTCTCTGATTTCGCGGACAATTCTGCTTGTTGTTTTCTTACTTTCTCTAAAGCCTCTTCTTCTTCTCTTTCCCTTTAATGAGAAGGAAAAAATTAAATACAGAAGGATATCAATTCCTAAAATAGAAGTTATACTGCCTTCATTTGATATGAATTCAATCAAATACTGGGTAGATTAAAATAACTATAAGTTTCTAAGGTTTGAAACCAGTATTTTATCAAGATTATTCTGAATTAGACAAAAAGCACAACTATTCTGACTAAAACAAGAAGCAAAATTATTCTTACTAAGAAAGTATCTTTTCCTTATCTGGTGGAAATTGAAAACTGAGGATCACCAATAGAATAGGTATAAACGACAACAAACATTGCGGAAAATGTTATATCATAGAGATTGGCAAGAGAGAATACTTTATGCCACCTTTTAACACGATGAGCTAAACACGTAGCGACGTTCTATTAACTTTAGTCATTAATAAAGTCAACGACCTACATTAATTGAAGAAAAAGCAACACACATACTCCTGGGCTTGTAACACACTGCACGGTTTGGACTATGGGTAGCAATCATTCACATAACTACTTAAAACTGAAAGAAGATAAACAGGAAATTAAGGGTTCATAATTTTCGTAAAAATGGCCTATTTTCCAGGTTTTCCAGGTTCAATGTGAACCCCAAAATTATAACCACAAAATTATATTACGCAACTAACCGTCGCTTCTCTTCTGCTAGTCTCATTCNCTGTCCTGCTCTGCCCGTTCACGTTGTATTTTCAACTGTTCTTCTTGTTGCTTCATTACCCTTTCCTGTTCGTAAAAATAAATTACGCTTAAAGTACAAATTGATTTGAAAAGGTTCTAGGCCCACAAAATGCTCTTTGGTTCAATTACTGCATCGGGAGGAGTTGCAACAAGTGGAAATGGGCTGGCTTTTCTTGTTTTTCTCTATGCTCATAATGGTATATACAGCGCTTACTTGTCGACATATGACCATGAAATATGATAATTTTAAGGGATGCCGATATGAATATTATAAATGGGAAAGAAACAGCGGTCGAAAATATATGAAAATGTATAGGATTCTCTTAGGGGAATGCAAAAGTGGCCCCACTTAGCGGGAGCCCCAGTTACCTGGGGTTCCAGTTATGGTGACTATATTGTATTCCATACTACATAAGGAAAGTTGAGATCCCATGTGTGTGAAGGAATCTACAATTTAGCAAATCAATTGTTGTTGTCTCACCTTTTCTTCCTTTTCTCTCGCTATTCTTTGAAACTGTTCGAATTGTGCTGTTGTTGTTTTCGTAGGCGGCTTCGTTTGATTCGAAGGTGCAATAGTACCCCATGACTTCACGTGCTTCAAATGAGGGGCCTCCTAGAAGCCAAGGAATAAAGGATGAAAATATAACAAGAAGTTGTAATCGAAGAGTGTTTAAAAGCTATACACACATGAAACTACAAAGCAGACAAGTGGGTACTTTCAGAATTTCATGCTTCTGATTGGCTTTCAGCCTAAAAACGGGAATCAAACAAGTCTAACGCAAAACAACAAAAACACTACTCTGCTGTGATTGTGATTAATTGTAGGGGGGGTCATATTACACTTTCTGACATTTTTCATTTCTCATAGCATTTTATAATGACCCCCCCCCCATTTTAGCAAACTGTGGAATTGAATTACAAAAACCCTAACCCAATAATGAAAACTTTGCACAATTTGCAGATGCAAGCATTTCCTTTCCATGATGTCATTTCCTGTGAGCTAGGTATTGAATATTTTCAATTTCATATTTTGCTGTCTTGACATTCGATAATTGCAAATGATTTGCACTTCTCTCAGTAAATATGGTTTTCATAAATGTTGGATTTAGATTATGTTTTGTTTTGAAATTTCAATCACTAGCAACTGTAACTGCATGAGAAACCAGGAATGATAAAGAATTTGGTTAGTGATTTTGTTCATTGTATTGCAATCATTTGACTTGCAACAGAAAAAATAAGGAATATAGCTTACCTTTCTCGTTTGCGATGTCGTTTCTTGCTTTGAATCTAGAAAACGAATTTTTAATATAGCAAACTCATTCAGGATTGAAAATACCCCAATCACACAATACTGTAGCTATGTTAAAAAACCATACATGCAAATGGGACCCACCTGAGGTAGTAGAAGAATCTTTCGAGGCTAACAAACTCCCTGTAAAAATAGCAGCATAATTAGATGTTGATTTTGATGTTAAAAAAGGTAAAAACATTAAAAGAGAAAGTAGCATTATGCACACATGAATGGGGTGAAGGCGGCGGGAAATGAACTGGCCACCTAACCTCACATATGGATCGACCACAAGTGTCCTCACTAACAGGCACTCCCTCCCCTACGTATGGAAGAGTACGAGGCCCCGCCATTACCTTCATTCTATTCCCAAAGCATATAAAGGTGGGGCTGCAAACGTGAAGCAGCTTGCACCAGGTCACACGTTGATAGAAGAGAAAAAAAGGAAGAGATGGTAAGAGGGGGGCTAAAGCTAAAAATCTACTAGGCAACATCTAGCTTCAACAACTACATGACCACATAAATAATTGTTATGTGAGGGAACTTAGGAGCTTTAATGAAAGTTCTACGTTCGTGGAAAAGCCTCATTGCTATACAAAAATAAAAGATTGAGATCTTCCGGAAGAATGCGAAGCTATCAACACCAGGAAGTCAATGGAGACCTGAGGTGTGGGAGATTTGATTCTCTTAATAGCTCTAAACCAGGGGTATCAAACTCATTTAGGGCTGGGGGCCACAAAAGGAATACCAGGACGTCAAGGGGTCAGGTAGGTTGACGGGGTCCAAGAGGGTGCCACGGCTAGGTAATAGGGACTCTGGAATATATATATAGCAATACTCATCGGATTTTTCCTATCTGGCACGCTAGACAATGGCGACAAATGGGAGAACTAGCTTCTTCAATGCTATCTGGTACAGACGAAACAATATCACTAGGTTTCAGTATATTCAAAATTCTTTCGGGGGCAGCATGAAGGCCTTGAGGGGCCAGATCCAGCCCGTATATTTGACACCTCTGCTCTAAACAGTGAGTCAGATTCGGGTAAACATTCCATAATATTTTTGTTTAAATTTCAGGGATGTAGCTGATAGTCTAAATACGCCAGAAAATTTGCTTCCTGCTCAATGAAAATTCAGCAAAATTGTAGGAATTTCAGAGAAAACTGCAAAATGGGGACCAAACTTATGAAACACCCACGGGCGTGCAACTAGGAGGGTCCGGGGTTCTAGACCCCTGCAAATGAACAAAGGTGCCCTTCTTGTAATGTCCTCTCGTTATCAAAAAAAAAGGCACGATTTAAAAAATTTTCCGGGGGCTAGGGCCCCCTTTTACCTCCCCTCCCCATGATAAGAAATAGCAATAAGAATCATTGGTCTTCAGAGCAACGATATCAGTAAACCTCCCAGAGTATTTCTTCTACTTATGAATCTGGAAAGCAATATTCACAGGCCGTATCTTCTTCTAAAAAGTTTTGATGTGCCCTTTTTTGTGGGATGTGCCCTTTTTGTGGGTTGGGCCCCTGCACTCGAAAATTCCTAATTGCGCGCCTGCCCCAATACTTGGATACAACTCCTGACTGGGATTGACTTTCATTGCACAATACAGATAAGAAATTTATAGGATATAAAAGCTGTTGTTAAACCAACCCGGCTTTTCAACTGCGGCTGCACTTGTTGCTATCAGCTTATCGTCTGCCATTCCAAAAGAAAGTTTGTCTTTTGACGGTTGAACGCTAGCTGGTAAGCTGACTGCTGGCGTCAATGGACTGGATGCAACTGGCTTCGATTGAAGTGGTGGTTTATTGGCGCTATTATTTGACTTCTCAATAGTAGGCGTATTTGGTTTTGTCGTCACTGCATTGGAAAGCGCATTCGCTTTTGAACCCTTGACCGCTTTACTAGTACCCCCAGTCACAGAGAGCGTAGTGGGTACTTTTTGGGATAAGGTGACAGGAGCAAATGGCTTTGAACCTGGCGTTGGTGGTTTGGCTATTGGCGCTTGCTGCTTAGCAACTGTCGTTGATGCCTTGGCATTTGCTGTCGATGGCTTGACATTTGGCGCTGCTTTGCTGGTTGGTGTTGGCGATTTTACACCTGGCAATGGCGCTTTAGCAACTTGCTTTGACGTTTTGGAGCCGGGTGTCGATGGTTTTATAACTGCAGTTGGAGGTTTCCCTGTAGCTGGCTTTTGATTTATCGTTGACGATTTTTGACTTGATGTGCTCGCAACTGGCATTGGCACATTCGTTACTGGTGGAGTAGCTTGCGGCGTGGCCGGTGGGGTTGCCTGCGGCGTGGCAGGTGTCCCCGTGGCGGCATTCATAGGAGGAAGTAGCGGTGCATTCGGTTTAGTGGCGACTGAAGATTTAACAACACTCGTGACAGGCTTTTCAGGAGCCACTGGCTTTAGTGATGGCACATCTTGCTGTACTGTACCTGGAATTGGTAATGTGACAGGCCTACTTATGACAGCGGAGAGCTTACTCAAATCCACAGCAGGATTGGCGCTGGGCTTTTTGCTTTGCTCCAAGGATGCAGTTACAGTGGATGGTGGGTGAACAGTAGCTGGTGAGGCCCGAGTTTTAACTGATAACAAATAAAATTAAACCAATTAAATATATAATAGAATAATCGAACTAAATGCAATAGTAAAACAGTCCATGAACACTAATCACACAATCTACACAAAAATGCAAATTAAAGATGAAGTCTTCTAAATTTATCAAAGAACAAAGGTGATATCAACCCCAGGTATGGTTTGAGAATCAAGTCTATGACGGGAGGACATTGGTGCAAGAGTTTCTGCACGAGAAATTGCTCTTAAGTACTGGTCTGCTCTGCTCTGCTCTGCTCTGCTGGTCTGCTCTAAGTGTCATAAACGGTTGAATGTATTGCATTGTGTTCTTCATTGAAGCAGCTTCTTTTAATAAAACTAAAACCTAATTAGAAGCACATCAGCGATTTCCTTATGCCTTTCTATCAGTTAAATCGTATTATGCTTGCAGGCACATTTCATGCTCAGCTGTGCGCTCGCAGGCACAAATATATTTAATGAGCCCTGGTGATTGCACGGTTGATAGTAATGTTGACAAGGGCGATTTTTCGCTCGCGCTGAGGATTTTGATGTGTGTGGGCAAGCGCACGTGCGATCTCACGTGTCTCCGGGCATGAACTGAGAATCTTGGAATATTTTGCAATGCAAAGACATAGATGAGTTCAAAGATGTTTAACTGATGCAGAGCACACTTCAAATTACACAGCATGATGCTGGAGTACAATACAACACAACACAATGCAATACATTACAACATAACACAATGCACTATAATAACATACAATACAACAAAGTGATATACACGTGTTCTATTTTAGAAGAAAACCTAGCACTGAAACTTTCTTAATTTTTCAGGATTCCAGTAATAAAATCCTCTTAACACTCTCTCAGCAATAATTTGATAAGTTACAATGTTTTACGTATGCACATTAGAGGAAAGTGATAAGCTTCATTCAAACCTGAAATTACGATACATCTTTTTAAATAGCAGAAGTTAAAATGTTAGAGAAAAGCCAATATAACATACGTAACATTTTGTACACAGTTAAATCGTATTTTAAACACATACACTTATAATCTTTCTTAAGTCTCAAAAATCCAGAACTGAACTTTCTTAACACATTGAGCAGTCGAGTACTACTTTCTTACCAACTACTTTCTTATAAATAAATATATTGGATAATGCTACAATACTATTCCAAATACCTTTCGATGATGGTTTTGTCCGCTTGTCGCCAGGTGTAGCAACCTATGAACAAGAAACAGCGCTAATAAGTCAATATGCATACAAGAATCAGGAGCGGAAAAAACATTCTACTTTCTCGGAACATAGATAATATTGAAAAAATCTCTGTGAGCAAATCGACAAAAAGTTTAACATAATAGAATATGGAAACTGAAATTCCAACAGCATCATCAAGTTAGTAACCAGTTAATTATCGCTTGTAGTTGTTAGTCTATGATCAAATAAAACATACAGTCAGCAAGATGAAACAAAGGTTTGTAATGCCTATCTTTAAAATGACAGAAAAGTTTTCAGACATTCATTTTTTCAACTTTAAGTTCTACTCTACTTAAGTAATTTGCTACTTTTATTCACAAGTCTACGCAACGCTTTTCTCTCCATCAAAATCTTTTAGATGGTCTGTCATAGATGTTCTACAGAAATGTCAGCTCTGTCCTCAGTTCTTATTTTACTTTCTTTCTTCCAAAACTTTCTATCCTTGGCTTGGCTTTTACATCTTTCATATCTCCCCCTTCTTTTCCTCCTCTTTATTTTTCCTTTCTGGGGGCCCAAAAATTTCTGGGACCATTGGTGCCGTAGTTCGCAATATTTTCCACTCCTGACTAGGATGTACAAAACACACAGAACTGCGCCAACATTCGTACAATAGAAACACAAAGAATTGCACTCGCTCATACACCAGAGACACAAAGAACCACTCCCAGAGAAACAGAAAGAAATACGCCCAAAGAAGCACATAGAATGCGCTAACACTTAGACAACAGAAACACAAGGAGCCGCGCCCGTGTTTGTAGATCACAAACGCTTCTGCCTTCTTACAATCATAGCTAATCTAGTGAGAAGCTCTAAACAATATTAGCAACTGCTTCACTTCATCACAGAAAAATACGCAGCGACCCTAGTCTTTCTTTTTCCTTTAAATTATGAAATTCACTGTACAGAAATTCAGCTAAAAATGAAACACTACTGCAATAGACTTCTCATTAGCTCTTCAAAAACTTTCATTTCATGTCTGTTATTTCAGCAGTATTTTCTTCGTGTTTCTAAGTCGACACAAACCTACACTTCACTAAAACACCTGCAAAGCTCACATATGCAATGAACCAAACTGTAGGCACCATCAAAAACACAGTAATCCGGGATATTTTATTGCCTTTAACTCACATAGCTACGATTGAGATCAAAAGCTGCAACTGTACGCCATCTCACAAAGATTTTATTAACAGACAGATTTTTCACTAACATTACAGTAGTCGGATAAAATCTATGAGCTGCACGAGAACTAATGTACAAAATAACAAAGATTTCAAATGATCGTTTAACTTTGCTGAAACTGTAAAATCCATTTTGAATTGGTCTGGGGTGCAGAGAATCTTTTATAGAGGCGTGGGTATTCTGTACAATTTGAAAACCGAGAATGTTATCTCAAGTGAATACCTTCAATGTACTGTTGGGCATCTTGCGAGACTTCCCAGCAGCACCTGCCAGACAAAATACATAACACTCACAAATACGTTCGCCATATGTCATTAGTTTAAATACTTCTCTCAGTTGAGTATGAAATTGTAACATTAGCCCTAATATAAATCGACAAAAAGGACACATCAAAGAGTGGATAAAGGATGGAGGGACTTGATTTGGTGACGTTGCAGATTTAGTATAGAAATCCAGCCATCTAGAAGCTATTTTTTAAAACGGAATTATAAGCTTGGAGACTCAAATTGAGCCGAGTATCGAGGCCCAAGCTGGATGAGGATGGACGGAAAGCTGTCTCTCAACGCAAGGACAAACGTCAAAGGAAGTGCAGGGACGCATTGAGACCATACCGTTCAAATAGATAGAATATAGGTTTCACGGTCGACTCAAAGCTCGCAACTACTTGATTGCGAGATTACAAAGCTTTTGGAATGAAGAGCAAAACAAAAATAAGACACAGTTTCAGTATATCCAAACATTTTGTCTGCTTGTCACCAAGTCAATAAATGATTTACATAAATGTAGGTAGAACCCCTTACACAACGAAAACCATTACACGATGACACAGTACAAACTAGAAAATGATCCTCAAGCTAGGCTATTATACACTACTACTGTTTTCAGCAAACCTAATTATAAATGGGCTAATAACATTATATATATATATATATATATATATATATATATATATATATATATATATATATATATATATATATATATATATATATATATATATATATATATATATATATACAGTGGGCTACCACAATTGTAATAAACTGCCTCCACCGTGCTTCGAACTCAGGAAATCAGACTCCAGAGTCCTTTGACTATTCCACTGCACTATAAATGAAGTAGTCGCGAAACTCCGAAATCTTTTTTCCCATTAGTCCTCCACAACGGCAGTGCAGCTATTTGTTTATTCTGTTTCGGCTTTCGCCTTCTAATGGGAAGAAAGATTTTAGAGTTTCGCGACTATTTCATTTCACGCGTCTATAGTGCCGTTGAATAGTCAAGAGACTCTGGAGTCTGACTTCTTGAGTTCGAAGCACGGTGAAGGTAGTTTATAGCAATTCTGGCAGCCCACTTATGGTAAGAAAAAAATAAATATATAAATATATATATATATATATATATATTTATTTATATATGCATGTATGTATGTATATGTATATAATATACATAATGTATATATGTACAGTTGAATATATGAATACCATAAAGCTCAACTTCAAAATTGTTCACTGTAACCATTGCCTACTGAACTACCAACTGTAACTAACAATGGCTACTACTCTGAATACAAACTGTTGAAAATATTAAAGGCAAAAGATTTCTGTGCGCACTTTTCTAAATGCCTACAAAAGGCTATTCAAAGAGAAGTTTTTGGCTCCAAATGGACTTCAAAGAACACATGGGTGATAAATGTTAAGCTTTATGGATGCCATAGATTCAATAGCTTTGAAAGTAATTTACAAAATAAGAACATATAATCTATCCATTCATTAGACGACTTATAAATACAAAAAGATAGTTAGGCTTTTGTCGGACATACAAAGTTGAAATTCCCAAGTATAATACAATGCCCAGCACAAGTAAGGGATTGCAATACATGGGCAAAAAGCAACAATACAAATTAGAAAAGTAATGCTTAATGAAGTGTAAATTTCAGTTAACAGTGGAATACTGCTGAGATGTGCGGTGTCAAGAGCACACACGGAAAAAGAGTGAGAAAACAAAGGGTGTCTTTAGAAACTTCTGGGGCATTCAAATTTCTTTAACTGATCTGCAATCTGGTGCACTAAGGTGTAGCTAACAAAAGTGCTTCGACATGGCCTCAACAAAGAACACTCAATAACAATTTTGATCTCCTCAAGAAAAGTATGGATAAACTGTCACAAGAAATGTAGTTTTCACTCGTTAGTTCAACACCTAAGGATTACGTGCACTTTGATGGGGGCAGTTTGCTTCTAACTAGTTACCAAAAATGTCTTGAAATGGATTCACTCTCATTAAAACAGAGAGGATGTCTAACAATACTTTCTGCTTTGATAGAGTTGGGATTCTTTTTGTAACACTCAAGTCATAAACTCCTCCACTTGTGTACATAAAACAATATGGTAAGAAAGGCAAATGCTCTCTGTTCTACGAAAGGTTGAAAGGCAGCTAATTAAAGTCGAACTAAACAAAGCTGCTAAGAAGAGCCCATAAATAGGGGTGAAAAAACAGACCAAATTACTTTTCATGGACTTCTAAGATTAAGTAAAGTTATCTGCGATTGCCCTCTATTTTGATGCTTTAGCGAAAGCAAAACCAGTCTTACTAACTCTGAATAACAACATAATGTATTTCCTATATTTCTCCGAGATACTGTCAATAAAATGGACAATGAGCAAAGCGACTTCTGACAGGTGGGTCAAAGAATACAAAAAGAAAAGTGCTTGATACCAAAAACTGATTTCAACGTGTCAGATTCTTCAAATAAAAATTTTCTATAAAAGCTTTAAAATGGTTCTTTTTGGCTTAACTAGTTAAAAAAAATAAGTGCATGTAACGTAAATAAATACCAAAAACTATGAACAATACAACAGTTTTGCTGATGGCGTATGTCTGAATTCAGCATATTCCCCTTCAGTTCAGGAATTTACCTCCGTTCTAAGAATGCTGTCTCTTACAATCTAATGTCTCTATGCATAACTTCAGTTTGCGAAATTAGCCACCATGCGCTAAAAGGAAGCTAGCTAGATTTTCGCATGTAGATTTCTCTAAAGACAACTATCCTTGCTTGCATACCGGACGAGCTTCATCAATTCTAGTCGTTCACTCAGCTTCTAGAATGATGCTAGATCCGTAGAATGCAACATTCATCATCACTAAAATACAGCGGGTTTCAGCGAATATGAAATGATTAGCTTATAACAATTGCTAAGGGAGGCAGAGACATTCAAGGTCTTTGCCTACCTGCTTCGTTATCAGAACTGTCACTGTCTGAGCTAGATCCTGAACTTGAAGTTGAACTTGAGCTGCTAGAGTCACTATCACTGCTGCTGCTACTTGCACTGAGACGCGATGATTTCGGCTCCAGCTGTTGTGAATCTACAAAGGAAAGAAAACAAACTTCAATTTTACTGCAATGCTTTGAGGGCTGTGCCACTGAGCAGGCAAATTGCTATCTATTTGTATCTAGTCAAAAACACATCATCTTAATCACATAATCCATGAAGAATTCCAGTTAAAGACGCGGCTGCACTATAGCAGTGCTTCTCAGACAATTTTTGCAAAGCCCCCCTCATGGGAGAAAATATTTCGCGTCCCTCACTCACTAGAAATAAGATCATTATCTATAAATATTGCATTAAGATATCTGTTACCCTGTGTCGTAAATGCCCCTCCCAGCATTGTATTACGCCCCAAGGGGGCGTGCCCCACTATGTGAGAAACGCTGCACCACAGCAACATACTCTACCAAAAACTCCGCAATTAAAGTGTAGCTTAAAATGCATTATATAATACAACTATCGCCATAAATCCTCGAATTTCCCCCCTAGAACAAGCCCCCCATGCAAATAAAATTAATAAGCCTCCAGGTGGGGAATTTGAAGATTTACAGAATTAGCACCAAAAGTGCTTTTCAAACTAATCTGACAGTCGAGGTGAGACGCAGGATTTTATTGTTTTAGCGGGTAAACCTCAAGAGTTAAGCTCAATCTCATATCACTTAAAAGCTATTATGTCTGACTAAAGACAGCACATAACTGTTGGTCAGTGCTAAGAATTGTTGAGGGAGAGAATGTTGTAGGATAAAACAAACCAACAATAAAAGAAGATCAACATTTTACAAGGAACTCAAAGTCAATGACAACAATCAAACTAAATTAATACCTTTTTTACTCGATTTCTTTTTTGGTTGTGCAGCTTGGAGTTTTCCACTAACATCCTAAAACAAAACAAATTTAAAACTATGTTTTGAACTGGCAAAATATACTCAGTACAGCGAATTCAGTTTCATACAATACAAAACTCAATAACTTTCAGTTTTCACATAGTTATCAGAGAGAGCATTATGACTATACTTGGTACAAGCAAAAAAATGCAATATAATTGATCCTAATAAAGAATTACTATAGTTCATGGTAATACAATGTCAGAGTAATACAATGTCAATACAATGTCAGTACAATACAATGTCAATACAATGTCAGTACAATACAATGTCATTGTAATGTCAGAGTCTGACAGTCTTCATCTAAATGCCAAGACGGCATTTAGATGGAGACTGTATGCCGGGATAAGAGAGAAAAGAAGACCAAGGTCTACTTGGCGAAGAACCTTTCAGGTAGATCTAAAAAGGCTTGGAAAAAGTTGGATACTATCGAGGATGAAGCTCAAGAAAGAAGTCGGTGGAGACTGTTGTCAACCCGATGCGCAAATATACGCGGAAAGGACTACGTACTAAGTAAGTAATAAAATGTGCTAATTATACTCAACATTTAATGGGAGGGGGTGAGACTTCTTGAATGTTGCATGTCAACCCACAAATCAGTGTATCACCAAGCATATTCAACAAGACAGGCGCGATCGATCAACTACAATACTTAATAATTCTATCATGTTGGAGAGTTGTTATTGCACATTCTCAGCTACTGTTTGTCGTATCTACATGTGGGGAGTGGATGACAAGGAAACTATTTGTGCATAATCTACTTTTGCTCTCAAAAGACCCATGAAAGAAGCGTCTCTATCTCAAAAAACATCTACAAATGACTTCGCTTTAGATCACAACACAACCACAACATCTTTGCATTTAATGATGATTACATGAATCAGTGTCAATGAAAAGATAATGAATTACGTCATCGGCAACCAAAAGGATTCAAAAAACCAATCAAAACAATCAAGCTAATCAAGATCAATCACCTGCAATCGCTTCTCCAGTTCCTCCTTTTTCCTTGCCTGTTCTGCTTCTCTGTCTTCGGCAGTTTTTGGCTTCTTCGCAGGAGGTTTTGACTTTTTACGCATACAAGAGTTGACATATTTTTCAAGTTCACGGAGTGTGGCGGGTTTCAATGTTTCGAAGTCAATTTCAATCTCATCTGGGTTTGTTCCTTTTAGAGTTGGCTCCCTCGTTTGTATGATATGAACTACTTTACCTAGCTTGTCCCCTAAAATCAAATACATCTAGCCTAAGAATCGGAAACGATAATGAAAATGTCTGCAATCTTTCATTCCTCTAATGAGCTTATAATTGAAAAGTTAATCTGAACTCAAAGTCAAAGCAAGTAGTAAACTTAAGACTTTCTGGAGAGATAGAACGTTTTCATACATTTGAGAACTACCATTTACAGTGGAGCCTAACAATAGACCTGTTCGTTGTAAGTGGGCGATTACCCTCAACCTCATTAACGTCCTTGTAAACTTACTTACATGGGTCATCGACCACCCTCGCAAAAACCTAACAGCACTTTTGCCCCTAACAGCAAACTATCAAGAAATATTTTAACTTTTCGTTAAAACCTAACAATAGACCTGTTCGTTGAAAGTGGGCGATTACCTTCGCCCTCATTAACGCCCTCGTAAACTTACTTACATGGGCCATCGACCACCCTCACAAAAACCTACTTTTGCCCTTAACAGCAAACCATCAAGAAAAACTCTATTATGGCAGTTTTCAATGGAGTGTGACTCAGATATCAAACTAAGACAAAGAACAAATGCAATAAATAGATGGGTAATGCTTCGTGGAAATCCTTTTTTGATGCAATTAAAAACAAACAAAAACCACAAAACTACATTAACGTTTAGTTGTAGCATCTGCAGCGAGAGAAGACACACAGTCACCGAGTCATCATTTATTATCTCCACTTAATAACACCAATGTAACCCATGGTAGAATCCATTTAAGCCTCAAATACTATGTGAAGCAGATAATTATGAATTAAAGATTTTTATGGGAATTTAAGCGTTTCTAAGCACGCTAGAAATGACAGACTGAAATCTGTCGAGGAAATCTGTTCACATTTTAAAATCTAATTGATTCACCCCCTTTATTTCTTTCCCTAGTATTCCCAAGGTTCCCCTGGTCGATTCTGTTTATTGATTATTTTGCCATATATATTCCCATCTCTTCGGTTGTTTTTTCACACTGATGACGGATGCCAAGTATTGGCTCCGAAAAGGTTTGTAGGACTGTGTTAAACATATACATAGAAGTGCCGTAGCATGGAAATGTCTTAATTAATCATGGAATTGTATCTGGAATTGTTAATAAATTGAAATTTGAATCATGAAATTATGTTTCGGTGCTTTGGTTCTTCGGTTTATTGTAAAATTACGTTTTCCACAAAGTGAATCTATTTTGAAGCCTGTTTTTGTGAGACGTGCATGCGCTCAAATGCTACAAAATTGCTTTAATCAAGCTCTGTGATAGCAGGGATAAATAAAATTGTTGCCAGACTCCAAGNAGAAAAACTCTATTATGGCAGTTTTCAATGGAGTGTGACTCAGATATCAAACTAAGACAAAGAACAAATGCAATAAATAGATGGGTGATGCTTCGTGGAAATCCTTTTTTGATGCAATTAAAAACAAACAAAAACCACAAAACTACATTAACGTTTAGTTGTAGCATCTGCAGCGAGAAAAGACACACAGTCACCGAGTCATCATTTATTATCTCCACTTAATAACACCAATGTAACCCATTGTAGAATCCATTTAAGCCTCACATACGATGTGAAGCAGATAATTATGAATTAAAGATTTTTATTGGAATTTAAGCGTTTCTAAGCACGCTAGAAATGACAGACTGAAATCTGTCGAGGAAATCTGTTCACATTTTAAAATCTAATTGATTCACCCCCTTTATTTCTTTCCCTAGTATTCCCAAGGTTCCCCTGGTCGATTCTGTTTATTGTTTATTTTGCCATATATATTCCCATCTCTTCGGTTGTTTTTTCACACTGATGACGGATGCCAAGTATTGGCTCCGAAAAGGTTTGTAGGACTGTGTTAAACATATACATAGAAGTGCCGTAGCATGGAAATGTCTTAATTAATCATGGAATTGTATCTGGAATTGTTAATAAATTGAAATTTGAATCATGAAATTATTTTTCGGTGCTTTGGTTCTTCGGTTTATTGTAAAATTACGTTTTCCACAAAGTGAATCTATTTTGAAGCCTGTTTTTGTGTGACGTGCATGCGCTCAAATGCTACAAAATTGCTTTAATCAAGCTCTGTGATAGCAGGGATAAATAAAATTGTTGCCAGACTCCAAGNGATAATGTCCTCGAAGCTTTAAAGGGCCACATAAAAAGATAACCTTTTCAAGGTGTGATCGCCTTTTAGACTCACTTGCGCGGGTGATGAACTAGTGACAATTTTCTCACGAATAGGTCTGCCTACCAATAACAGATTTTTCTTACATACAGCAAACTCTTTCAACATTTCTCCGTCTAAAGCTCCATAAACCGTAAGGAACTAAGAATAACAAACCTGGTAGTTTATTGATATCCAAGCTTAGCTGCCTCTTTTCATCATACGTCATTGGCTTTGCAGTAGTGAATTCATCTTCACTCTCCTCCGCTAGGGTCTCTTTCTTTGCAGCTAACCTGTCAAAAAAAACACTTCAACTTTAACCTGGCAGCATAAGCTACAGTACTACTGTACTTTTGTTACACTACTTCAGGCACGCTGGAGCCGGAGGGGAGAGGGGACTGCAGCACCCACTTTTCTGTCAGCGTATGATGCCATACAATAGATCCTATCAGGATGTCTTCCAAATCAGAGAAGTCGTTTTCCCTGATTCCATATAGGTCCTGAGCAAACACTATACACTACGCTTATCATAATACTAGGCTATTTAAGCAAACTTTTGTCTATTTGAGCGAGATGTGCTCTATTTCCATCATGGAAAATGAAAATCAACAATTTCATTATGAACATAATGTGCTTCTTGCGATTTTTTAGCATATTTGGAAATCGATTAATTGAAGAAACAAAGACAAACATTTTCACTGATATTTCCATCATTGCCTCTAGCATTAACCAAATTCCCCGATTTCTCCCTGATATTTTTAAGCAAAACCCAGTTCTTTGATTTTTTCCTGACTTCCCCGACTTGGTAGGCACACCCTGTATATAGTTCATAGAATTCACTTCTCTGTGTCCAATAAATCTCATTACTAATGACCAATAGACAGTAGCAAGGGAGGGCATCCCAATGTTAGGTTCAGCAAGTATATACACTCAGACCTTTGAATGAGGAAATCAGACGCGCGGTTTTAATCGCCCGCGTAGACTCGTTTACGTGCATTGTTTTCAGATACAATTACTGAGAAGTGAAAGAATATAATAAACAAAGTTTCAAGCAGTCTAAAGAAAGGCCTAATCATACGCAATCACATCAATCACATCATACGCAATCACATCAATCACATCATACGCAATCACATCAATCACATCACACGCAATCACATCAATCACATCATACGCAATCACATCATACTTGGCACTCTTTCATTCTTTAGAAAGAACATCACATTTACCATCATCATTTGTTATTTTCGCCTTTTCTCTGGGGTTCTATGACCTTTACTTGCAATTTACTTACTGCTGAGAATTATGCTTACTGCAAAATTTGTCCGAGTCAGCTTCAAAACAATTCTTTGAGAGAAGAGGGAGGGAACAGGGAGAGAAAAGGAAGAGAGAGGGAGGGAAGAGGGAGTGCAAGGGTGAAGTCCTTGAAAAAAAATCTTTCATTACCACACCCACTAGATTCTCAGAACACGTGGGAAACCCGCTTTAACATTACAAGTCTATTGAACAAAGGTCTACTTAAAAGCAGTATTTTTGATGCTTTGGATACTTTTGTATGACCATGTGAGGAAAGAAAATCAACTTGCCATTCATTCTAGAGTCTACAAAGGGATGCAAGTAATCAGAAACACAACTTACTTTAAACAAAAGTGCAATATAACGGTATTTTCATCCTCATGCAAAGGATCGAATATTCTAACAATAAAGGATATTTCATCTATTGAGACACCGGGAATTGACTTGATTAAAAATTTATTTACCAGCCATATCATTCGTTTTGAGAGTTTTATATAATACCTGAATGATAAAGCTATTGCCAGGAATTGCTTGCTCTTTTTTTAAACCTTATTCTTACTTTATATTGTGAATACCATTATAAAGTAT
>OLMO02000238.1:3993273-4009458 GCA_900291935.2 Cassiopea xamachana
TGTATTGTAAATTTATACATAAGCTTTTCAACATGGCACCCTGGAAAACAGATACTTGTATCCGAGGTACTACCATGTACAAAGAACTCAAAATGAAATGTAAGGTGCATCGTGATAAATTGAAATGAAATCACCCCTAACAATGAAATGAATAGCTTTGTGTACACGACAAATTGGGCGTGCAGGACATTTTGGGCGCGTTCCTGCGCGTGAATGAGCGATCGCACCTGCCTCATTGAAATGCCTGGTGTTAAACTGATTTGTGACTCATAACAGGAAAGAATGGCATGCTATGATTATCAATGTCTGCTCAAGACTCGACACCTAAAGAAGAAGAAGTAGTTAGCGTGTCGCTGCCACTCAAAAGGCTATTCTGCAATCACTACTTTACTAAGGCTGCATAAACAGTAAGCAAAATGATGAAGCAAACAATTAGCTAGGGTGGTTACAAAACAGAGCAAGAATACTATTTCTCAGGCATCAATTTCATATTTCAATCTCATTTTGTGCAGAATCTGATATGCAAAATAAACTGAAGATGACGGAGATAAAATTCTGCTATGGGTAACACAATCAACTGTCATGCAGAAAAGACAAGAGGATGAGACAAAGCATGACTTGAAGGAAATTGGAACAATGAACTTACTTGCTTTTCTTTGATCTTTCAGATGCAGGGACCTTCTTTTTAACAGATTCAACTTTAGATGGCGACTTTGTTTTGGTTTTCTCCTTTTCCGGTTTTACCAATGCCTTCACATCATTAGGAACAATATCGTCCTTCTTTTTTACTTCAGATTTCTGTTTTCCTCCCTTTGACACTTTTGTCTTTAGCTCATCATCGTTAGCTTTACTTTTATCTTTACTAGGTCTATCTTTACTCTCTTTATCTTTGTGTTTTTCCTTCTTATCTTTCTTATCTTTCTTCTTTTTATGCTTGCGTTGCGATGTTAGTTCAGAGAGCTGAACATGTACACGGATAAGCTGAAAAAAGAATACAGTGTAGGAGAAGAATTGCTTTCATTGACTTCTGACAAATTTATGTGCTAGCAATCAGTATAGAAAATAATCATCAATCACTAAAGACAGTTTCCATTTGGATTGGATGCATAGATGTCAAGTCAAGAGATAACAACTTTGTGCACCAGGAGAGATTTTCTTAAGTGTCGTACCTGTTTTTCCAGCTCAATCAACTTCTTTTGCTCTTCATTTTCACCATCAGATGAAGATGAGCTTTGATCTTCTTCTGATGCTGACTCAGAGTCAGCCTGGGCATCTGCATCTTCTGATTTTGCTGCTGTTTTTGGCTCTGGCTCTGGCTCTGGCTCAGGAGCAGGCTCATCAGGCATTTTTGCAAATCGAAATTCAAATACATCCTACAATATCAATATCAGAACATCAAAAACACACTGTTGCATTTTACTATACCAGTCAATATCATAATATACGATTGCTATTTACAGCATCATCTGGCTATCAAGAGCTAAGATAAGGTTGACAGGCTTTCAAAAGGGCCATTCTCATGAAATGTCAGCCTGGAGCATAAAACAACTTTCTATCTCAGGTCGTAAAGTAGGTGAAATCAGCAGAGTATTGATGAAAATACAATTTTTCCGCAGTTAAAAACACACTTGGCAAATGTTTTTTGAAATTCATAATCTTGTGTTTGATTGAGATTGGTTACAAAAGTACATCCACCAGCCATCTTGTCACATACCTCACAAGAAATTTTGCAAGAAAATTTAGCACTTAGCTAAATTGATCAATTTGCTTTCAAACGTAATCTATTAGCAAAGCCAAATCTTGAACTACTAATGATTGGCTCCTAGGAACTCAAAGCCATCTCAATTTTATCTCCAATTTTTCTCTTTGGATGCTATGTATGTCACGTGAGAATGGCCCAAAAGCAGAGCTTTCAATGAAAAGTGGCAGACAGAGACTTAATGCTGGCTATTTCTACCTGAGCTATGGTCTACTAACCGGTGTGATGGCCCAGTGGTTAGAGCGTCTGCCTCACAATCGGAAGGTCGTGGGTTCTAGCCCCAGCCGAGTCATACCAAAGACTTTTAAAATGGTACTCACTGTCTGCTCGTCTGGCGCTCGATAAATGAGAAAGGGAGTGGGGAAGTTAAACACGCGGAGCTAACAGTGGACCAGCCCCCCCCCACTGTAGCCTTCACTGCATTCACAGACGCGTGGTCTAGGGCTATAGAAATGGAGATAGGCGCCGCCCTATGCGCCATTGGCGCGGGAAGGACTTTGACTATTTTTGTGGTCTACTTTGACCTAAAATGACTCAAAAATTACACAGAATATTTGTGGCCTTCCATAGGACATAACCTCATGGTTCATGCTCTGGTAAGTAGACAAAATCTAAGGACATTGTAAGGATTTTTTAAGGACTGAAACATAATTGTAAGAAGCAGTTTTTACAAAAAGCAAATCAGTTCTTAATCTAATCTACTGCCAAAGATTCTCTCACCAAGATTTGATTAGAAACAAGGAGTGTCTAAGAAGTTTTCTTCTAAAATGCGTAAAGTCAAGGAATTTTTAAGCACCCTTAAAAACAGAAGTTATATCTAAGGAGTTTTAATGGAGTTTAAGAAGTAGCAATAACTCTGTAGTCCTCTGCCAGTTCTGATCAGCCAACTACTCTAAATATTACTGAAAGCTCTGCAAAAGTACCTTGATGGGATGTCTATTGTGTGCATCATGCAAGCAAATGCCTTTGGTTCTAAAAAGGATCTGATTTGGTAGCCATAACAAGGAAGAGAAGGGAATCCTTTGGGGGTTTACAATCAATGCTTAAGGGAGCAGCAATATAGTAGCAAATACTTTTCATACCTGTAACTTCCTTGCCATTGATACAACATCATGGTCTGGAGGATTATATTTGTAACAGTTTGTAAATATTAATCTAATATCACTTGCAAATTCATTTGCATTGCTATATTCTCTATTATCCATTTTTGTCTGCAAAAAAGGCACAAGAACTATATTTTAGAAACTACTAACTTCCAAGAAATATGATTTTTCTTGCTTAGAAAGACAATGCAAAATAACACATGTTTCTAACAGCCTTTCAAAATTGCTTCAGAGGCATGAAACAAACTTTGCTCTACATAGTTATGGCTGTTTGCTGTTTTCAATTATACCTTTTGCAGTAAACTCACTTCAATACATTTTGCAGATGAAATAGTTGTAATCCAAATCTAAATCCATAAAAGCATTAAACAACTTTCATTATGATGCCTTAATTTCCACCAATTTATAGTTATCATGCACTATACAAAATGCAGATATACAGTCTATCTAGTTGCTAATTATACAAATCATTAGCTATCAATGACTGCAGCTAACATTTCATAACAAACCTTAACAGTTCCTAAGTCCATTGGATGCTTAATAATATCAAAATAATCATGAAGGCGTAACCCTTCCACATCAACAGGTTTGTAGAAAGGCCAAGCATAGCTCATATGTTTTTTTGAAAACAATTCCTTCAGAATCCCATTGCAATATTTCATCTGTTCACTTAGCTTGGATCGCTTCTTGCTTTGCTGGGGCTGCAATGACAAAACTACAATTCAGATCTTTGAATGAGTAAATCAGACGTGTGCTACTGATCATGCCATTGGCTTGTTTGTGCACTGTTTTTTCAAATAAAATTGTTGTCAATTAATGAAAGATATTGATAAAAGCTGTAAAATGTCTTAAGACAGGCATAACTGTGGGCAATTATCTCATACTTTGCACTTGTTGTTCCTTAGCAAGAGCATTAAATTCCCTATCATTCTCACTTTCCTCACCTCCATTTACTTATGAAATGAATCAACTATCTTAAGGAAAAAGGAAATTCAGTAGCACAGTGAAACAACTTGATTGCAAAGTATTTTAACAGTCAAAACATTGATTATGAGCTTTCCATTAAACTTTAGTGTATAATTTAGTCTATTAATTTTGTTGCTCGTTAGTACTGAAATTGATAGATGAGCATGGGCAACAAATTGAGCATGATTAGTGAATGCCTGTGCACTCATAAGTAATTACGCACATCTCATTGAATGCCTGCAATAAAGTAGACATTCTGAGTAGCATTATGTGGGAGCAAAGGGCAGGGATAAATGGAAGAACAGCAAAATGACAAAGGGAGGGGTCAGATATTTCATTAAAGCAATCCTGGGAAAGAAATTCACTCTATTCCTAGTATCACTAAAGTTTATCATGAATAAATCTTGACAGAATCTAGCAAGGTGCTTCAGCACATGGCAAGCAAATAACTAATGAAATAACAAAGTTGATTAATAGTAATCACAAAAATTGAAGAGTTTTAGAGAAAAATTACCACACTAGAGTACACCACCTCCCATTTATTGTAAATCTTGCAACAGTAATTGGCAAATTATCCTAAGTTTACCCATAAAAAATTGCATGCTTACAATTAAATGACTAAAATGCTAATACTGATACCTTAGCAAGATCTTCACCAGGCAGATCTTTATTTGGTCGCTTAATACTTCTGTGAGATTCTCTTCTTGATCTTACTTTTCCACTCAAATAGGGAACAGCTACTTCAAGAGGAGTTAATGGTGATGCTGGTATGTCATTGACAGTTGAACTAGGAGTTGTTGTATCTGCCTTCTTCCTCTTAACACCTGATTTCACCTTCAAATGCAAGATACCAAACTAATGACAGAACATCAATTGAAAAAGCATTGAGATTCATGTGATTCTTGAGGATGAATAAATCTCTGTAGCACAAAAACCAGAGTCAAAACTAAATCTTACCTTACTTTGCAATATAATAGCATTAGCTGGTGCATCACTGGACATTGGTGCAAGAGTAGTACTTGTCACAGCATTTCCATTTATACCAGTGGGGCTTGTAACAGTGAGAGTTGTTCGTCCATGAACTTCAACTCCTTGAGTCGTAATAGGTGCTGAGACTAGAGCTGGTTGAGTTGTGTCTAAAAGATTAAAAATTTAATGATGTGTATAAGCCTAAAGGGCATGCTAGTCAAAGCTAGGTTAAATAATAACAAAGTACAATTGATGAAAGTATGAATGTACAATGTGCATAACACCAGGGGTGGAAATATCAGTGGAAAAATTGAATTAAAAACTGAGAAAATGTCAAATTCCCCCTTGGTGAATGGGAAACTTTTTATTTCACCAGGCACTGCATTTCAACATTCATGAATTAAATCACCATCAGTGGAATTTTGAGAAGCCTCACCTGTTGAGTTTTGATGTCAGAACCATTACGCTTGGTGAAAATAAATAAGCATTTTTGACGAAAATACAGTTTTTATTATAGAAACCTGTATTTTCAAAAAAATTTTGGGGCTCCACCCATTGACCCCTCAGTTCAAGAAATGTCTGACACCATATATCTTCCTTATTTCCACCTCTGTAACATGCATATAAACAAGCACAAAGTACATTGCTTCTGTCATTGGAGCAGAGGAATCATGAAATAAAAAAAGCATAATTATCATCAATAATATTACCTGCTGCAGTGGATTTGATTTTACCACCCCTCCTACTTCGTTTTGCAGGAGGTACACCATCCTGAGTAGATGTGGCTGGTTTCAGTTGAGGTCGAGAGCTTTTAGATGGAAGTTCAACCTCCTACAACATAAACAGCATGTAGCGTCAAGTGAAGCATATTGAAAAATCATGACAACCTAAGTGGAAAATATCAGCTCCAGTCAAAAGCTACTTACAGGGTTTGTACAAACTCCCTTAAACACATTTCCAAAACTTTTCCAAAGCCAAATAGCCAAAGTTCTTAAACCATGAAAATCATTTTCATTGCATTTTGAAGCCCCATAAAAATAGAAAAATGGTATTTTCGCTGATATATTTTATAATTTTTTGGTGGATTATGTTTTGCATTATAAATAGTAAAATGAACAAACATAACATATATGGTGTTTAATATGACAATGAGCTACATCTATCTTGAAACAATTTTAGAATTTTCCTAAGAACAATCCAATAATTTTCCACAACTATTTTGAAAATCCTCTTTACAAAAACTTCCCAGGTCCTGGAAAATGGTATTTTCACTTCCTATAACTTTCCAAAACTTTTCAAAATATGTACTGACCCTGTACTTAAGTCTATCATCACTTTCACATTATAAAGGTTTAACAGTGTAGATCAGGAGTCTCCAAACTTTCAGCTTGAGGGCCACATTAACTAGTAAACAGTAGGTGGGGTGAGTTCCAAATAAGCAGGGATGAAAATATATTTTTTCTGGAAACAAAATGGTCAAAGCAGGCCAGGTGAGAAGACCTATGGGCCACATCCAGCCTGCAGAAGTTTGGAAACCCCTGGTGTAGATAGTAACTCTAACATTGTGATTTCCTATCGTGTTAAGGCTGTGATTAGATGATGTATGCATCAATAAAGAATGAAATACCCATAATGTAATGCAGCTAATGGCAAAACTTTCATCATTTTTCCCAACATACAAAAATAACTAAGTTGGCCAACACATAATGTGTAGATAGAAAGCCCATATAAGCTGACAATTCTGAAGCTCTTTCCTATACCAAGGTTCTTTGCTCCCAAACAGAAGTCAAAATGTTGAAAAATACAAGTTTAACTACATTTACTCAACAACATTATGTAGTTGATTCAGTATCTAGTTTCTCAATGCAAAGCAGACATACCTCTGGAGGCATACTCATTACTTTATCCTGAAAAAACTTTTGAAGTTCTTGTGCCATAAGAACAACATCCTACATGAAAAAGTCACAAATTTAATATATAATAAGGTGCTACTTGAATTTTGCATTAAAGTTACTTTACATAAATAAGTCCATTTAGTTAGCTTTGTTGATGGCAAGAACTGACACATTTCATAGCTAAATGACTTATTACCATAAAATTCACCATAAAAGAAATGACATCAAACCATAAATGCAAAAATATAAAGGCATCAACAATACATCAACTACCTCCATTTTCACCTGCATCAAAGTAATATCTAACACAGTTCAGCAATGGTAATACAATATTAAAATACAAAAAGAACTAAATGAGCAATACGCTATCAGTTGATGAAGTAGCATTAATAGGGATAATTAATTGGCTAAGATCTTGAAAATCATTAAAGCTTTTTGTCTTATTGCTGCCACACTAACCCCTGAAAATGAAGGAGTCTGGCATAGCACAGTTTCTAGGCAACCTCTAGAAGAACTCTATAAGCATGCAAAGGCAAGCACAGGCTGCTAACATGAACTTCGCACTATTTTTGCATAATGTTATCTTTAAGTATGTTAATCTTCATGAACTTGTAAAAAACAGGACTCTACTGATAACAGCACATTTGCACTGATAAATCATCCTGCATAAGAATTTGCTTTTAATCACAAAGCATCCCACATTTGCAATATTGTCTGTTTTATAATTACAGTCTGGGCGTTCTATAGCATTGCAAAGAGAATTTGCTTTGGTACATATAAATAGCAAAACTGCTTAAAATTTGAATATAATTCTGCATCTGACCTCTGGCTAAAATTCTTGAACCAATGCTGTGTTGCTAAAGACAATCAAATATTGCAAAAACTATCCTCAACTGAAGAGGAAAATATTCTGGTATAAGAGGTAGATTCAATATCATTAACCAATATATATGTATATATACGTATATACAAACCTCTCCTGGTTTGTTGTAAGTGTAGCAATTCTCAAAAATTCTATTAAAGTCTTCAATGCATTCCTTAGCACTGTAGTATTCCTGATTTTCAAGCTGCTTTTTGATAGTACCTAAATCCATTGGTTTTTTTATAATGTCATAGTAATCCTGTAGAGAAAAGACATTGATATGCAGTTAACATAAGGCAATATCTTCATGTTAATGACAGAGCAAATACACTTATCAACTACATTTTCTCACAGAGAAAAGAAGACTTGACCATTCTATATCATTAGGGGAAGTGATTGGAACCACACTCAAAGTCAACTCTTATTCAATGATTCTAATGGGTTTGTAGAAATGTGATATACAGAAACCTTACTGAGCATTTAGATGGAAATTATTCTTACTTCATACGACTTAATTTGAAACACGATGCTATTATTTACATCATAAAGTCATCATGGCTAGTATCATAATAATAAAAACTTAATACACTAACGCTTTGTCAATTTTATCAATCAGAATCTTAGGAAGCTTCAATAAACACACGACAGATAGGGCATATGAATATGCTCAATAATCCTATGAGAAAGGAGCAAAAAGTCATTAAAAAGTACCGGCAGATTGAGCTTTACAACATCAACTGGGTGATGAAATGGCCATGCATAGGAATGCTTCCATACTTGTCGCATTATAGTCTTCAAGAGGTACTGAAGCTGATTTGTGTTTCGTCCCTTTTTGGCGGGTTGTTGAGGCGTCTGTTCTTTGTTTGAAGACATTTTGCTAAAGCAAACGGTTAAAGTAACTGGATCCTATATTTCCAGCAAAGCTCCCCTACTCTTCGTCAATGACTGAGTTTCCTCAAATCAAATTTAGCCACAGGTACCTAGAATCTTTTCTATAAGTCCATGATAACAAACGTTCTCAGTCGAAACAGATGGCCTTGCGTATTACGAGGCGAAGAAGAATGGACACGCGATCCAAAAGTCCAGCCTGTGAAGTTATAAAATATAAGAGCTGGTCAAAACACAAAACTTAGTTTCATAGAAATACCATCACCACATCTGAAAGACACTAATGCTGTAGTTACGAACTGTAATAAACCATGCCAAAGACTTAGCACTTAACATAGCAAAGAGATCAATTTAGGCCAAATATCTTTGTTGGAGAAGCTTGCTAAGATGCCGTTCCACTAGACAATCTACAGTACAGCACCTTACTGATCATAGTCTCAAAAAGTTGTTCTTCACTATATTAATGCTTTCCTTCTCATCCCACAACATTGATGCATCGAAAAGCAACGCGTCAAACCGGCCCTTCCGACGATTTGTGTATTCAAACGGATTCAGTACACGCAGGCTGTAGAAAGTAACTTTACGGGGCTTTTTGATCATCAACATATGGAAACTTTATGAGTTTTGTTTCGATGGGCCATTATAGTTGCAAACTATGTGAAGAACCGAACGACATCCTGCTTGTTTCGTAAAAGAAAGTGAAATTACGAGGAAGGAGGATAATATAGTCAAATCAAAGATGGCGACTTTTCGCGAACACAAATTCAGTCAAGAAACCTTGAAAAATCTCAAAATGCTTGAGTTAAATGGGAAATAACGCTACAATACCCTATTTGGGCTCTTCCTGTAGCATTCCTTAATATTTCTGAGGTCTTTCAGCTTGCAGACTCTTAAGGTTGGGCAGATTCATAATATTGCTCCTTTACGCTTGTCGTGGCAGTCTTCCATGGCGGATAGCGCCACTACGCTCCTCTTTCAAGTCACGCATCATACCCCCCGCGAAGTATCTATTACGTAGTTAGCACGTGAGATGTTATCCGGAACTTGGGCCTCTACTCTGTGCTGTGGCGTTAGTTGCAATGCAAATTTGCGGTTGTAACACAGGTTGTAACTTAATTCCACGAACTGAGTACTTACCGCGGTACCAAAACCAGATACCGCAAAATTCTCTTTTAAGCACCCCCTAGGAGCTTATTTATTTCAAGGATTTTAGGGGTCTAAGCAAATTTCTTGGTCTTGAAGAATAGCTTGTAGGAGAAGAGGCTTAATTGAACGGGAGCTCAAGCAAATTTCTTGGTCTTGAAGAACAGCTTGTAGGAGAAGAGGCTTAATTGAACGGGAGCCTAGAAGAGAAGTTACTGTAAGTCTCGGTGGCAGAACTTATTAATCTGTGCGAGCGGTGAGCGCCGCTTGCAGGCACAGCTTACCACACTTTAAATTCTGCAGCCACTTTTCATCCAAATCTTTATATGACCATCTATTACATTCAATTTTTCAGCAGGCACAATTTTCTCAGATCTGCGCTTACAGGTACAAAATACTTTTAAGGCCTGCTCAGAGGTCGCCCAAAAGACAAGGCAGACATTTTTCGAGAAACTCACCAAATGCCACTAGAAGATTTACAAAACTGGTAACAACGATAAAGGACTTAAAACCTTGTAAGCCACTATCGATTCAGCATTTATGCTCAAAGGGTTTTGACAGCTTTTGGCCCCCTCACATCAAGGCGTTGCCATTGCCCTGCCAATACTAAGGTCGGGACGAGCAGACTTGATAAAAAAGAAAGTGTTGCCTTTTAGAACATGGTTTCAAATGCAAATAACTTCGTATAAGAGAATGTCAAATTAATTACATACAAATTTCAAATGATTAATTATATCAATTGTTGAGCGATTACGATCACCTAACGAAGATATTAAAAAGGGTCATTTTAAATATAATTCCTATGTCAAAATCATACAAAGCCCTTTAAAAGAGATGCAGCCGTCTAATAAAAATCTATATATGATGTTTTCAACCTTTGGGAAACTCTTTCTATACTACGATAATTCATTGACAACTTGAAATTTTTGAGAGAATTGAAAAGACTGGACAATCAAGGTCAAAATGCTGCAAACTGCATCATTCACAGATCACGGAGAGACGTAAGAAGCATTCAGAAAGTGGGGGCAGTGGCGTAACAGACGTAGGTTGGGGTTAGGACACCTCTTAAGATCCCCAAGCTTTTGTGGTAATGAAGGGGGCCCTCAATGATTTTCAAGAGATGAGTCTTTGCTTTATTATTTGGGGTGAAAATAAGAAGGGGTCCCAATCTTACTGGATTCCGCAGGGCCCCGAGTGTCTGTTACGTCACTGATTGGGGGGCGCATATATTCATGGACATCGTCACAAGCATTCGCCCCCTGTTCCCCCCGGTTAATGCGTCTATGATCACAGGTATAATTGAACTGTGAAGCGGGTGAGCACTAATGCGGATTCGCCAGAGTAAGCTATTTTGTGGCGAAGCCACGGAAAGTTAACATGAGAAAGTAACCAATCTTCTATATGCAGATAGATATATATATATATATATATATATATATGCATGTATGTATATATATATATATATATATATATATGCATGTATGTATATATATATATATATATATATATATATATATATATATATATATATATATATATATATATATATATAAATATATATATATATATATATATATATTTATGTATATATTTATATATGCATGTATGTATATATCGATTCCTCTACGATCAAGTTCTCTAAATAGTCTCACAAACACATCTCATCAAAACACATCCTATATCTATCTTGTCTACTCAGCACTCTCACTCCTCAATTCTAACATTGGCATGCAACTAAGCTCCTTTCCAGACCTCTCCACAGTTTCACAATCATATACCATCGCTCTAACAAATCACAAATCAATGTCAGTGTCTGAGGATGAAGAGTATCCTGAGTTGGATGACAACAACCAAGATGCAGTTCAGGTTGCTATAGATTATGAGAGAGTTTGATAGTTAATAAACAAGCCAATATTTTGCAACAGTTATCACGCCAATCACCTATTTCATGTGGCTGCGCCGCGAAACTCAGGATTGGCGAAGGACTTTGCTTTGGCGTATCCCGAAGAGTATTCACCATAACAAAGATGCAACTTGAAAATATATCACATAAAATGTGGTACTATACAACTATATTGAGATGCTACTTGACTCAAGTAACCAATTGAATAGGCCTATTGTCTATAATTATTGCATAGAGTATCTACAATTGAAATAAACACTAATTGTCTTGCAGATTAAAATATTTACCAGCTCTGAACAACGAAACAATATTTATTACTATATCAGTATTTATCCTTCATCAGCTGCTACAATGCTGTGAACAGAATCTGCATTACTGCTTCCCATAAATGAGATTCAGTCCATTTCGAACTACTCCTCAAACAGAATCATAATATAATATTCCCTAAATCCAACCCTCTGAAAAACAAGACACTTCTCCAAGTGACAGCGATTCAAAGTGAGATTCCTAAGAAGAGGTATGGCATAAAACGAAACTTGCTGAATGTCAATTTTGGTTGTGCTTTCCAGGCCCCTCTCCTTTCTTGAGGCTCTGCTACAGAAATGCTCGTTAAAAGTAGTGTTCCAAACGCGTTGTGTTATTCCATTCGTGTTGCGTTATTCCATACGTGTTGTGTTATTCCATACGCGTTGCGTTCACCGTGGCAAATATAGATTTCTGCGCTACGCAAAGTGACAGATGAGTCACTGCTATGCCTCTTGAGTATTGGACGGAATCGGTATCATTTATGTTATGATCACCCAACAATATCACTTTAGCATCTCCATTGAATCACTGTACGTTGTTCTTGATATCAAATTCTTTCCAGCTAAATAAATATATCCAATAAATTTTCACAGGCGTATATCACAACAGACCTGTCTACCTCGCTAGGCCCAGCCATTTTTTCAAATTTTCATAAACAACATAGCCAATGCTAACCGCTGGGGCGACTTTCATAATATTTGGCGTCAATCCACGATACAATCCCATAAAACCATTTTCTTTAACAATTGTTCTAAAAACAGACACCATTCCATCTTGCTGCTTGGATTGAACTTGCTGACGAGCTTAAAGAGAAAAGGTTTGAAAATCCATTATGAAGGAAAACATTCCAAATGATTATGATAATGATAACTGATAACGATGATTACGGTAACTGATGATGATAAATATGATAACTGATGACGATGGTGATGATGATGGTGATGATGATGCTGATTGGTGATGGATGATGATGATTGATTATAATAATGATGATGATAACTGATGACAGTGATTATGGTAACTGATGACGATGATGATGAAGATGATTGATGACGATGATGGCTTGCTAATGATGACCATTAAAATATGGAAGATCAAAGAATGTATGGGCAGAAAACATTAAGCAATGAAAGGGAAAAGAATGATGAGTAGTAAGGATGGGCTGTAGAGAACAGAGAAAATGACGATATAGCGCAGCAAATTTTCTTTTTTAATATCCAACGAGGGGAAAACACCCTGAGATCTAAAGCAAGCCCCGCAACTAAGTAGAAAGTGTTAGGTTAAGAAGAGAGAGAAATAAGATCAAGCTTATTGAGGTTTGAAGAAAGAGAAGCTGCATGAATTTGGGAATGAAATGATAGGATGGCCAAATTTGAGTGAATGACACCAAGCTGAAGCTGGTGAACTTCCTCGTTGAGGTTAGTGAGCCCAAGTGTTTGCAGTATGTGCAAACACGTGACGGCGAAGGCACTATTTAGGGCTGTGGTTCCAGCACATCTGGAACTTTACTCAAAAGACAAATTATCCAACAGATTGTCTATAGTATACATGGTGCTCTTAAAACTCATTGAACGCGAGTCGCACTGGTGGTTTCACTGTTGACAGCTTGCCTTGCCTATCCGTAATTAACAGATACACTATCAGGGCTGGCGTTAACAAATACAGATTGAGTGGCAGCTATACAATCAAGGCACATCTTGGTAAGAGTAATTAGCAGATGCTAATACTAATTTTGACAATATAAATAGTAATGAGGATCATCGCTATCGCATTAGCAAAAAAAACTTTAAGGGGCTGCCATCTTGATACTAATAATTATCAAAATGAGTACCTTGGGCTTGCAGCTTTGTTCTTACAAGTGCTAAAGGATAACTAGCCAACTGCCCACATGTACTTGAGGCTGTTCCGCAAAGCAGTAACACAAGAACTCCAGGGTCAGTTGCCTCTTTTCCGTGTCGATTTAACCACATGCTTTTCAGGGTCTGCAGATCAAGAAAGACAAAGAAATACTATTTCATTATAATATGTCTTATAACTCTTGTTTTACGTTCCTTTTCAGCAATACACAATCACACATATAAATACATAAATACACTTATATAGACACCCCTACAACCAGCACCATCACCACCAACACAAACACCACCATCACCATCACTATTCTGTTGTTCAAAGCTCAAAATTAAACTAACACTTTCACCAACAACTCCTAGTGTTATTTTTCACTGAAAAAGTTGGGGAAAATTTGACCTATAATTGCACTTATTAAATGCTTAGCAGGATGTCACTTCTTACACAAAGCGATCACAGACATAACGCCCATTTCTTTTCCTGTAGCTAATTAGTATAATAGAACTAAAAATACATATAATATCTAAAATCGGGCACAATACCATTGGTGGCCCAGAGTACTCTCTATGTTCACTTTTATAGGATGCTGGGTGCTACGCAGGAGAACTGAATGCACCTATCAAAAGCTATTGTAGGTGGCCTGGACTGATCAAGGAATGAGGTCACAGTCTGAAGCTTGAAAAAGGAACAGTTTGCCAACTGAGTTATTTAAAAAGGCAATTTAGAAAGAAATGAAATCAGCAATAAGACAATGAAGTAGAAACAAGATGATACCTCATAAATTGCTAAATCAATTCCAGCATAAGGAACTATTCCTATAAGGCCCGGAGTCAAGCCTTTATAAAAGCTCCTCAAACCTTCATTTACAAAAATTGTTTTAGCTGCATGAAATATTCCTCTATACTGGCCAGTTTTGCTAAGAGCCAAACGAGTTTTCAGCACCTGTAAATTGATTACATAAATAACATATAGACTTTCAGATAATATATATAAATAAAAATACAGACTCTTGCAGATAGTAAACAATTGGCTGACCTGATTGCCTTATTTTCCGGCAGAGAATGATACAAACTTTTCATAAAAACCTTTATCTACTAATAATAACGACAGTTTTATCTACTACCAATTTATACGGAGACTCTGGTCACAATGTTCCTTACTGAAGGCCAATGAGCTAATAACAAACTGCCTTTAGGGTAAACTCCACTCTATCGGGGCACATATGTCACATAACCTCGGACTAAATAATCTTGTGGAAAAACTCCCTGAGATGTACCCTCAGTTTAGCCTGCATACCTAAGGTTCAGGCGTCTTGGATGGATGGAGCATTACTTTAAACGTTTGCTTTTCATCGATCCTATCATTTGTCGATGGATTGCATAGCGCACATTTATGGCAACTAAACTTATCTAGCAACTGCTGATGGGCCATGGAATCCGCAGCATGTTATGGAAATGTAACAATTTCATGGTATGTTTTTGAATACTTTCTGGTATTAAAACAACTAGTCATTCAATAAATAAATAAACTGCAACTCAGTTTCTTACTTCCATTGGATAGATGCTAGTTTGAGAAACAACCCCAGCCATTGAACCCGATAACAGCCTCTCTCCAACATTCAACTGGCTGCCTTCTCTTTTAAATAATTTCTTTATCTGCAAAGAACCACAAAACTAATTTCTTGGAGGACAACAGTTTGTTCAAGAAACTCAAAAGAAGCTCAGAGCAGATGGGTTTGCATGTGTATGTAGTCAGCCTTTTGAATCAAGCAGTTCAAGGCGTAACTACAACAAGGACCAGGCCCAAGGGTGTCTGAAAAACAGCAATTGTAATGGTGAAGATAAAACAGTACAATACCGGTAGTTACCTACCTCATGCCGTACAGTCAACAACAGCTATTTGTTGCATGGGTACCCAAAAGAACTATAGGGGGAGAGCAACAGCAATTTTTTTACACGGGGTTCATATCTGTGATATCTGCTTTCTTGATCAAACAGCTCGGGTTGGAACGGATTGGATCAATGTTTTAGCAAAGTAAAATTTCAGCCAAATTTTGAAGGTTAGCGGGTTGCCTAGATCTCTTGTGCGGGCTGGATTTGCTTCAAAAGACAGAGGCTGCACATGAGTTCATATGCTATGAAGGGGAAATATTTAAGATCACTAGAGAAAATGTTTGGTAACTAGTGAACATCTTGAATAAACGCTTGATCAAGTAAAGATAGAAGCGTCAAAGCATAAAATTGTTCATACCCTTTCATAAGCCATAAATTTAATAGCGGATTCAGGGGCTATTTTCAAAACATTAACACCATTTCCTCTCCATAGAGATCTGATGCCACCTTCCTTCAGCATTTTTTTAAATCCTGACACAACTCCTAGATCTGATTTACTTCCAGCCTGGACCTAAATTGGAAATAAGCAGGTATAGATTCGTTTTGAGAGAAGTGCAATTTTATAATGAATTGCAGAATAAAGACGACGAGAATAAGAGTCATGATTCCAATAAGACATTTCCAAATTACTGTAAAGACATTTCCATA
>OLMO02000238.1:4010769-4034070 GCA_900291935.2 Cassiopea xamachana
CATTCTTTCCATTCCACTTGAAGTGATCCATCTTTGTCCATGCTATAGATAGAATGAAAAAATCAATAGATTAAGTAATTAACAATTGAATCAATGTGTGACTTAATGAATGCATGTATGAGTGAAAACACAAGAGACAGAATTAACATCAATTTAAGTACTACATCATGAGAGCATGCAGGAAGAGTTTCAGTATGCAAAATTTCAAGGTATATGGTAATATGTCTACTTGAATTGATGGTTTGGAAACAAATGGTTTCATCCTGGTTTACAAGACCTCTGTTTTCATCAACACTAGACTGGAGGCAATCACACATTTCTCCCAACTGCACAAGCAAAAGTTCTTCTTAAATGCCCTCAACTTCAACCTTACTAGTCTGGCACAGATGAAAGATATGACAAATGAATGAGAAAAAGCAATGTTATGGAATACAAAGAATTAAATCTCTTTAAAGGCTTCTTGCCCCACTTTTAACAATTTTCTCTCAAGCAATCTAAGATTGTTGTTTCCAAAATACAAAGTTTCTTGTTGCTGAGCTACTTCACATATTTCTTTTAGAATGAAACAGGACAAAGCAGAGTTGTGAAAGCAAGGGGAGACAGTGACTAGTGTTAGAGCTGTGACAAAAAAGTTCCTATTTGGCATGCATGATTGCACAAATGAAAGTGATGCTGGCATGAGCAATCTTTTGGAAGTGCTTACAACTTTGTATGTGTGTGGGCATACACACATGTGTCTCAGGGCATGGACTGCTACTACATTTACTAATCTCTCCTCTTCCAAAAAATCTTCTAGTCCTTACTAATTCTTAGCACATAATCCACTTGAGCCATGACTGCTTGGATTTGGAATACAACTTGATTTTCCTTGTGCAAAAACAAAACTCCAATTATTCCTTCTATCTCCAAGATTCAACCAGTATATAATTCAGGCGAGTTCAATCGTAAACTTACTGTTTTAAGAGGGAAGAAATTTCCCAATCCTCAACTTCTACTCCTAGCCTGTGAAATGCATTTTTTAACTCATGCTTTGAAACAGCCCCTGCAACACAAAAGCAAACCAAATTTCAATAATTCATTGAAAAAGTACCCAAGTAAATAGCAATAATAAGTGCTTGCAGAATTTTTCAAATAAATATAAGTAATATCAAGTACTCACACATCCAACCGTTTACATGTCAGCTTTCTATCTTCTTGCTCATTTCACAAATAATTCTCTTACCAAATCATACACTTCTAAGTCATAATTCACTTGCATTCTTTTTCATGCATTTGCTGATAAATTTACCTATTCATTCACATATTTATTCATTTGTTCATTTAGTCAGTCAATCATTTGCTGACATTTTTCACTACTTTATTCACTCACAAATCACCTCAATCATAGAAATGTTCCTTAATTCATCTAGGTATTCATCCCATCTACTGTTAATTTAGCAACAATTTTACCACCAAATGCACTGAAACTTTTTGGCTTTCCCTTTCTGATCTTTCATTTCACATGTCAATACTCCCTTTACTACCATGCCTAGGGCTTTTCTACCATGCCCAGTGCCTGATCATGAACAGTTGGTGACTGTGTCCCACGGAGGGCCAACCATTATGTGTACTGTTTTATGTCATTTTAAGTCAAAGCAGATGGCAGTGTATGCAGAAGTAGCTGGCAGTAGCTGCCTTCTATTGACAGCTCTGCATGCTGTGGAGTTCAGGTGCTAAGCATTCAATTCTTTGCAACTATTAACTATAAATTCAAACAAAAACATCTGTCAAAAATAAATAATTGATTCAACACTTCTGCTTTAATTTCATTCTCAAAAGACATAAAACTCTTCTGTTCAATTATTGATCAATCACAGTTCTTTTGAGTAAACAATTATTTATAGCAGCACATATAGCTCACATAAAGAACAAAACTCCAAGAGAAGTTTTCTTCACTAGTTCCATAATTACCTTTGCCATCACCTTGATCTGACGTCTAATATGAAGCAGACTTAGGTATCTAATCGTTCTTATTAACCATATGTGTTGTTTCTAGCTCTTTAGTTTCGGTAGTTTCTTTTTTTCTCTTTTATCTATGTTAATCCCCTTGGGGTAGACATGGACTTTTGCTCCCCGGGGGTTTTCGTCCCTGTAGTATTGTAAAGTAATTATTGTAAGTAGTGTAGACCGTAAATATGCTTGGTAGTATTTTATTGAAAAAAAAAGAACAAAAATATCAAAGCCCAAGGAAAACCAGTTGGCTTTACATAGCCTGAAACCTTAACCTCTGGTAAGCAAATGCTCTACCAAGATCTATGTCAATGAAGTAGCCAAATATAGCACCATCAAATATAAAATTTAATGAACAAGGTCACTTATACAAAAAAACACCAAAAATGGATTGAAAATAATGTCTAATGTTCTACAGGAATGTGTAAAGCTAAAGACCTGTTTCAAATAAAATTCTCATCATTGAACTTACTGTTCCTTTGAAGTAAATTTTGTTGACTTCAGGCTTCCTTACAAAAACATAGTTTAAATAGGTATAGAAATCAAGGAACTACATATAGCATACCTGAGTTGTTTGTATCTATGCTTTTAAATACTAGCCATAGCTTCTTCTCATGGTCCATGCAGTAATGTAAAAATTCATCTAGTGTCAAGTGGTCATCATCTGTTTTATCACCAAGTTCAATTATTTTCTATAAAAGAGTACATTTACAAAAAGAACCTTGAAAATGATGACTCCACTTTTAGAATATATTCTTGGGTACTGAGTGGCTGGATATGAATCCTGTGGAACCTAACACTGTTACTGTGGAGATCTGCAAAGGTTAAACTTTAAAAACTGGATACTTCACCAACATTAGCTGAGGGCTTTGTTTCTAAAAGACACGGTATGCTGATTAATTTCCTTGTGGAACATATTGCTATGTAGCAATATATGCAGCAATTTGGAGGCTTTTATTTTATTTAGCAAATAGAATTTTCTTTGAGAATACATTTCTTTATTTCTAAACACTGAAACATACTTCCCTTCACAATGTAAGAAGTACATCTAGCGATAACTAAAGATGGCCTAAATTAAAAACATTGACACACCTCGGCGGATCCAGGAATATGCTTGACCCCAAGTCGCTTTAGCCCATCTGACAGCTCATTTATATCAATTTTCCCATCTTGATTTGCATCAAGTTCATTAAATAATTTTGCAATTCTGTCTTCATCAAATTTATATCCGGTGCAATCTGGCTTTCCAACTTCGTCTGCCGCCATTTTGAATGCAGTGGGATATGGCTAATTGGTGGCTGTATTGTTATTTCACTCTTTTTTTGTAGTTGGGCAGGAAACAGTACTTGACTGAACCGGACGCCAGTCTAAATTTGTCACGCAAGAAAGCAGTTATAAAATGAAATACATCGCTATATGCTGGCAAGAGACCCTCTTAGCAAGGTACATCGAAGGGGGCGCCGCGGGAGACAAACACTCCTCTTTAAATGTAAGAGAGAACACGTGCCCCTTTGATGACAGTAGATACCGGTTGCTCAACAGCATTGCAAATGTTATCTCTTTCACATTCGCTATCATACGTATGTTTTTCTATGTAAAATAGACAGTTCTTTATAAGCAACAATTTATGCATCCCTGCAGCGGGTCAACTTTAATTCCCAAGATCTCAAACTTTACACTAAGAATAATTAATTTTTGCTGAGCGTCAGTATTCTTCAATTTCTTAAATGTATTTAAATCTCGGTTGATGTCTTACCTCATAAAGTACAATAAAAATGGAACAGAATAATAAATATCGAATCGATATTGCAAAAGTACATTTAAAAGCAGTATTATGGCTCAAAAATTCTTCAGTCTCGTCAAAGCTTGAGCCATGCAATATTTTTAAAATGTTCTTAAATTCCAGCGATACTGAGCCTTGACATTCACATGAAAAAGGTAGTCCCGTATACTTTCGTACGTAGGGGAGTGCCTGTTAGAGAGTACACTTATCCTGAGCCATCGGCATGTGAGGTATGGTGGCCAGATCCTTTCCTCACCGCCTTCATCTCCCCAGTTTTGCCACCAGATACCCATTTGCTGCTGGGTGAACAGTGAGCGAGCGTTCAGTCACGGCATCGAGTCGGACTCGAACCGTAGACCGCACGGGAGGCATGCGCTCTAACCACTATGCTACCTCGCCCTTCGACATTCATATAAACACTCCTTTTTCTACATAAGAATAATTTAATAAGAACAAATTTGGTGGATAAATTAAGAACAAATTAAGAAAAAGGCTGAGCCTGAAGCTACGTTGTAAAATGTATTTTTGGAAAACGATGCAGAAGCTGTCCATTAACAAATGGAGATGAAAGGTCCTTTCCTTGTTAACCTGAGGAGAGTTAACAGCCTCGACATTTTTTCTTTCATTTTCGCAGATTTGTTGCTCCTTGTGAAACTAGGTACTGTGCTAACATTGTCTATTTATAAGTGTCTACAAACTTTTTTCAATCAAAAACAATAACATCCAAGAAAGACTATTTGGCTCTCAATCAATTAAAACATCCAATGTTGTCTTGTATACTGTCTTTACATGTATATAAAAATGGCCTACACGCTACTAATTTAAGAACAAAGTAAAAGCAAGTCAGCATCAAAATTTGGGAAAAATTAAGGACAGCCAGCCTGAACTTTAATTTTACTGGTTCTTAAAAAAGAAAAAGTGTACATTATTTCTATAAAAAGTGCGTATTTGGAGCGTCGTCTAACGCAGAAAAAAGCGTTTAAGTTTTCTCGCTATGGAGAAACTTTGAAGTTCACTCCAAAATCAAACCATTTTAGGTTTGGGGCCTGAGAACTAATCTCTAGGATCAGTTCATTCAGTATATTAGAAAAAAGTGCAACGTTATAAAATATGTCCAAGCATTCATTGTGATCGTAATGCACGTTTTCTATGCAGCCTTAGCTATCGTTCCATTTAAAAAATTCATACTTTTTAACAGGTGGTTTGTATTCTAAATTCTGAACGTTTTTAGCAAACTTTGTCTGTTATACTAGAGAATAAGGAAGACTGTTACCTAAAGGTTAAAGCGAATATTCCACAAAATCCTACGCTAAGTCCTAAACATGAAGTATAAACATAGACTCTGCATTTCACATGCTTTTGGTAAAAACAGCTGCTATAGTCTCGGCACTTTCACTTTACAGATTGGCTGAAGAACTAAAAATTATACAAAACAAACTTGAACTGTTGAAGGTACATTTAATAGAGATCTAGTGTTACTTCTTTTAGAAATATCTGAGAAGTAGACACCCAAACAAATTGACAAACAGCTATAGTTTGCCGATACAAATATGTACACAAACTGGAATATTTTTATATTACAGTTTAAAAGTCATCAAAAAACTAGATAAACTAAGGTCATACCCCCAAGAAACTACAACAATCTGAGGAATAAATACTTGACTCTAAATATGAAAATAACCGTAGGCTACGTGGGAAACAATGCAGTTGAAAACAAGCTGTTAAAACTATCTTCAAATGTCGCGCATAAACTAACTTTAATTCACATAGAACAGTTCTTTCAAATATAATATGCCATCCATTGTATGGTAATGCGTAGTTAAAAACAAATTCTTCTGCAAACGAAACAAAAAGCTAGAAAACTAGTAGATGTCCTGTTTCTACACTCTTAATTATGAAACAAATACAAAATACTTGTGTACAAGCGTAACACGATAAAATATAATATATTAACTGAAAATAGCACACATTAATGTATAACCATTTACTAAAACCCTATTTGAAAGCAAAATGTGTGAAGCCTTAAGGTAAGGACGCTCATTTAGCTATGGGTGTGGACAAGTTCACAGGTACACCATTGGTATATACTTTCTTTTCTATAAGAATATTGAATTTTTTTCTTGAGTCTTAATATTTCTAAAGTTTTCTAATTTTGAGCCTAGGATTATTCCTAAATTATTCTTATGTGCCAAATGTGTTATTTCACCTGAAGATCAAACGAGAACATTCAAATCTTTGTTGATGTCTTGCTTCATCCTGAAACACTAAACATTGTATCGATACTGCAAACGTTAACCTGAAAGCAGCACTATGACTGGAAGAAGCAAAAATTCTTAACCTAAGCTTGAACTTTGAATTATTCTTACTTATTATTAAATTTTATAACCTTTATTCTTATAAAAGAGTGTATTGCCATTATGCCTTCATTCCACTTTTGTGCTTGGGGGCAAAGGAAGGAAATCTTTTCGGGGACTAAAGGAAGCTATCCTCCAATCTGTTTTCCCTAACTTTTTTACTCGAGTTTACCTCTGTTTCCCCCAGTTCCTTGGGGCTTGGAGGGCGCCTCTGAGATCACTTTTAGTTCTGGCACGAGCAGTTAGGACCGGATACCCTTCCTGACATCACCAATGGCTTGCGTTGGGCCTCGAACCCAGGACAATGTTGGTCTGAGTCGAGTGCATTACAGCTAGGCTATGGCTGCTCGTTTTCCCTAATTACAACCTCTCAAAAATAGCACTCGTGGTTGCTATTAGTGTCTATTGAGGGCAACATCTTCCGAAAAAGTAGCAGAAATCTGAAATTTCCGATAGATTTTGTGCTAAGATGGGCTGTAGTCCATCTACCCCACCCCAGCGAACTGCATCACTATTATCTGTGTGGTGTTTTCAGGGATAGGTTCCTGTTATAGGATGCTTCACCATGTCATTTAGTGCAAGTACTATTTTTATCTTCGTATGCACTAAATGACTGTAGGACTCTGGGATCTTTGTAATAAGTACTATTCTCTTCACGTCTTTATCTATTGGATGTACTGGTCGTGCGCATTATTTATCATTGAACTAAGTCAGCTTGTGGTTGATCCATCCTGGCTTAGAAGTATATAGGGGCTGGACAGTGTATCAGAGAATGGTCAACAATCCCAGCTTATAAATGCACACTAGGCTGACAAAGAATTATCCCAAAAAAATCAAGCCCAATTGACTAACTTTTGTGGTTGACTAAAGGCAGTTTCATTCGCTACACTTTACTTGCCATCTTCATACGAGACTATGCACCACTAGAACGTAATCTCAACGACTAACATCTGTGTCCGCTTTAGGGTCTTAATTCAGTGCTTCAGCACACAAATTCCCGTGCTTCTATGAAAGCTTTCCAAATGAAGAACTCAAAATGAAATCCTTAATGATGATTAGTAAAAGCAAGAAGAACATTTTAAAATGTGCAAATAATGCTCATTTTAAACACGCAAATTCCAGACACAAATGACGCTCTGAACACAGCCAACTAAAGGATCAAAATTGTGGGAAGTTGTAGGACGGCATTATGGGTAATAATGCGCTTCCCAGCATTCTTTGAAATTATTTGTGATAATGCACAACACACGAAAGCTAAAGTCTCGTAAAATATGATAAACACATTTTGGTGAGACATGCATATAAGTTTGTTCATTTGCTAATGCAAAATATTTTAAACGTATATACAAGACAATACATACAGTACATTATCAAAACTCGAATGCTCAGGAGAAAAATAAAAATGTTTGATTTATCAAGAGTTCGAGTTTTCCAGCATTTGCGTTTTCGTGTAAAATGGCCTAAGGACAAAGAGATATGTGCGACGTATCGAGAATGTACTGTATATGTATGACACACATTTTACTTTTGCAAAGCAAAACACTTAAATACTAAGAGAGGAATACATAGAATATGGGAAAATAATGTCAAAATGGGCAGACTAAGCGTGATAGTGAAAAACCTAAGTGAGGGACAATGGAGAATAAGTTCACTACCATGTTTGCTATGGTCAAAAACTTTTTGACCAATAATAAGATTCCAAGAACCATCAGAACAGTACTTCCATCAGTCACGTAGCCGATGTAGGTTGAAGATATGACAGCTCCTAAAGGAACCAAGCTTGCTAGGCACCAAGGGAGCTCCAGAAGATTTTGAGAGATATTTATTCCGCAGTATTTGGTGTGATAAGAAAAATGGGACCCCATATAAACTAAATTCCTAAGGGCTCTGAGTGTTTTTGTTACGCCAGTGACTGCCATCCATGTAAGTAATATGATTGGGTGATTGAGCAAAAGTTCATCATAATGCATTAAGGCTAGGCAGCGTTTCAATTGGTTCCATTTGAAACCGTAACAATGAGGTACGGATAGGCCTTGCATTTCCACGAGACCGGTTCCGTTTGGAGCTGAAGCTCAAAAACTGCGCAGGAGACATCTGCCTAGCAGGTGTGCGAGAAAACAATAGAAGAGCAGAAGAAGTGCGCCAATCACTTTTCTTCAAACTTTGCTCACTTTCTACCCAGACCCATTTGGAACCACTCCCCCGTTTCCACGAGTATGGTTCCAATTGGGACCTAATTCAAAAGCAAACCAATTTGGAAGCGATTTAACAGTCCCAAATGGAACTGTTTCAAGCAGTCTCGTAAAAACGCAAGGCCTATCCGCACCAGGCATGTCACGGTTCCACTTGGAACCGGTCCCGTGGAAACGCTGCCTTTGTTGGAGATTATCTGAACAAAGAACATCCATTTGGAATGCCAAAGCAGTCCAGCATCTTGCGAATCATACTTGAAGGGAATGTCATAACACAAGCCCTTAAGCCAGATTGCATTCTTTGTAACGGGCTCCCCGCGTTATTTTCACTGCTTCCACCCGTGCACGAGTAAAAATTTGGTACCATTTATGGCACTATTTTAACTGTTTCTATCCCCACACGTGCCAAACCACAGAATAAGGAACATTCTGTATCCACACTTTGGTGAAAGCCCCATACTTGGTGCCATTTTCGCTGCTTCCACCTGCGCATGCGCTATAATATGGTGAAGCTTCCCCGCGCAGAAATCAATGAATGCAAACTGGCCTTTAAGTGAGGAAGAAAAAGGCAAGAGTGTTACTTTATCATGTTTCTAGATAAATATCTAAACGGTTTGGAATACAAAAATATGACATTTCATTCAATATTCTGAATACCCTGATTTGATCAAATCAGCTGCCAAACTATTCAGCATTCTTCGGGACGCTTTTTCCATACTAGTTGCAGCTTTTGCAGCTTCATTTAGGGAATCGTTCAGTCTCCAGTCGTTGTACTATAACAAAAATGAATTTCCATCAATATTCAAAATGTTGTAAAAATGCTGAACTTAGAATAGGATTGACAGGATGCTGCTAGCTATGAAAAATATGAGCCTACACTATCAAACAAAATAATATAATTTCAATGTTTGAGTGCTTTACTTTTAACGTAACATAACAAAATATAATACAATGTACGTAATATACCATAACATAAAATATGTCTTAATGCATATATTATATATATACATGTTGATATATATATATATATATATATATATATATATATATATATATATATATATATATATATATATATATATATATATATATATATATATATATATATATACATATAAATATATACGTTCATGCTGCCAATGACCCTCTGCCATATTATGGAATACCCTAAATTGTATTGTTTGTATTCTTTAAAATAACTTGTAATAACTAATGGTTAGACAAAGACAATGAACAGCATATATCATAGGTATGCCATATGTGATGAGTTGCGTTGAGATAGGAGAGATTGAACAACACAATATATACAATTTAAAAAACCATTTGAAATAAAATTAAAGCTCTGAACTGAATTGTGGTGTATTTCATGGTAAATAAAATAACAAAATTCTGATGCAAAAGATAAAAAACATAATGCAATCCGATAAATACCTCATCAAGACGTCTGCTTGCAAGCCTTACGCGAGTTCTTGGTGTACTTCGATTACTGAAAAATAATTTAGAATGCTAAAACATTAAAGGAAGGAAGAAATGTTCCAGGATAGTCAGAAAAAGGCAGAATTTATAATCCTAGAGCAACTGGTCGATTACGTAAAATAAAAATTGTTTAAGAATGATACGAAATAACTTCTTGTTACCGATTTCGCTGTCGCTTCCTTTGCCTTTTCTCCTCCTCATCTGACTGAGAGTCACTTGATGTAGACGGTGATTTTGATATTCTTTGTTTATGAATTGTATGGATATGGTGTATCGTGTTGGGTATTGGAGGCATTGGGGATGCTTCTGCAGAATGCAGATTTGGCATGGACCTACAGGGAATAAATGATACAAAATGTATAACACGAAAGTGAGAATCATTCAGCATTTTAAAATACGTATGCAAAAGGGCATGAAAACAGTGGCGATTTCTAGGGGGGCTCAGGGGGGCGGAGCCCCCCTTGTTAAAATTATTGTTTATTTTGGGGGAGTTCAGTCTCCCCCATATTTTTTTATCAATCTTGCTTTTCAAAGCGCATTGACCGCAATGTTTTGTATGGTATTGCTATGATGAATTTCCTCACTACTATATGGCTATTGAGATCTCTGTAGATGTTGTCTATCTTACATCACAATTAGACTAAAGTATCATGTCTCCATCTTCAAAAAATGGGTGTGGCTGCAAATGAGCCACACCCACTTTTTGACATTGCACCTGGAGCCCCCCTTGTTAAAATTTTTAGAAATCACCCCTGCATGAAAATGCTGGGATAGTTTCTTATGCAAAATACTAAAGCCAGAAAATTGACTTGAAATAATACAGAAGAGTGCTTCATTAGCATTTGTCTCTTGGACGGAAAAAGTTAGTTTTGAAAGGTAAGAATTGTAGGCAGCATTCAAAAAGTTACAAGAGATTACTACCCAGCATCAGAAAAAGTGAAATAGCCAATTGCAAACCGGCATTACAGAACAAGCAGACAAATCAAAGTAAATCAGAGAAAAAAGACTTCAGGGCTGGGAGTATACATAAAATGCACGTACTGAACGCGACAAAAATGTTATAACCAGCCACATCAAGGAGACATAAAGACCTTCTGCATGCTGATTATTATAAAGAAAATGAGATAGGAGAAAGCTAGTGAATTACAAACCAGCAATATCCATAAACATGGAAATTTGAAGGAAGTAACAAACTTTAAAGTTATTTGGTAGTGTTAAACAATTTATTAAGCTATTGTACTATTATTTTTAACTGAGGATGGGATTAGGCAATCCCGAAACGTCTTAATAATGGTAGTATCGAAAGAATTACTCTTAAAATGGTAGTGTCACAATAGTCATGATAGCGTCGAAATAAAGCTGGAATTGCCAATAAAGGAAATCAAACGAAAATGCTGAGTAGAGCAGCCGTGGCCTAGCGGTAATGCACTCGACTAAGTCCAACATGGTCCTGGGTTCAAGGCCCACCGCATGCCATTGGTGGCATCAGGAAGGGCACCCGGTCCTAAATGCTCGCGCCAGAACTAAAGACCTCTCAGAGGCACCCTCTAAGCCCCAAAGAATTGGGGGAAACGGAGGTAACATCGAGTAAAAATGAAAATGCTGAGTCTATTTGTCCTCGAACCAGTGGTGATTTCTAAAACTTGTAACAAGGGGGACTCTAGGTGCAACCACACTCATATTTTGGGTGTGACCTAGCTGCAACCCGTCCACATTTTTAAAGACGCGGATATGATACTTAGTTTAGTACTAATAAAGTATAATAAACAATGAGAAATGTCTCAATTACTACGTAGAAGTGAATGATTGATCATAGCAATACAAAACACTTTAGAAGCAAGGTCAATACACTGTGAGAAGAAGACCAACGCAAGAATTTCTAGGGCGGCTGAGCCCCCAAAATGAACAGTAATTTTAACAAGGGGGCTCCACTCCCCTGAGCCCCCTAGATATCATCCCTACCTCGAACTAACTTCAGAATGTTCCTCATCGTGGTTACCATTCTTAAATTCTATTGTACTATGTAGCTAATGTACTGTATTCACAGAACTTAATAAGAAACGTANAAGAAGTGATAATAAAGTATAATAATGGAACCAGAAGTTGTACAAAAATACCTATTTGGTGTCGAGGTGATAATTCTGGCTGAACTAGCAGGTGTTTGCAAAACAGCAGGGCGAGATGACGTCAATAACTGACGATCATTAACTGTGGGAGCATTTCGAGCAGGACTTCCTTGGGTCATGTGAATTGGCTCTCCCTTAAATACGTAGTCTCTATGTTGATGGTAGCCAACATCTGAACAAATCGGGCATACACTAACATATGTGGGAGGAGGTGCAAATATTGTCCGTTGAGTCTGCGAGGCTTGCTGAAATGTAGGCTGGGGCTGATGCGCAGCGTGAGGCGTTCCTATTGGTAATTGTTCTTGAGAACCAGCAAAGTGTCGCTGCAGTCCTGGGGACTCCAAATAGGGTATTCTTGATGGTGCCATAAATCTAGGGTGATCAATAGACTCGCTGGGGTCCAAATCAGCCCCTTGAGTTCGTTGCACCGTCTTTGTCAGTAAATCGATTTTCATCTTGAGTTCTTGGAAATCTCGGTTTGGTATAAAGCCTCGTTCTTTAGTAGATAGTCGTTGCTTCGATTCGTTTAACGAGTTACGCAATTGATCATTCAAATCATCGAACTTCTGTTTGATGTCATCGTATGACCGACTTCTTGGTATATCAGCTTTGTCGTAATCTCGTGCGTTTCCAACGCCACGATCTTGAGAGGCGTTTATACGACTTAATTGTGATAACTGATCATGAAGGAGCCGCAAATCTTCGTGCAGGCGATCAGCATAGAGACTGGTGGAAAAATTACATCCAAAATTAGCAAGCACATTTGTGGTCAAGGACTAAATATTAATTACATCAACATATGACATCTGGCCACTAATGAGATAAGGAACACCTATCTTCACCGATATACCCAAAGGCAGCCGTATCATTTAAGCTTGGTTTTCATGTAATCCAGCGTCACAGTGAATCGCAAGAGAAAATTTCAATCATTGTTGTAGTTCTATGCTGGCGCCAAAATACATGGCATGGCAGATAACACTCATTAAAATAATAACAGATAAGGTTTGAACCAGCTCTTACATGATCGCAAGAAGTCACAAGAAAACTGACACTTTTTCTGCGATTTATTGCGACTATTTGCGATCACTTGAAAACCAGAATTTAGTAAAAAACCAATTTCAGGGCAGTTTCTCTTCTTAGTCTTAACTTATGAAGGGGAATGCATTAAAAAGCATGCAAATTCTGGAGAATCAATGCTTTGAGTATGGAGGTTTCATGATAAAAGACTTGTAATTAGAAGATCATTAAGGATGAGAAACGTTAAGAGGTGTAGAGCTCAATCATCAATTAGGGAGGCTCAGGAAGAGGACCAAGATGGAAAATGAATCAAGCCTTGTTGATGTTACTGATTCTTATGCTTTCATTGTAATGACAGCCTGTACTATGAACATGTGACCGGAATCTCTTCTGTAAAAATCTATTCCATTACACTGCTTTGCCATTCTTGCAGAATTTTTTTAGCAAGATTTGGGGCTTAAGTCTCCCATAACTGTTGAAAAAATAACTAGAAGGACTGATCCCCATGCGTCCCTGAGCCCTTCACCACTGGAAACGTAACAATGTGACCACTTAAACATGGTCACAATATCACTGCAGCAATAGCATTACAAANATTCTAACGAAAAGAGTATATTCTATGACAATTTATGATGATGTATCAAGATTTATGATGACGAATTATGATTTATGATGATGTATTATGATTTATGATGATGTATTATGATTTATGATGATGTATTATGATTTATGATGATGTATTATGATTTATGATGATGTATTATGATTTATGATGATGTTTTATGATTTATGATGGTTTATTGAGATGCGTTTAGATCAGGTGATTGGAAACTTCGAAAAACAGATATTTTTATTCTTTTTACAGCTTGACAAACCAAAAGATATGGTAATACAAACCTTGTCCTGTCATCTTTCGAAATACAGGAAGGCCTATCAAAGCTTTGGGGCATCCTTCTATTCTTTCTTCTTTGTTGCTCGAATACTTTCTCAGACCCCGAATCTGAATTTGAAAGGCAAAATTCTGTCACTTACAGTACATTAATCGTTCTAATTACCACAAAAGCAGTTTTTCAATAATAGAATTGCTTTACTGCGCAAAGGAGCCAATTGCATGTTGCATAAAAGCCCCTGAATTAGCATATTAATTAAAACTCTTCGCATATACCCTCTAAACCGGGGGATGGGCAATTAATTTTTACCACGAGCCACATAAGAAACGTGAATGGTATCAGAGGGCCACCAACTGTCTTCCACTGTAAAATTCTCCAAATTAAATATTTTGAGTAGCTGGTTCTGATGATACTTACATTACGCTTTGTAAAATTGTGGTGTTCAAGTCAAATGAGAACGTAAAAACAATGATTGAATTAGTGAAATTCATTTTTAATTTCTCAATCTCCAAAGACTATGAAAAAAACAACAAATATTCAAATTTCAAAAAAAAGTGAAAAAGACATGCTTTTTGAATTGTGTTGTTGGTTTACCCAGGTCTGCTCTAAACCATTATTACTCAATCACAATACATGTGTTTTTAATAAGAAAAATGTAAGAAAATGAGGCTAAAATGGTCTAAATATTAAGAAAATTTTAAGAAAATCAAGAGGCTCAATTTCCAAAATTAAGCTTTTTATTGGCCAAAAATCGATATTTCGTCATTATTGCATTCAAAATATTAAAGATGGACTTCAAATTCAAGTGTGCAATATTAATAACGAAAGTATAAACCATTCTAGCCAGTTTATTTCAGAAAAAGTTACGAAAAATTTAAGAAAATCTCTGGCTCAATTTCGGGAAATGTTAAGAAAATTGAGGCTCAGGCAAAATGACGATTTTCTTATTAAAAAACGTGTAATATGTGCAACTTCAAGGCATGCGCAGCATATGTTAAAAAAGAAATGTTTTAGTAAGCACGTGCAGACTGACCTTCTTCATACGTCTTTTGATGCCCTGTGTGCATTCTCTCACTAACTGTGCTTGGTACTCGATATCTGCTATGACCAGACCACCGACTTTGACTATCACCTCTGGCACCAGAAATACGCATATGTGAATCAGAGGCTNATTCTAACGAAAAGAGTATATTCTATGACAATTTATGATGATGTATCAAGATTTATGATGACGAATTATGATTTATGATGATGTATAATGATTTATGATGATGTATTATGATTAATGATGATGTATTGTGATTTATGATGGTTTATTGAGATGCGTTTAGATCAGGTGATTGGAAACTTCGAAAAACAGATATTTTTATTCTTTTTACAGCTTGACAAACCAAAAGATATGGTAATACAAACCTTGTCCTGTCATCTTTCGAAATATAGGAAGGCCTATCAAAGCTTTGGGGCATCCTTCTATTCTTTCTTCTTTGTTGCTCGAATACTTTCTCAGACCCCGATTCTGAATTTGAAAGGCAGAATTCTTTCACTTACAGTACATCAATCGTTCTAATTACCACAAAAGCAGTTTTTCAATAATAGAATTGCTTTACTGCGCAAAGGAGCCAATTGCATGTTGCATAAAAGCCCCTGAATTAGCATATTAATTAAAACTCTTCGCATATACCCTCTAAACCGGGGGGGGGGTGGGCAATTAATTTCTACCACGAGCCACATAAGAAACGTGAATGGTGTCAAAGGGCCACTAACTGTCTTCCAATGTAAAGTTCTCCAAATTAAATATTTTGAGTAGCTGGTTCTGATGATACTTACATTACGCTTTGTAAAATTGTGGTGTTCAAGTCAAATGAGAACGTAAAAACAATGATTGAATTAGTGAAATTCATTTCTAATTTCTCAATCTCCAAAGACTATGAAAAAAAACAACAAATATTCAAATTTCAAAAAAAAAAGTGAAAAAAGACATGCTTTTTGAATTGTGTTGTTGGTTTACCCAGGTCTGCTCTAAACCATTATTACTCAATCACAATACATGTGTTTCTAATAAGAAAAATGTAAGAAAATGAGGCTAAAATGGTCTAAATATTAAGAAAATTTTAGGAAAATCACGAGGCTTAATTTCCAAAATTAAGCTTTTTTATTGGCCAAAAATCGATATTTCGTCATTATTGCATTCAAAATGTTAAAGATGCACTTCAAATTCAAGTGTGCAATACTAATAACGAAAGTATAAACCATTCTAGCCAGTTTATTTCAGAAAAAGTTACGAAAAATTTAAGAAAATCTCTGGCTCAATTTCGGGAAATGTTAAGAAAATTGAGGCTCAGGCAAAATGACGATTTTCTTATTAAAAAACGTGTAATATGTGCAACTTCAAGGCATGCGCAGCTTATGTTAAAAAAGAAATGTTTTAGTAAGCACGTGCAGACTGACCTTCTTCATACGTCTTTTGATGCCCTGTGTGCATTCTCTCACTAACTGTGCTTGGTACTCGATATCTGCTATGACCAGACCACCGACTTTGACTATCACCTCTGGCACCAGAAATACGCATTTGTGAATCAGAGGCTCGTGATGCAGACAATCGGGGATTGCGTTGGACACTTTCTTCTCCTTGCAGACCCGTAGCTCTAAATGGACTATCTTCCACATCAGAAACTTGGACTTCTGACGTAAAAGGGGACTTGTCCGTTGCAACTGGCAACCGCCGAAAACTTGCATCAGTTTGACTTTCTGGGGAGGTACGGAGACTAATAACGTCATCTAACATACTTTTTCTCCCACCGATTTCTCGTACTCTGCTTGACGGCTGTTTTATTCGACTGGAAGCTCGGGCAGTATCTGTTGATCCTGGCCTGATCTTCTCCTTTAATCTCATTCTAGAGTTTCCAGTACCTTCTGATAATCTATCTACTGGACTATTCCGTTTTGATGACTCTTGATGCCTCGCGATTGGAAGGGACCCGGCTGCATCAACTGTATGTGGTTTTGGCTCAAATGAAGTAGAATCTAGTAGCTGCTCCTTCATAGTTCCAGCTTTTGCTGCTGATTCTTTATGACTTCGCCTAGGACCCGAGAATTTAACACTATTTGATAAATCCTGCGATTTTAGAGTTCCTTCAGAGCCCACGAATCCACTATCTAAATTGCTTTCTGCTGTGTTTGGACGATGTCTCGATAAATAAACACTACTTTTTGGAAGATTTACAAGGCTAGGTACGTTGTCTTGTTCCGAATAAACACTGCTATTCAATCTTTCGGGGCGATGTGCGGGATGGGATTCTTCACTTGATGAAGAGTGATGTTGTTTTGGCCTAGTTCTAGTTAAGCGGCTCCCTGATTTAGCGCTCGATTTCCGTCCATCGCTTTTACCATCCACAATGCTTCTATCCGATGCGTTTGACGTAATTGGCTTTCTAGCTCGCTTGCGTTGAATGGTGACTTCATCAACTGGCTCGATTAGGTTGTTTCTGTTGTCAGATGTCTGTACCATATCCTGCAAACTCTTTTCCTCATAAGGACTGGACGTAGCAGCTGGCGCCGTACGAGAACCGTCGTTATCAGAATTCAATGAAATTCTGGTCCGCAAACGTGCTTTTGAAGTATCATCATACGGTTGACTATCTACATTTACTTCATTGCTGATCCTACAAAGAAATGCCAAGAGTTATAGTCAATTTGAAATAACTCAACTAACTTCCGTAACAACATCTCCACCTCCCCTAAGAAAGCCGAGAGAACGGCGCACGCCAATACCATATAGTAAAAGATCGCCACAGTTGGGGGGGGGAGGAGGTGGAAAATCAAGCTGAGCACGAACCCGCCTAATATGTACATCAAGAGGTAAAATTGTGTGCTTAAAAGTCGCATTAGCATTTCATACCCATATTTAAAATTGGTATTTATAATAGTTTTAAACCAACTAATTACAATACAAAAACAACCAAATAACTAAATACAACGTATCATATGCTAAAATATAGCGCTAGCGGCAGATCCTGCAGACGCATTCTTTTTCAAACCAATTTTTTATCGTATTTTTGAATGCTAGAAGAGTTGGTTCATTTCATGATATTGTCATGTAGAGTATTCCAGAGGAAACTCCCTCTAAAAGACAGTTATTCTAGTCCAAAGCTTGTACTTCGTGTTGTAGGTAATTTGCAAAGGATTTTCGTCCTTAGATTATACTCTACACACTTCTTTTCATGAAATTCCCAGAAAGGGAGGTGGAAGTCTCCAAATTCCGTAAGAGGTATAGGCTGCCAAAGTCCAGAACAGATCTGAAGGAGAGTTGTTGGCAGCCAACACTTCTAACGGGACGAAAGACGATAACAAACTGGCTACTTGGCAATGACAAGAGGGCGCCTCGATCATAAGAACTAGTTTGCATTACGGCCTGGCCATTTCGCTTTCATGTAAAAACTTGCGTGACGAGCAAAAATAGCTGCACAACACAAAAAAGGAAGAAAGAAAGCTAAAGTACTTTTGGAATATAACAGGCTTGCTACAGTCACATAGATAAAATACAAAGTTACATTAATATGTACATATGATGCTAATCTTATTACAAATTCTGCTGTTACTAGAAAGGGTTTTTGACACTTGTAATTAAACCAGAGACTTGAGAGGTCTGCTGAAAGGCTTAAAAAATGATCCTATAATTCAAGGAGCTCATGAAGCTAGACCAATGGAATGAAGTTCAGTACAGGAAAATTACATCTCTAGTAAATAGTATCGTATTTAATCAGCTTTAAGATCATTGTTAGTTATTAGATTAATTTCAAATCCACATAAAGTTCTAAATACTATTTGGTTTTATCTGTACTGAAAGGCACAAAATCAAATCGAGGGGAATCGCCTGTGATAAGAGCACATTACTGGATAGAAAGAGGGAGAATGGTCTAGCTAAAAGTAAAAGATAAATGACGACTCCAAGTTAAGTTGCCACTTTCAAAGTAGCACATATAACTGGAAGCAATAAAGTGCAAAGCTGAGTTTCAACATAAAGGAGTATGAAAGTTGCATGACACGGCATTACAAGGAATATTCTTCATGTCTCCTTGAATGCATGCTGCACCTCCTTGTATATTCTATGTACATTCATCATTAGCATTCAGTATCAGTAATTTACACATACATTGGTCTTTCATATTGCACATGCAATGTACCTCTGGCTACATTTGTATCTATCAGTCACTGGCTACACGATTTTTAATAAGAAACCTGACTCAAGGTCTAGTAGTAAAAGCTTCTTAATTCTTGGCCACCTTTTAATTCGAAGTTTCCTAACATTTTTTTAATTTAGCAAACTAAATTCCTGTGAAAGTGCACACAAAACATGTATGTAATAAGCTATTAGTTTTACCGGGGTGATGGCCCAGTGGTAGAGCGTCTGCCTCACAACCGGCAGGTCGTAGCTTCAAGCCCCGGCCGAGTCATACCAAAGACTTTTTTTGATTAGTTTTATAACAAACAAAATGCATTAAAATCTAAAGCAATGTCATGTTAACATTGTTTTTGTTCAACCTTCCGTTTTCCTTTTTTTTAGTAAGTAATGTCGGGGGAAGGCCGTAGGGCCTATAACAAAGCCTCGACAAAGGAAAAACTGAGAAAATGGGGGGAGTTTAAGTAGAAATGGAGACAAGGTCAGGTTTGTTGATGTTAGATTTAAAAGATGACAAATTGTAGGATTCAGGGAAAGTAGGTAATGTTGAACCACGTAACGATTTCAATGTGATATTTGTCTAACGTCTTTTTTAGCTCTTTTCCTATAGTTCTAGAAGTTTCTTAAATTTTGGCTGTCTAGTACTACGTTGCATACAAACCAATTTCATACCAAAAAAGCGTCTACCTTTCAAAACGAGAACTTGTGACATGTCCCAAATCTTACTGATAATGGGAGTGAGCGCGATCTATGTATCATATGAAATATCTGACATCTGCATATCAAAGAGGCTGTATGTCACAATGCTTTAATCATGACATGTATGGAATCTCTATAACTTGGTAAGCGCAAATAGAAACCCCTCAAAATTTTAATTATCAGTCTGAAACATCGGATTGCACTTAAAAAATCAAATCATTAAAGCCACAGAAACATTCAGATTCTTGAGTCTTCAAGATTGAATTTCAAAGAGAGCCTCGATCCACAGGGTGGAAAAACGAAATGCATGAAACTCGTTGTGCGGCAAAGTTGAACGATGGAAAATTCCAGAAAGAAATCAGTGCATCAACAAGATCTATTTCCCTTTTTCTATTTGAGCGTGATGTGCAATCAGCTGGACCTCCAATCACCAAGTGTGAAACGAGATAAAAATAATACATCTATCTAATTCCGCTGGCATGTGACTAAGCAAATTCAATGCTAAATGATGTGAAACTTGCAAAGTCTACGTGCGGCATCGGCTGACCAAGTCAGAGAAGGCAGAGCAACATTTGATGGGGGGCTACAGTAGATGCAAAGGGATCTATTCTTGCTCATTGACTATCTATCCATCATGAGTTTCAGCAAAGTTGCTGGAGAAAACTGGAGAGGCCGAAACACCCTGCAACTGTGGCTCCGTTGCCCATACAATAGTCTGAATTGCTTCTGCAAAAATTATTTTAGACCTCTTTTACAGTATAAACGTCCAGGAGCGGCGCTAGCCATTGCAGATTAGGAAGTACTTCTAGGACCACGTCCATTGAATTCCTACATGCTTTGAAACTCAGGAGGATATAAACTCATCTCTATCACCATACATTTCCGCGGACATGATCTCAGCTCAAATCTATTCACATTATGATCTATCCGCATCAACGTCTCCTTGCGTATTGTAAATATGTTATAAGATTCAAAACTTCCTCTACATTTATCTATGTATCCCAATTTAATCAACATGTTCAGGTCATTCTTTCCCAGTAGCTAGTACCCAGGGGGGAAGAGGGCAGTGGCGGTTTTAGGGGGACCAGGGGGCCATGGCCCTAGGCCCCCGCTTTTGAAAACCTAGAAGGGGCCCCGCGTTCCAGAAAAAAGTGAACAGAAATCACAGGAAAACATGTAAATACACTCGGTGATTTTCAAACAAGGGCCCCGCAGATGATTTTGGCCCTGGGCGCCGCGATCCCTAAAACCGCCACTGCAAGAGGGCAAAGTGCTGTGTAGGTACCATCAAGTCGGCAAATAGTCTCTAAATTTATCTGACCAAATGTGAATACTCAACGAATACTAGGTTATTTGTTAAATACTCGGCTATTCTAGTAACGGTGTAAACTCTGACGTCTTTCTGAACAACCGCTTCTTTTGCGGATTGAATGCTTGTACGCACTCAAAGAGAACTTGAGAATTGCAAAAATTTGACGTCAAATCGTCAAATTTGATATTCAGACTCAGAACCGCTGAAATTTAATAATAACTTAAGAAAGTTTCAACAAGACTTAGACTTTTTGTGAATTTGAGTTCTAGTACTGCTTGTAGATTAACTTTTCCACTACCGATAAAACATTTATTATTCTGCTCCACTTTTATTTTGCTCTATTATGAATTAAAACATCGATAAAATTTTGAATATAATCCTTTGATTATCAGACGTAGTTAAACCTACAATATTTAAGAATAATTCAAGACTAATCTAAGGCTCAAAAACGAAAAAAATTGGGAATACACGCTGTTTATTTTATAAGGAACCTAGCTCAAAAATTAGCTCTAAAAGTTCCTTATTTTTGGGCCTCTTTTTTATCCAATTCTAGTACTAAAAGCTCCTTAATAGTCCCTTAATTTTCACTGCACATATAGTGCCATACAACCGGTAGAAAACCTAAGGAAAAATCAATATTTTGAATTTTACGTTTCATTTTGGCTAGAACTCAAGATGAAAAGCACAAATAAGGTAGGAAAGATGTTTCCTAAATGTATCTATGTAAGTGGCCAATGGAGCCGGCTTCCTAATTCTTGATTATTTGCAGTTATGAAATGTTTTGAAATTGAAAAGTTCCTTGGGTTTTTCTCCATTAGTAGTATGAGTTCCTCAAATATTTTAGCCGTCTACATGTAGGTTCCCTATAAAGTGGTTTCTTATAAAATAAAAAGAGTGTTTTGAGGCTCAGCAAAAAATTAGTTATTCTTACAAAAAGTGTGCAATCTCTAATTCTGCAAACTTAATATAGCTTCCCTGTGAATCTGGATACACTATAGCCTCCCTGTGACTCTGCATACACTATAGCTTCTATGTGAACCTGCATACACATGTCAGTGTACTGACAAATCAAACGCATTCACTGTAATACTTTATTTGAATAAGAAGACGAGTAAATAACTGTATAAAGTGTGATAAATAGAAGTTATTTGAAAAAGAAGCGCAAAATTTATCTATTTCTGTCTCTTTATTTTTCAGTCTTCAATGAATGAAGATAAAATGACTTGTAAATGTCCTCTTCTCTCTTAAAAACTTCTTCGAAAAGGATGTCTACTTACAAGTCAACACCCCTTCCCTCCCCTGTTTTGCCCGGTCCTTGTGGAGAGTCCCATAGCATGATGAAATCAAAGAGTTACTGTAATATCCAAGATAGTATTGGTTATGTTGATACGGCATTGCGAAGGAGCCGTGATTATTGTTGCTGTTGTTATACCGGGGGCGTCGCGGCGCCTGTAGAGTATGGGGGTCAAGTTCAATGATTTTCCGATAAAATTCGAAACCTTTATTTTAACCAACAGTGAAAGTCCAAAAATTTTCCGACAAAGCATTAAAACTTCCGAGAATCCGAAATTTCAAACAAATTGGGGGCCATGGCCCCCTCTGCCCCCCGGCCACGACGTCTTTGTAATATACATATATACCTCATGGTTTATGTAGACTAGTTAAAAACATTTTTGGAGTCACACTCGTATAATTAATTAGGACGAACTATTCCCCCCAAGAATCAGCATTTACCAACAGTTACAAGCCTCAAAAGAAAGATCAAAACTTGAATGGGTAAAGAATGTTATTATAATATATGCATGTGACTTGCACGTTGCGTAAAAGCTTGTAGACACTTTCATCTATATACCTTTGGATAGCATAATGTAAATAGAGAGTATCAAGTGGTGTCTTAAAAATCTACAAACACCAACGCTAAGGAGTGATTACTATAAGCATAATGAGTGAGTTGGTTTATGAATGTAATGGAATTTGATAGAATGTATCTGTAGCAACAATTTCTTCATCTTTAGCTTATCCTATCGCCTATCCTATCGCCTATCCTATCGCCTATCCTATCGCCTATCCTTTCGCTTAATTTTGAACACTTCACAACATCAAATGAAAACTCCAGTTATTAAAAACATCACCAAGTATCATTTGTATGTGACATTTTGTGCATTTGCAATGGCATAAAACATCGATTTTCAACCAAGAAAATTCCTCCTACTAAATTATTTACATTGAGAAAAACGAAGGAAAGAATTAACCTTCACAAGTAACTAAGAAACTGGAAAAATTG
>OLMO02000238.1:4039553-4057088 GCA_900291935.2 Cassiopea xamachana
CGTAATAATTTATGAACACCGCAAATGTCAAAGGTCCATGCTCCCAACAATTAAATGTTATTGCCAGTACTGAGGAGAAATTGGATCAACCTCTTATTGAAATTCTTGATAATAAAGGTCGTGCCTTATCAAGGTAAAGGGTTTGTACAATAGTGAAACGGTGACCAATACTTGCATAACAAGCAAAACAGCTTGGTTCATCCAAGCACCAACAAAACAAGGAGACACGTGAAACCTTCACTAATGGACAAGAAGCATAGATAATAAGCTACACCATAAGTCTGCACTAATACACCACCAAAATCACCTTTGGCCGATAAGTAACAGCTCTATAAACTGCCACGTGAAACTCCATAAAAGGTTACGCTTTATCTTTATAGTGCACGTGAAATCAATATGAGTATATGATAATTGAAGGATGGCATTTGTGATGTGTCAAGGTCCAATTTAGCACATATTTGGGGTCAGCTGAAATTGTTTCCAATTGGCTTGTCCCAAGTGCCCAAGAGAGAACAGGCGTTGGCTCTAATGAAGAGCTAGATAGCAGCTGTTTGCCTGGAATAAGTGTTCACCTAGAATGAGTGTTTGCCTGGAATGAGTGTTTACCTAGAATAAGTGTTAACCTGGAATGAGTGTTTGCCTGGAATAAATGTTTGCCTTGAATGAGTGCTCACCTGGAATAAATGTTCACCTGGAATAAGTGCTAACCTGGAATAAGTGTTTGCCTGGAATAAATGTTTGCCTTGAACGAGTGTTTGCCTGGAATAAATGTTCTCCTAGAATAAGTGTTAGACTGGAGTGAGTGTTTGCCTGGAATAAATATTTGCTTTGAATGAGTGCTCGCCCAGAATGAGTGTTCACCTGGTATGACCGTTCGCGTTCGCCAAGCAGTGTTCAGATCCAATGAGCGTAGATTTTGTCCATGCAATGAGCAAACTGTATAACTATTGCCACAAACTATAAACAAATCCATCTAACTGTTTACCAAACTCAAACAAATCCAACGCCGCATAGTTTATCATAGGCAATTTAAATGAAAATCCAAGATGCTTTCTTGGACCGGAAGGGGTTGTGATTGGTCCGTAGTATTTGCATGTCAGAACAACGGCTTGAGATGCTAACATGAGTTTTCTACCCGCCAATAACCACAAAGATAAAAAAAATAGGGAAGTCACTAAATCTAAATTATGTCGTTAAAGGAAACCGAGCACACTCCTGGAGGTGAAGTTAAATAAAAAACTCTTAAATAATAAAATATGCTAAAAGTTATGAGTCGTCTTTGATGTAAACATAACAAGGAGCAACTGAGCAACTTAAAATACGTTTGGTCACTGATCAATGGTTACAGAATTGCTCTTACAGGAAATTAAGCAAACTTCTGACCTCTATCAGAGCACATCAGCAGTCTTTACGGCCGATTTTACAGTTGTGACTGGAAAATCCTACGGAAGTCTTATAATCTACAATAGCATCTTTCTAGAAATAAGGGACCGCTCATTTTGTATGCCTCAGGTTGATATTGAAGAGAAATGCTTATTTGGGTAATTATTTTTGTTACCCAACTTTGAGCACTATAAAAATAACAGTTACCAAACCAATATAGAGCTATTAAAAGTATGCTACCCAACCTTTAAAAGACATAAAAATGATATACACAACCTTCAAGCTGCCTGAAAAACCATTTACCCAACCTACTTCTCTTCAGCCCCAACCTGAGGCATAAATAATGAGCGGTCCCTAAGATGAACTGCGTAGTAGCTGCTGGTTGCTAAATTTTTAGAGTTCTTTACTAATAACACCATAGCTTTGCGGTCAAATGGGGATGAAGAGATAATAGATCAATTAATGACTGCTCATGTTTATAAATACTATATTCCCACTATTGCTATTTAATTCTATGGTTGATGTTTGCTTTACAGCCATGGTCCTAATTTGATAAACATCGTTGCTTAATCAACATGAAATTTCATATAATATAGATGTCTGTGGCTATTCTCAACAATCCTTATTATTCTGATTATGACAGATTCAGCATCCTAAGAAACATAATTCCTAACTGAAAAAACATGAATAAACAAAGCATGTAACGATTTAAATGAAGAAACAATAACTGCTTATTTTTTGCGGTAACGGACACGATGACATGATCCTTCCGCATTATTACAACGCAGGCACAAAAAGAACAACTCGACAAAGCAAGCAGATGAACGAGGCATATTAAGCTAAGATATCGGTCCAAATCTAATTATCTTACGCAAGGCTACTGACGTGAATTTTACAACAAAAGAACAATCGATTATCCACTATTAGGTAGAGCAGCAATTACACTTATCTCAGAAACTGAAGCTGTATAAGGAAATATTTCTACATGAACAATGTGCTTTGGAACAAACATCACTGCTCAGTGTAAACATGGATGATTGCTCTTAAGTGCCTAATTGCAGGGGGGTCGGAATAAACGGGGGAGGGGGGTAAAAGAAATCCTTTGCAATCTAAGATAGTACTGCTATGAAGCATTCTATGCTCATAAATCAGGCTTCTATGAACGTGAGAATGTAAGCGGCATAAAAACATTGATAACAGACAAGATTTGCTCAGAACATCTGTTATGAGCATGTTTTGAAAAATCTTTACGCAAAAACTAATGAGCGGGGGGGAGAGGTTCTAATAAGAGCGGTGCAGTTGGAAAAATTTTCAAAAATTAATTAGCGGAGAGCACGGAAATTAGGCACAACAGAGCGCATAGCTAGAACGAAGTACCAAGGTGGGGAGTTTTCAAAACTAGGAAAAAAGGAGGGAAAAATTGAATTAGTGAACTTTCTCCAGTTCCTAATCATTTATATATTCTGTTTAGTGGGACTGAATACACACTCTTTAAAATAAGCAAATTGTTGCTGAAATTTGATATTTAATAATTTTCTGACTTTGTGCCAAAGATTGTTCCCAAATTCTTAAGCAACAATTAAAGACTTGCGAAATTTCAAAAATAGCAATAACTTTCTAGCCACTTTCGACTACATAAACAGAAAAAAACATCCGTTATTTACCATATAATCCAATGATGATGGATGTGTTATTGTGGTAATTCCCGTGCGGAAATGGGAATTTGTTGACTCTTCTTCAACCACTATTAATGCCAATAATAGTGGTTGAAGAAGAGTCAACAAATTCCAGTTTCCGCATAGAATTGGCTATTAAAACGATTGCTGTCAAGAATCTTAATGAATTTAAACCCATATCTTTCAATCCTATTACTCCAAGTTTCATCCTAACGAGCTGCGGTTGCTTTGGAGGAGCTAGGTTTCTAAACTAGGGAGTCCTGGAAGGAATGCTTAGAGAGAAAGATGGAGGAGGCAGAAATCAAATTTTCGCTACTTGAAGTGTGGAAATACATGGAGTTCTATTTTCCTTTCACTTCCCATCTGAAAGCTACGCTGGGTTCCTTACGAACTTCGCGTTAAAGAATTATAAATTCTCACTTACCCTGTTTGGCCATTCAGATTGGGTTTTCGACTATCAATGAAATGCTCCTCCTCATCAGTTAAGGTAACTTCTTCAATAGATTCCGATTGAGAATTGTAAGCACTGAGTGACCAATGTCGTCTTAATGACCTCTCACGAGACCCCTTNTTTCTTTCGGGCTTCGGGATCTTGTAAGGTATCTGATGGGTACGTTTGAAGCTATTTCCCTCTTGGGAGATTCTCTTATTATAGATTCTGATGCATAGTAACCTGATTCAGCTAGATCTTCATTTGAAGGACTGAGAGCCTCTTTCTAAGGAAAAGCAAGAGAAGGCAACCTGTTACAACGAATCTCTTGAGATAAGCCACATTCTAGAGCACTTGGTTTGCTGAAGCTTGAAATAAAATTCCATCGAACATTATAAATTTGTGCCTCAGCAAAGCAGACGTTTAGCACACTCTAAGACTCAACGCTTACGAGAGACTGAAATTAAAATTCCCAATAAACATTTGAATAAATATAAGTTCCGTTCTTGTGAACTTTGATCANACAACCTGACTTTATAAATCAATAACATCTTACCTTGTCGTAATTTGAATATGAACCTAAAAACAAAGCAATTGTTTCAGAAAATTCAAGTTTCTTGACAAAAAGTAATATGGAAACTAAGTAAATTTTGACACCAGCTAATTTAATCTAAAAATCTTTTTATTTTTCTCTAGATAGCATGCTGTACTGAAAAGCAATGGAATTCAACTGAACGGATTCAGTGACTATGCAAAGGGAGGTGAAGCAAATGGACAACATCAAAAGGAGGCGGACGGAAAAATCATGCAAATATTTCAACTAGAATGATAGCCTCATTGTCGCAATGCGTTAGATCATAAGGAACGAACTGGAAACCTACCCAAATGAGGCAATCCAGCCGCCAATTGAAGAATTACCAACTGGGACAGATCTTCAAAGAAAAGACTGGGTGTCGCTCAACAGAGCAAGAGCCAAAGTAGGAAGGACGGCCAGTACCCTGCACAAGTGGAAACTCGCACCTTCTAGCGAATGCACGTGTGGCCACCCCAACCAAACAGTCAACCACATTCTCTCAGAATGCCCACAGGGTCCCCACTGCACCGATCAAGATCTTCGAGAATGCATCGAGACAGCCCGAGTTTGGATAACCCATTGGCGCGATAAGATATCATGATGATAAGGATACAAATAGCTCAAGATCCACCTTTTGGATTCGTGATAAAGGCCTCTAACATCAACACGCATTTGATGTCCCTGTTCAACTATTATTAGCAAACCTTGGTCAAAGATCAATAAAGAACTTATGAGTTAAAACTTATAACGTTTACACCCCTCAAAAGCCTTGCTCCCAATTACCTTAGACCAGTGGTTTTTAACCTTTTTGTTGGAATGGAACCCTAATTGAGCATTCCAGTGGCCCAAAGAACCCCGATTCACATATCTGCGTAGGAGAATTAAAATTGCTATCGATCGTAGACTTTACACAATTTCTGGAGGATCCCCAATTCAGTACTGGCGGAACCCTAGGGCTCAGAGGAACCCCGGTTAAAAACTACTACCTTAGAAAACTTCTAATTCGAAACCCTCAACAATCTTGTAGAGCCCTAAGATACACCGATAAGGATTTGAAGCTGCCATTGAAAAGAACTAGTAATGGGCAAAATGAATATTCTTTTAGACGGGCAAAATCGTGGAATGGTCTATCAGCTGATGTTAAACGTGCACCATCCTTGGGATCTTTTAAGTCGTATTTATAATTATATTTAGCTATACATTATCCCGTTTCATACACTTTTAAATTCAGATTTTTGAAAATGTGCACTTTTTTCTTTCTTTTTGCATAATTGAAGAACAAAGGCCACGTTGAAAATCATAGTCCATTTACATTTTCTTTTTATCACATCTAATTAGACACTACCGTTAAATATTCATAAGACACTGATATTACGATTGACATTGACGAATCTATTAGCTACAGTATTGAAAAATCCATTAGACATTCCATAAAACGCTTCGGAACATATTGTCCCTATCTTCAGTTAAATAAACGGAAAAGGGAGGCTTATATACCTATTAGAACAATAAATAGGGCGTTGTAAATACATATATGGCAAAGGACGTGAAAATAAATAAGTAGGAAGGCTTTTGCGTGAGTTTTTAGCTTTATTTTGTAATAAACGTCCTCTTGTAAACCAGCATAGCTGAATGGGTCACCGTCTACAAGAAGTTGATACCATGTATGTATGTACAACAACAACAACAACAACAACAACAACAACAACAACAACAACAACAACAAACAATTACCTTCACCGTCTTTGGACGGTGTCCAGTTATGAGCTGGATCACTCAAGTCAGAGTTCGATCTACAAATACAAAAATTTTTGTAATCAAACTGTTATTAATAATTACACTTCCATAAAGAAAAATACAAAAGACATTTGATATGTTATATAATTTACTGTATTTCAATACCTTACGTTATATAACATTTAAGCATCAATTAAAATTAACTAGTCTTCCCTTTCCTTTAAAAGTTTTCAATTACTATATAAGATCAAACTTCCATTAATGACTACCATTCGAAAAAGAAAACACCAAATAAATTTAATGAATGTACCCATTTGCTCCCGCTTATAAACAGACAACCTCACTTTAATACCTTGCGTTACATAACAGTTAACCATCAATTAAAGTTAATTAATCTTCGCTTTCCTTTAAAATTTTTCAATTACTATATAAGATCAAACTTCTACTAATGACTACCTTTCCACAAAGAAAAAACAAACTAAATTTAATGAATACAGCCATTTTTCCCGTCAATACACAGACAACCTCACTACTATACCTTAAACACAACACTTAAGCATCAATTACAATTTCTTAATCGTCGCTTTCCTTTAAAATTTTAATTCCCAATTAAGAAAATAAAATACCTAAATAATAATCTAATTCAAGTCAAATTCCCCCTTTTTGGTTACGCGATGAGCTACGTGCGTCGACAGATATTAGGTTTGGCCTTGGGCCAAAATGTACAATAAGGACATTCCTTAAAAATCTGGAAAGATAGAAAAATAAAATAATAAATTTATTATCAATGCTGTCATTGTGCTGATGGAAACTTGCACTCTGGAAGAAAGTTCGTGGAAGTCCGTATCACTTCCTCAAGCACAAATGACAACAAGCCGAACACCTGGGTAATTTGATCATGAAATGGAGCAGTTTACGGACGTGTTAAATTGACATACATTGATGTCGGTCAAAGTCCGTTGAACTTTCCATTTACCTTTCTGAAGCTTCGGTTGCAATTCGAATGCTGGGAAAAACGAGGTACGTAATTCAAAAGATGTTTTGATGCCTTCTAGGTTTGGCAAAGAAGACTGGGTGCCCGTTAAGATTGGATCAGAAGTAGATTCAACTTCTATTGACAAAATACACCATGCCCTGAGCTTTGTTTTCCAAACTTCGAAACGTTATCGCCAAGGTTGGAATGCCACCGAAATTTCAGAAACGTGAACAGAAACTTGAAATGGACACAAATTTATTCAGACCAACGTGGTCCTGGGTTCGAGGCCCACCGCAGACCATTGGTGACGTCAGGAAGGGCATCCGGTCCTAAATGCTCGCGCCAGAACTAAAGTCCTCTCAGAGGCACCCTCCAAGCCCCAAGGATTTGGGGGAAACGGAGGTAAAATTGAGAGAAAAAAAGGGAGTCCCAGCTCACCCCAGCATATTTTTTGGAGCACAGTATATTAATTGACAATATTTGATGTATGAAAAAAATTTCAATTACTCGCTTTTTTATAAGAAACCTAGCTCAAGGCCTAGTTCTAAAAGTTCCTTATTTTTGGATCTCTTTTTATCAAATTCTAGTACTAAAAGTTCCTTAATAGTTCCCTAACTTTAGCCGCACATATCAGGGGCGTCCAAACCGGGGGGAGGCCGGAGGGCACTGGCCCCCCACCTTTTTCACAGAATAGCAAATCTCATCAGTTTTACCTGAGCTTATCCTAAGATTAGTTACCAGGCCCCTCTACTTTATCAATCGTATCGACGCCCCTACATATAGTGCCATAAAAGTGGTACAGACACAAGGAACCATCAAATTCTGAATGCTAACTTTAATTTTGGCTAGACCTTAAGACTAAGGCACACATAAGGTAGGAAAGAAGTCTCATAAATGATTCTATGCGAGTTTTAATTGTATATGAATGGAACTTGTTTCCTAATTCTTGATTATTTGCAGTTATAAAGAGTTTTAAAATTGAAAACTTCCTTAGCTTTCTTTCCTAAAGCAGTATAAGTTCCTTAAATATTTCAGCCGTCTACATGTAGGTTCCTTATAAAAAACGTGTAGCTGATGCCTATCTAAATGACTTTAGTTACATTTCACTTCAAATAGATTAAACCAGAGGTAAAACTCATTCTATTTAACCATCTTGCAATATAATCCTGCTGCTTCTATACAAGTAGCCCGACACACAATCTATCTGAATCTATAAATTTATAGCAAACAACTCATAGTCCAGTAGTGGAAAGGGTTATCACCACCTAACGAGGGACTTTATCAGACCTAATGCACTATAGCAATCGGGGGCGTAGATTCCATTGTTTCGATTTTATTCAGGCAGGCGTTTGCGAGGTATGGGCTCTTTCTCCCCTCAATGAGGCCAATTTATATCATGCAGAAACCATACGAAAAATTATGTAATTGAATCAAACAAGAAATATACCTGCTTAGGAGATTACCAGGTGTAGTGCTAGGGAGGGTAGTAGACTATAAACCGAAACCCCCCGTCGGAACATGCTAGCACCCCGTCAGACGGTGAAAAACAATTTTTTAGAAGGCGTTTAGCATGTATAGCGCCCTAATAACTGTACTTTAGCCCCCTCAACGAAAGAGTCAGCCCCCAGTCAGACAATTCCTGGCGTCAACGTTGAATACAAAAAGCTACAGCAAAAAGAACAATACAAGGTGATAGAAAATGTTCGGTGCTCGAAATAAAGAAGCTCAAAAGGAACAGATTAAATGAGGTGTTCAATTACATATAAGCATAACATGTTAACTTACTTCACAGCACGTACGATCGTGTTATGGAACAATCATATCATCATACCATCATATCAATCCATCAGGCACGCCGGAGGGAGGGGCAGAGGGAAGCAAGCACCCCTCCTGCCTTTCATGTGGGTGAGTAGGGGGAGCAAAAGTGTCTTTTTTTTAAATGCAATAGAATACATTATATGGAATAGAATTTTATACATTTATATGATACACAGGAGATCAAATAAGCTACATAAACAAGCAAAATATGATTGGAAGAAAGAGCTATTTGTATAGCTGTGTGAAATATAGGTCCTGCTAAAGGGTGCAACGAAGATGTCTCAAAGAAGTGCCTTGGATCCCAAAGAAGTACCTATGCTAGGTGCTAGGTAGTGTCCTTAAGAGGTCCCTAAACTAGGCGCTGCCCCCAAACACGTGCATATGTAAGCCAGTGCTTCTTTGCTCCTGTTTACCCCTTGCACCACTATCTTTCCGGCGTTCCTGCTTGCTCTCTACTCCTGTTAACATCTAAAACGATACTCTTGCAATGATTTTTGCAAGCAATTACAAGTAACACAACAAGGTTACATCCCTTGTGACTGCAAGTGAGTTTTGTTGTCTGTTAGTAGCATAGCATGTGTAAAATAATAGAAGACAAGGAAGACATGAGCTATCAAAGACGAGGCGAATGAGTTTACAGAAATAGGATAGAAGAAAAGTAGACAAATCAAAGAAATGGCAGGGGATTAAATGTTACGAAATGGCAAAATACCACGAAAGGTTCTGAGGAGAAAACAGGAAAGTAGTTGATTGAGAAAAACTGTAGTAAGTGAAAGATGAGCTGATGAACAGAATAAGATTTTTTAAATACCTTGACGTTCTTTCAAATGAATGTTTGGACTTATCTTCATTCTTCAACTGAGAGAAAAATTGCACACAAAGGGATTTGTAATGCTATAATGACTCATACAAGCTGGAAAGGGGGATTTGAGGGGTAGGGACATGGAAAAGAAAGTAGAAGTACCACTAAGTAGGCTATTTCAAGAAAATTTATGTATGGAATCGCAAACATAATTTAGCATATAATTAATTGAAAAAGGTAATGTATACTTGTTAATGTAAGCGTAGAAATAGCAGTTTATTGTCAGGGCAAACCGTGTGTGCATTATCTGTAGAGCGTAAAAGAAATAATTTCTAGGCCAAACCGCTTTAGAGCTAAGCATAGTATATGAGCTAAGTAACACCCTATACAGCATATATACTTTATTTACAAAAATACTAAACTTCTCGTTAAGCATTAATATCTTGAAAAATTTTGATGGTGATCTACAGTCATTCTTTAATTCCTGAATGAAAAATAGTGCAAGTTCGTCTGAACATCAAAATCAATTCGCCCTTTCCGTATAGTTTCATTTGAAACCTATAATTATTATAATCACTACATATATTCAGAGTGATAACTATAGCACAATATTCTGTATACTTTCAAACTTAAAAACCTATGGTAAAATACCATAAGTTTAAATGAAACTATCGAAATTTTCACAGCATGAATTTCCACCGGAAGATGATACCAAAAACTCACTGCAGCAAAAGCAAACGTTCTACATGTTTTTTAATAAGGAAAAACTGTCTGCCTTCAACTTGGATGTTTCTTAACATTTCGTCATATCCAGCCATGTTTCTTAATTGTTTCTTAAACTCTAAAGACTTCCAATAACTATACCAACCTAGATTGAAGAAAAAGGATGCTCAGGCTTTCTGAGGCATGTAATTGATGCTTTCATTATGTTTCTAGCTTCCATTGTGTTTCTAGTTTCATCAAATATTTTCTTGTAAAAACAGGTTTTTTAAGTTATTGTTTGAGACTCAGTCAATGTTTGAGACTATGTTTCTTATAGACATGTTTCTTGTAAAAAAAGTGTATCTCTCAATGTTTTGCTCTTGAAACAAGGAACTTCTGACAGTACCACATTGCTTAATTTAAGAAATTCTTCTGGCATAGCTTCATTATCATCATTTAATTGCATTTGTTTAGTAAGTAATGTCGGGGAAAGGCCGTGGGGCCTATAACAAAGCCCTGACAAAGGAAAAACTGAGAAAATGGGGATGTTTAAGTAGAGAGGGAGATAAAATCAAGTTTGCTGATGTTAGATTTAAAAGATGAAAAATTGTAGGATTCAGGGAAATTAGTGGGTGGCAATGAGTTCGACAGTTGAGAAGTTCTAGGAATGAAAGTATGTTTCAACTACATTAATATTAATCACATAATAAAAATTATCATAAGTACTATTTTTCTTTAATAACTATAGTTTACAGTTAAGTTGCTTCTCTTATTTACATGGAAATGCTTCTGTACACCACCTGTTGCACTTGTTGAAACTCAAAACAATGATTATGAAAAATGTAAGCAGCAAGTAAACACCAAAAAAATATGATCTTGCAATTCTACAAACAATTGGTTACATTCCAAAAGCTGTAACCAGTAACCTAGCACCAGGTTGGGACAATCATATTGTTTTCAACGATTTGACAATCCAAAATGCTGTTAGCCTACCTTAGAATGACCACCCAGTTATCAAACATGGCAAGATCTGCATATACTGTATGCTTTCTTGGAAAAAAAGTAGGGGAACATTCCAGATTGATTCCAGATTAATATATCAAACAGTTCTAGTTATTATGCTACTTTATAAGCAATTGAATAACCTTCTAACTTTAACATTCTTCACAAAAAAATTTACCTTTCTTGTCAATTCATGACCAGGAGGGCTTCTGGATCTTGCATTTTCAGAGGCCACAGAAGCACTTGAAAATAACAGAATGTAGAGCTTTAGATTTTAAATAGAGAAGGACAAATCTGTAAAGTGGGTTCAGTGGTAGAACACCCTCTACTGTTCTGCTAAGTGCTTGGTAAATAGGCAAATGGTGACATGACAATAACAGTCAGCAATCCCACACCCAAAAATGTCAAAGTGTGTCCCAGCAATAACATTTCCATCAGCACTTTGCAAGCTTCTCCCCTCCAGCTCTGAAAATTTCAGCATGTGCCCTAGTCAGAAAAAAACTTAAATAACATGCAGAAAAAGCATACCACAAAACTGACAAATCCTTTCACATGAAAAGTATCCATAGAAGAGTTTGCTTACATGTCTATGGAGGCTTGCATTCATCCATAAATGCTGAGAATGCACAATTTTCTACCCTATATATCAAGTAATGACAGTCCCTACAAAATATTATCAAATTTAATTGCAACTCACAGTCTCATTCTTTGAAAATCATCTCTGAGAGCTTGCTCTAATACACTATCATTCGCTCTGTTTGAATGCAGTTGGTCACCAATATCATCACATACTTCAGCAAGTCTCAACTCAAGTCTGTAAAGCTAAAGAGCAATGAAACATCAATATGGGCAAGCCAATTCTTTAATGATGTAGAGGAAACAAAGTCCAAACAGCAAGGGTCAACTAACTATTAGAGAGCTCTAGATAATGTTCCTACCTCAAAATGCAAAAACGCTAGCAAGAAAGAGAGCACATAAAACAACTCTGACCTAGTGGTCTCAGCCTTGCCTATAATACTAACAATGGTTTAAGCAAAAAATGCTTTTGGCACAGAAAGCATTACCACATGACTGTGTGTGATGTGGGTATGAAGTAACCAACCACAAGAATATTTTTCCTCAAATACATCACCCCAGAAAAGCCAACGGAAGTGAAAATAGTTCATGTGACAACAGTTGTATCATCACTACTAAATGAAAGAATTGAAGTCTATTCCTTTGTCAAGTAAATTCATAGAGCAGTTTAGGATGCTTAAACTTAAGATAACTGTTTGCTAGGTCAAAATTCAAGATCAAAGATCAAAAACTCAAATCCAAAGAATGCTGTTGGACTTTATACACCTAACGAACCTCCTCAAAATGTTTGCAAAAGAATGATAAAAGTCACCAGAAAACAATATCAAGCGACTCCATGCAATAAAAACAATAAAATACATGCGATGGAAAGAAATAAAAATTCCTTTGGTTGAAGAACATTCTTACACTCTTTCAAATGTATGCTCTATAGCAATAGAAAAAGGCTACTAAAAAGGCTCATCACAAATTCTACAATTGTCAAAATATGAAGAGCTTCACAATTTCACCTGTCACTCCACATTATATGAAATATCAGCTCTGATATTTGGTGTGATGTGTAGAGAGAGGTGAATTTGTGTATATTCAATGTGCTTCATACTCAGTATGACATTTCATCAACAGCTTGAAGTCAACATGCAACAACAAACATAGTATCTGTTTTGAGCAGCCATTGCTAAGAATAAATTCAGAGTTGAAAAGTTACTCCATAGAGTTAGTGAGAGAGCAGGTTGCTTGTAGATTCTATGGCTAATTTGACTCCCTTCCCAAACACAAACTTATTTTGAATCATTGCACCTAGTATAACAATTTTCAAATGAAATACAATACCGTACCTCACCCTCAAGACTTGCTGGGTCCAGAAATGCATAACTTGATGGTCTAAGAAAAATTAAAAGTGCTAGTAAAATAATCAAAAGGCTACAAAATTACCACAAAAAGTTGAATTAATATCATATCTTACAAAAAAGTAACACCCTTGACAAAAGCTACCAACTTAATCCCTCTTATTTCGTTTATAGCACATTTTCCAAAGGCAAGCATTCTGCAAGGAATTTTAAACCTAGAAAATGATTTGTTCAATATATCATATATGCATGTGTAGTAGATAAAGAGTTCTCTCTAGCCAACATAATTGCCAAAAGAGTAAATAAAGTTACAGTAATAGAAACAAAATACTAGGAATAACAAAAATTACAAGACAGACAAAGCTCCAGTATCACTGTGATGGCATTTTGCTCCTTCTTCTTAATGCACAGCTAATCAAATTAAGGATTCTGGAGCATGGAGATTTTAATGCAGTATGGAAACAGCTTGGTGGTAGTTGGATTCACAACTACAGACAAGCAGGTGGTCTAAGAAAAGTTTGGTCAACCCATATCACTGCTTACAAGATTATATAAAAAGAGTAGTGATGAACAAGTATATTTTCTTTTACAGGGAGCAAATATATAAGCAAGCTGCATATAGCTACTATTAAGAAGCCTTTAGTACAACAATGTGCTCAAAAGGAGTCCAAATATGACAATTTTAATGAACTAGGCCTTTTCCTAGGCTACTTACAAAAACATGTAACAGCCATATTGAGGCTTAAGGTGCTCTCTAAAGAAAAACAGTATAATTTTACAACAATGGTGAGAATCGAGACTTTCACATAACATTTTAGCAGATTCGTATATCTCACCTGTGAGTAGTATTCGTTCCTGGGGACTTTCCTCTGTGCTCTTTCATGTCATCTAGTTCATTCTTCAAACTATCGTGTTTGTCCTTCAGGGCATTGTATAAATTTCTCTGTTCTTCATATGAAAGCTCGCGATCTGCTACAGCACTTTGGAACGCAACTATATCATTCTGAAGATCTTTTAACCGATGTATTAAACTAGAATTGACTCCAACTTGTGAACTAGCACTATTTTCCTTGCCGGTATAATGATTTTCAGCAACTGTTGACACAGACAATACTTTAGGAATTTTAATTACAGCTCTGTCTTTTGATTGTAATGATAGTGGTTGTGGATTTGATCTAATTTCTGTAACTTCAAGTATCTGGGCTTGATGGGGTATGGGGCTATCAGAGAACAAATTAACCTTAGCCCCAATTCGCAACTGATCAATAGTGTTTTCTGCCAAAGCATGTTTAGCAAGCAAATTATCGTACTCTGATTGGAGTTTTTGATAAAGTTGATCAACCTCCTGTCGAGTTAGTGACTCTTGCAGTAAACGATGGCTCAGGTCTTTTATCTGCTCTGATTTGCCTGAGCTAGCTAGACTTGATAACATAATAGGTTCGTCATCACTGCTGTCTTCCATTTTTGTTGCTTTCCACTTGATATCACGATATCACCTCAAACAAGTCTTGTTTTAATCTGATCTTCATTATTATGCTGAGCCGTTGGTAGGCCACACTTCTCGCTGTAGCACATGTCTCTTTGTGTACAGAATTAATAAATTATTCAAGACAAAATTGAATATCGATCAGGAAATCAAACCTCTTTAGAAATTTCAATTCGTTTAGCAAGCTTTGTAACCAAACTATTGTCTGTCAACTGGAAAGTAATAAGTAATCACACTACGCCGCTTGCAAGTAGCAAAGAGTGATATAACCAACGTACATTCGCAAAATTAATCGTTGCTGTATTCAAATAGCTCAATTCGTCCGACATATTGACTTCTACGTCATTGGTATCCAACAACAAAAACCCTTTCGTTCGTTGCTTTGTTTGCTAAATTTGAATGTGATGGAGTCACATGGGACAACCAACAAAACTCTTTTATATACGAGCGTCTTCGCAGGGGATCCATGGCTAGTACCCAGAGACTATCTTGCTCCCTCTCTTTGAAGAACTCCTTTCACATCCTCCATCGCAATTTCCCCTATTAGGTTCTCTACACACAAAGTCCGGAAAGCTCTTCTTCAGCTCACCACCTCCAAATCTAGTGGACCTGACGGTATACTTGCTATAGTTCTAAAGTCCTGTGCCCTTGAACTCGCCCCTGTTCTCAACAAGCTTTTCCAACTTTCCTACAATCTTGGTATTTTCCCTTCCTCTTGGAAGCTCGCCCACACTTTCCCTATCCCCCAAAAAGGTGACAAATCTTACCATTCAAACTATCGCCCTATTGCAATCACTTCTCTAATATCTAAGACCACGGAGACCATTATCACCAAACAACTGCTTGCCTTCCTTGAAACAAACAATCTTCTTTCTGACCATCAATATCGGTTTCAACAAACCAATTCTACCGGTGACCCTCTAGCCTATGCTGTCCATGCTTGTTCCTCTACTCTAGAATCGTATGGTGGGAGTAGACTGTCTCGCTTGATATTTCCAAGATCTTTGATCGCATCTGGCACAAAGGTCTTCTTACTAACCTGCCAATGTTGCGGTTTCACCATACCCTCATTTACTAGATTTCTAGCTTTCTATCTGATAGGTCAAATGCAATTAGGGCCGATGGCTACCTCTCTAAACCTCATTCTATCAACTCAGGTGTACCTCAGCGTTCTGTTATCTCTCCTTTTCTGTTCATCCTCTTCATAAATGATCTGCTTTCCCCTACATCTTTCTCCTTTACTGATGACATATGTTCAAGTTCATATTTTTCATCCAATCCACAACACCTTGCCTATTCTAATATTTCATAATATCGTAACACTTCAACCTCACTTCTCATCAATGACTTGACAAATGTAGAGAAGTGGGGTAGTGACAACCTTGTTAAGTTCAATGAAGAAAAGACAACACAGGTTTTCATATCACGTAAAAACATCACCAAGATTTTCCCCCAGATTCGTCCTTCTCTGGAGTACTGCTCTCATGTCTGGGTTGGTGCTCCTAAAACTTCCCTCCATCTTCTTGACAGAGTCCAGTCTAAAGCTATCCGTCTCATCAACAATCCAAACCTCACCAATTCTCTACAGTCTCTCTCCCATCGTCGTCTTGTTGCAGATCTTTCCATTTTCTACCGCTATTTTCACGGACATTGCTCTCAGGAAATCAATAATATTATTCCTGATACAGTGAGGAGTGTGCGAACCACCAGAAGCTCTATCCATTCACACCCTTTCCAAGTTATCCACGACTTCTAGTTCACAAATCATCATTCATTCCAAGAATTTCTCACCTGTGGCATTCATTGCCACCCACTACTTTCCTTGAATCCTACAGTCTGTGATCTTTTAAATCCAACATCAACAAAATTGATCTTGTCTCCCTTTCTATTTAAACTTCCCCATTTTCTCAGTTTTTCCTTTGTCGTGGCTTTGTTATAGGCCCTGCAGCCTTCCCTGACGTTACCTACAAAAAAAGGAAAAAGTTCAACGCTCCTGATCTAGATTTGGCCAGAATGGAAAGTTGGGTAATAAATATATTGAGCTAGATAACATGGCTAAACTACTAACCATTATGAAAAGATAATGATACAGCTTCAAACTGTTGAAGTATTACATAGATAAACTCGATTAGTTAAATTTTAACTAAGATTATTCTCCTTCTTTTCAACTTCTAGGGGTGCAAAACTCAACCTAGACTTAGGTCGTGGACAGAACAACACAAATGGTTGGTCTTTGCTCTCCAAAGATACGCCTTTCAATACTAATAAATTTCATAAGAATTAAAGCTTAGAATCGCCAGCCTATAGGAATGATTTTAAAATAATGCAAGGCTCAAGCTTCATTACGACGATAACTTTTGTATAATCGAGTCATTGTACTGCTGTTAGATTTACTTTCGCACTATCGATGCAATATTTATTATTCTACTCCAACTTTATTTTGCTTTATGATGAAGTAAAACATCAACAAAGACTTGAATATCTTCCTTTAATTTTTAGGCATAGCTACACCTTTGATATTTAAGACTGATTTAAGAATTATCTGAGGTTTAAAACCAAAAACTGCCTGAATGGTAAGGTTCATTGAAAAATAAGGCATTCCTCTAAAAATATGTGCATTGTATAAACTCCCTACAAACTTAGAAATGTGCATGCAAGTCAGAACATATGGGAATACTGAAGTAGTGTTGTGAAGTGGAAATTGAAAATTATTCGATTACAACGCTCTAATTCCCTTGCTATTATGCATGATATTAATATCTCAGCAATGACTATCACTCAATAAAATTCATCAATCTTCCCATAAGCTGTCTTGGCATATTTGGTCAGTCGTCAGAATCCTTCCTCACAATCAGTGGCGAAGTTAGAGGTCCTGCCTGTCCTACCCAGTAGGACTAAAATATTTCAATAAAATCAAATTTTTTGAAAAGTGGCTAAAATATAATTTTCAAGCGAAGGTAACATTTCCCAACCCGTTAGCTCGTTATTTCATAGCGAACTCATTCAACACAGCTTTTGTTTTACCCG
>OLMO02000238.1:4070295-4091004 GCA_900291935.2 Cassiopea xamachana
TTTTATCTGCAAATATTTTTTTAACAGTGAAATATATGATTTAATTCTATGTAGTATATGTTTTACAGCAGTTCTGAAAACACCAACCTGTGATTTAGAAGGGGACTAAAGTCAATAAAAATGGTGTTAAAATCTATCTTAAATGTAAAAGTGAAGTCATGCAATTTACATTATACTTGTAGGAGATGTATGTCAACTTTAAGTATCTGAAAATGGGTACTTTCCATAGAGTGTTTCAAAACAGCAGGGTTATGAAAATTTTTGAGATCCCCTCTTATGTGTTTTCCTTTCATTCCAAAAAGGCAGGACTAACTTTTTCATCCTAGCTTCGCCACTGCTCACAATGTGTACTAAACTAGGCTTTGATAATCAACATCTTAATTTAATTATTTCCAAGCTATCTACTATTGCTATTCGCATGACCTTTTATATATTTTGCATGAGGAACAAAGCATGGTGCAACCCAGAGCTTCTCAGCAACTGGACACGCTAGTTGATAAGTTGATATTACTACTGCTTCTGTACTGAAATACTTTAGCGTGTATCATTCTTTTATTATAATCTATTTCATATGTATTTTGTTTTTTTTGTTTTAATTTAGTGTATCATTGTAAACCAGCCAAATATAGATTACCTATTTAGTGAGATTTGTATTTGTAGATTTTAATATGATATATGATGAAGTTTGAAAAAAAATATACCTCTCTCGGACACTGATAGGGACTAGTTTTACTTAGAAATTGCGGTTGCATACAGTGCTCTCATTTTTCTTCACGCAATATTCCCTAAAGTTGAGCGAAAACTTCCTTAGATTGCTAGAAAATTCCTTTGCTTTGCAGAACAGGCATTCTGAGAGCAGAAACGAGGGAATTGTGTTTTGTCACTTGCCAAAGTTAATGAGCATTCAAAACGCACACATTTTCAAGTGCCACCCTACACACATTAAAAGGCAACTCTGTAAGCTGCTACGAATACTTTGTATTCATATTTGTTAAAAGTGGGGGCACATTGGACCAAGAGGTAGAAATAGGCCAAAAATTGATGCATTCATGTAATCTTGTCATTATATTAAGCTAAAACTAAAACAAATTTCTGAGAAAGCAAAAGAAAAATTAGGTGTAGCATAACTTCGAGCCATTTTTGATGTGTGATTTTCATAAGCAGAATGTTGCCAACCTTAAGAACAGCCCTCTAAAATGCCAAAAAAATCTTGCTCGCAGTCTCATACATGCTTTCTAGGTTTCGATAATAGTGAAAACCAACTTATCAGCTCAAAAATTAGATAAAGCATCAATATTTTCAGAATGATCTAGTTTTAACTTAATTTTTCCAAGTAACAAATTGGTGAAAAATGTCTGCTTTTTGAAAATTGGCGAAAGATGTCTACTAGCCAACCATATAGTATATTTTTTGTAGCATTAAAAAATACTATGTCAGTTTCACCAAATAATGTCTCGCTGCTGTACTTCTCTATATGGTGTATCATCGAACACATGATAGACTACACGCAAAATGTACCGGGTACAAATAATACAAACGTAGTAATTTCGTAAACCTAGGCACACCATAACCTAGCATTACCTTTATCGTATTTTATGCTGAGTAACGATTACTCTATGTCGGCAATACATCCTGAATCAGTATTTCTACATTATTTAAGCGCACCCTCGTGGTAATTTGGTGAATAGAATTGGAGAGTTAGGTGGAGAATCAGATCTATGTGAGTCATGAATTTTAAGGTTCAATGGCAGGGACGCGAATCACCTAGCCGTCTTCCCGTTAGTTAATCTACTTAGGAGGTCCCACCTTAAGAATTCTGCTTTTTTGTTGTTTCTTTCTTGCTATTGAGGTGTTGTTTTGTACTTAGAGGCAGAATTTGAAAAAATTATACTAATGATGTTGATGATGATGATGTTCCAATTATCATCTCTCTCTCTCTCTCTCTCTCTCTCTCTCTCTCTCTCTCTCTCTCTCTCTCTCTCTCTCTGTTTTTTTTCTAAATTTCATAGCAACACAGGGACGATGCACGCTTAGTTTTTCCAGGTAGATCATTCCACATTTTTGCTCCACGGTAGGAGAAACACCTTTGTCCGTTACAAGACTTCTTGGAACATTCTCCCGTAGAATCCCCATTGGTGACAAGTGAGTACTAGTTTATGTCAATAACATTGTTTCCAATGGCAGCAGTCGCCCCTGCCCCGCGGGACATGAGTCTGCGGCTTCCCGCGGACAACAATAGCACAGCAGTGACTTCCAAGCAAGGCGGCCACTCGTAGGTACTTCTACCTACAGTAGGTATATTTGAAGATTTGCAGGTAGTAGGTAGCACCTACGGGATAAACCGTGAAATGTAGATACATTTCCTCAAAACGTAGGTATATATTTATCTATGCTCATTCCCCAGTAGAAGCAAAGCCCTTCTTTGAATTATACTCGTGACCATCTTTTTATTGCATATTAACCACTTTCCGTGTGTGTTAAAAACGGATGCCTCTCAAGTTTTAAAGTGTCATCTGGTATTGTGAATCCGAAAGGTATGTTTGCACTTTCAGAAACATACGTCATGCAATTTCATAGTTTGCCTAAACACAATCTGACTCATTTTTCTGAAGCTGGTGCGTTCAGTAACCATTCGTATATAGTTTTTAATAGCAATACCACCAAAAGCGCAAGACAAAAAATATCGAGCACAAAAATATCGGTGTGATGGCTCAGTTGGTAGAGCGTCTGCCTCACAATCGGAAGGTCGATGGCTCGAGCCACGGCCGAGTCACACCAAAGACTTTAAAAATGGTACTCGCTGCCTTTCTCTTCTGGCGCTCGAAAAATGAGAAAGGAGTGGGAAGTTAAACACGCGGAGCTACCAGTGGACCAGCCCCCCGCTGTAGCCCTCACTGCATTCGCAGACGCGTGGCCTAGGGCTATAGAAACGGAGATAGGCGCCGCCCTATGCGCCATTGGGCGCGGGAAGGACTTTGACTTTGACAAAAATATCGCAGAGAATGGGAGAAGGAATCATGGGCTCGTAATAGGCCTTTCTCCTAATTACGTCATTCCTGTGCGAGCGCGCAATGCATTGTGGTACTTGTGGTCACGCGTTGCGATGCTTGTTGTTGTTTTGAAGTTATTTTGTCTTTCTGTTTCATGATTATCTCGCAGAAAATGTCTAATAATAACGAATTGGAAGAAAAGTTAAACAAAACCCATTGCTCCAGTTTTCTTCAAAGCTCCTGCCCGAGCAATGGTTTCATTCCAGAAAAATCTGTCGAGACCAGAAGGGAAGAGGTCGGAGTGTCTGTGTTACGAGAACAGCAGGTGAGAGACCAAGGATGGTCGAGATCTTTGCGTGGGTTCCCTGGAATGTCAGAATCTGTCATTGAAAAGACGCTTATTGCAGAATCAACTACTTTCCCACAAAAATCTGTTGCTCCAAATGCTTATCGACACAGGAAGCAAGGGTACAAGGGTAAAATTGCACCACACCACTGCAATTTTACTGACAAGCCAAATGCGCACCGACGAACCTAATGATTTATCGCTGGCTTTGGCAATAAGTGGGGATGGAGACCCCAGACACACCCTACGTGGCACGCCCCTGCTGCACATAACATCTAGCGATGCTGTATTGATGAAATTAATCCTGGTTGCAGATAGGATTAATTTCACTAGAATGAGATAAAATGGTTAGTTCCATGATCATGAGCGCTTTCTATTACATTCAAATTAACATGTTGATGTTATTAAATGGGGGGTGGGGGTTTGCATATTAATGAGCAAACTTTTTAACTGCACTTAGTAAAAATATATACCTAAGAAGAAATGCTTTTAAATCACTACAGAAAACAACATTTTTTAATACCCTAGCAAAAGCTGCCAGGGTCATGTCCATATATGGGATTTGAGTTGCTTGCGTCCAAACCCTAAACTGTGTACAGGATTTTCAGGATAAAAACATCGCTAGTGCATACCAGGGTTTTTTAACCCGCGGTTCTACAAAAAATGTACAGTTCTGAAAAAATTTGTGCAGTTCTAGTGAAAATCTGTGCAATGCAAAGTTTTTAGTTTATTGAAAAGAAGATAGAAAAGAGGAAATGAGTATTGGAAAAACAGATAGGAACGTAGCAAACACGGAAATTTGGACGAGAATACAAAGTCCGACTAAACTAAATGTGTTCATTGCAATATTGAAGGGTGTGGCATCAAAAGCTCTATTTTGGAGCTCCCTTGTTTGAAATTTTGTAGCATAGCACTATTAAGAATTTAAAATGAAATATTACTCCCTAGGGGTATAACAGGGAGAATTAACGAGGAGTAGGTACTTGTAGGTATGGCGTAGGTAGAAATCGCCTGCGCAGTAGGTAGAATGAGCTAATCTAGCGTGGCCGCCCTGCTTCCAAGTGTTGCTGACAACCGAACATCCTATCAACGTGGTGATCAGTCTATTCTGCAAACCACACTATAGTTGCGTATACCTTTACAATAAACATGAACGATTGTCTACGTATTATCCGCATACTCTGCATTATCCTCATTATGAGTTTTTGGCAGATGGAGCTTCATGGTGAAATTCACTTTGGTATTATCGGTTTAGCAGGAGGGGCAGTCTTCGCAGCAGGAGGGGTCTTCTGGGTAGCTGGTGGTAAGGGATTTGTTTTACTTATTGTCACTACAAGTAAGAGAACAATTTAAATACAGCCATTACTCCCTTCTTTCACATATACTTTTCCACAGGAAGTTATACCAGAAAGGAAGAGGTTATGGTTAGCAAACTTTGGTAGTCAGTTCACAAACCATCATCCATTAATAATGTTCAATGAGTCCAAAAAAGACTTTTCTCAGCACTGCTTCACTTTTCCAATTACACTGACTTTTGCAGTTCACTCACTACTCTATTCACCATCTTATCATCAAAAGGCTGCCCAAATCCTTAAGTGTTGTTATTATTATTATTGAGTTTGAAAATTATTGTTGTCCTATTTTAAAGATAATGGATGGTTGCAAAGTAAGAAATATTGAATTACATGAAGCTTGAAAAAGTACAGCAATGTAGACTAGCATTTTTACAGCATTCTACACCTGGTAGTTGAAAGACATTGGAAAATTATTTTGCTTTTACCACCAAGTAAAAGCATATTTTGATGTTTATATAATCCAATTCTCTACTTTGCCACTAAAATTTTTCTTTTCCTGATATGCAAAAGATGTTACGAGCTTGTACAAATAGGTATTTTGAAATCTTGATGCTCTCAGTTTTTGAATGCAGCATGTTACAGTTTTTAACATCATCGCATACAAAAATGGCAAGACATGTTATTTCTAGTTTCAATGTAGAAGCTACAATTTGAAGTGCACATGCTTACAATCCGGAAAAGTGATTTGAGTGTATTTTGGGACATTTTCAGTATAAAAAATCTTTATGTATTCCAATCTTTCTATATCTTTGGCTTTTTAAGCAGAACAATGATAAAGTGCTTAATAATGACCGTAATACAGTCTATGGGTATTAAATACAGTCATATAGATTCTAGCGTCAACTATTGAGACATGAAAATATCAAGTCAAAATGGCCACTTTACAAAAACAGAGTCTGGGGCAGATCCAGGGAGCCCCAAATGGTATTGTTTCCTATAGAGCAATTCTACAAAAATGCCAAAGTGCATTTCATGATGTTAGGGCCAATGATCTCTGGTGTGGAGGTAGCTTTCCTATTGTCATGGCGGTATGGATACAACAAAATGCAAATCTTGGTGCATGGCTCTTTTGATCTTTGCACCTCAGCGTTACACCAACCTTCAATGCTGGCACAAGCCCCCAGAGCTACTGGTGTACTTCTGGCATGAGTTTTATGTGGAATGCCAGACTTCCCAACTCTCTTGGTTTAGCCATGAGATTCATGGTTTCAAATTAGCTCTCATAGTGTAGCCTCGAATTCTCATAGTTTACCTCCCAAAGAGGAACTTCTAAAAAGGATCTATATTATCTATAAAAATTAATCACATCTAAAGCTGACAGTAAGTTTGTACATATTTAATGAAAGCTTCTTTGTTTTTGAATACTTTGTAACAACCATTTGGGAGAAGCTTGCCCTATTGATTTGATAAGATGGCATGACTCTGTACATTGTAGACAATATCTATTCTTAAAGTGCCTAATTGCTGCCCCCTGCAAATAAATTTTTGAACATTCTCCAAACTCTTACCCTCGTTAGGATCCTCTACCTATTAGTTTTTGCCTAAAAAGTTTTCAAAGCATTTTCATGGCAGATTTGTAAAAAATCTTCCTGTCTCTCAGCAATATTTTTGTGCTTTGCACATTCTCACTGACATAGAGAGCTTCTTATGTAGTATTATCTAAGATTTCAAGGCATTTATTCATCCCTCCCACTGATTCCAACCTCCTCCTGTTAACATCTTTTAATGTGCCCGGTTCCCCTGCATATTCTGACCTTCCAAACAATGCCCCCTGAATACTGGCATATGATGTTGTCTTTTTACCCCTCACCTCCACTGATCAGTACCCCACAGGTAGAAATGTTTCTTCCACAGGAAATACTCATTGTTATGAGCCTGAATCTCAAGTTTTTGCCATGTTACTTTTAAAGACCTCATAGTGTGAGGTTTTCAGAGTTAGGAAGGTCTGGAATGCACCCTGGTGAAATTGTCAACTCCAGGATGAAAATGCTTTTTTCACCATATACACGTTATAAAAATATTTTTGGTTGTCTAGATAATAAGGCTCATCAATGCAGCACTTTTGTCATACATAGAGCTTATTAACAGCAGAAAAACACATGAACTCATAAAATAGGCAATATTTTGTTGTCTCCAGTGTAAAAGGTTTTATTTCCAGTGTAAAAGGTTTTAGTTGAGAAATGTTGATTGCTTTTTGACCACAGTGTTGAATGGAAAAATTGTATTTTTGCATCCACATGTATGCTTCTTCATATCTTCAACTAACTTAACAGGCTTCAAACATGGAGAAACTGCCAAATATTCTGCCTAACATTTCCAGTTTTTGATGCTATTTTCAGAGGGTGTTGCATCTGTTACTGGGGTATGTTATGTCATATACCAAGGAGGATGAACCTCTCTAACCCATTGTGTCTCATGTTTTAATGAAAGCTCCTAGCACTTTCAAACAAATTTGCAGTGGTTTTGGTCAATATCAATATTTTTTATTCTCTGAGTTACATCAGTTACCACCTCAAACCTGCAACAAACATTTCTTGCAAAATGAATATAAGCCATCTAATTGTTATGCCAGTTACCATTGGAATTTCACTATGCAGATAATAGTGTGAAAAATCTTTTTTTATGAAAAGACAATAAGATTAATGAGATGTCCCCAAAAGTTCAACTCTGGATCTGCCCTTGATAGAGTCCAAGAGTTAGTACCATATCCCTCAAAATTGCCACTGTAGGCTTAATTATTTGAATTTTCCATGGGAGTTGATCAAGCAAATGGCCCATTTCATGGGGGTGTTTGTAGTTGGTCAAGTTCAAAGTGGTTGCAAGTTCTCTGATTAAAAACTCATGACTTTTTAATGAATACTGTAAAAGCTCTATTAAGCCCCCCTCTCTGGTAAGCCCCCCTGTCCTGTTGAATAACTTATTGAATGCCATCTTAGGGTGTGGAAAATACTCTCAGATGAGATAGCATGTATTACACAAGGTCCATGTACAGAATTACTTATGCATCTTAGAAACCTACAGAATACTGATCCTTTCAAAGGAACTGAATAGGAAAAAGGTTGTTTGGAAGAGGTTCCAGGATTACTATCTGACCCTGATAATTAGTATGAAGATGCAACTATGATAGTTGACTGATATAAATACACCTTCAAAGTTGGTAGTACTGATTTTTCAATGGAAGCAATGCAAAAGGAATGCAAAAGACCATTTGTTTTAAAGTTTTATCTTTAGTTGGAAATAAACCCCCTGTATTAATTCCCCCATCAAGACAACAAAAAGTAAAGAAGCCCCCCAGGGCTCAATAGAGCTTTTATGGTATGGTATGATTCTGACTTTCTAGCAGTGTGATATTTCATTGAGCATATCATGTTCATTAGTAATTCCATATTGCTTGTATCTCCAGCATCAAAGAAATAGTTTATTAAGTGAAAGATATGAACTGGAACATCACCAGCTAAAAGGAAAATTTAGTGGGCCACCCCTCAAATGAACAGTTCCTTTGAATAGATCATACTCTTTTGTGCATAGTTGTAGGGGGGTCTTTGCAGTTTTCAAAACTTTTTCACCCCTCATGACATTTTATAATGACCCCCCCCCATTTTAGCAAAATGTGCGTGTTGGAAATGATCACTTATTCTATTGTATTCATGTAAATTAAGCTTGACCTCATTGTTGAAATAGTTGGTCATGCGTGGTCATGCATGTTATTAGTATTTCTTACTTATAAAAAGGGTGTTCAAAGGATAAAAAGAGGTATAGGATAAGAGTACTAAGAGAGCACAGCTCAACGGTGGGAACCATCACTATCAGCAAACTTTTCACTGTCATTTTCATCCCATTATTCATAAGTCAACTCTCCATCAAGCACTTCACAGCCCTTGTCAGGTGGAACACTGTCTACCACTCCATCCAATTTTTGCTTAACACCATCTGGTGGGATCATCAACTCTTTTACTTCCTTCAGGGTTGTTGCCATTTTCTTGGTATGTCGTTTTATTACCACCCCTCCACTTTATGAAAATCAAGTAAAATATCTACCCCCTGCTAATTTCACCCCCCCCTAAAATTAAGCACAGAAGAGTAGCAGAACAATTTTATACTTTTATTGCCATTACTCTCAGCCAGGCAAAATTCTGATAAAAGCTACTTGCAGTCACACAATTTCTAGGACACAAAATAAATCCCCCACACATTCAAAGTTAGTAATCTGTAGTAGACCCACTGGGGGCCAATTTTAGGATTTAGCCAAAGTTTGCACAATTACTATGTCATTTATATTGTGGGAAATAGAAAAAAGGGTTGGAATATAATGGAAATGGGAAGGAGTTAGAGTAATTTTTGCATTTTTTAGTTGTAGGATATTGCAAGGTATATGAGTGCTGCCAACCAGCATGGACCAGCCATGATAATATGGGTATTGATAGGTCCTTTAAGGATACTGTTTTTGGCCAGCACTTGGTGAGAGATATTGTACCTCCAGCAATCAGGGCACACAGACAAGATCAAAATCCTGCAAAGCCACTGGTTTTAGCATTCCATGGATCTACAGGGACTGGAAAGAACTATGTTAGTTCAATCATTGCAAATAAACTTTATTTTAAAGGAATGAATAGCAAGTATGTGCACAGATTCCTTAGCTCACATTTGTTTCCTGACAAGAAAAAGATAGAAACTTATAGAAGAATGATCAGGCAGACACTTGTTGATAGCATAAAGAAATGTCAATGGTCCCTTTTTATAATTGATGAGTTTGATAAAATGCCACCAGGATTAATTGACACATTCAAGCCATACTTAGATTACAATCATGAAGTTGATGGTCATGATTTCAGAAAAGCTATTTTCATATTTATGGGGAATACTGGTGTAGATGAGATCAATGAACTCACTCTCAGCTTCTTCAAGGAAGGCAAAGAAAGGGATACAATACCAATGAAGTCCATGACAAAGCTTTTAAGGTCAGTCTCATATCAAAGTGGAGGAATGGCAGAGTCAGCATTGTTAAACAGCCATTTAATTGATTTCCATGTCCCCTTTCTACCACTTGAAAGAAGGCACATCAAACAATGTGCATATGTGGAACTAGTAAATGCCCGTAAGACTGTGTCAGCTGCAAGAATTGATGCTGTTGCTGATGAACTAGAATATTTTCCAAAAGATTATAAAGTTTATTCCATATCTGGCTGCAAGAATGTTAAGTCACATGTTAAGCTTTTGATATAGAATTATGGCTTTTAGTAGTTTTGTTGGCCCTTTTATTCTCAATTTGATTTTCAATAGTACTTGCTATCATCTCAAAGCCCTGTGCAGGCATATCGTGGAATAAGGCTTAACCACCCTTGTTACAACTAGGAGAGTTTAGGGGGCACAGCCCCCGCTATTGGACATATGGTAGGTTGCATAATTTGTTAACTATACATTTAGCAATGGCAAACAGAAGAAAGGTATGCTTTATAAATGGAAGAAAGCTGCTACAACCCCTTGTGGGCTTTGTGTTTCATTTGGTACTTTCACATATACAGCAGTAGCAGGCAGAGCCACTGAGAGGAAGGCAGGAGGGGCAAATTGCTCCAGGGGGCCTCACAACACCCAGTGCTTCAAGGTCTGGGGGCCTCATAAGGTAAACCAGCAGTAATTATTCACAGTAAATTTCTAGACCTTGAAATTTCTGCTTGATTTGCTCACAGGGGTGCCTCCTCTATCTCTTTTGCCCCTGGGACTTTAAANACTCTTTCAACAGCCCTGTTGACAAGCACATTATTATCATAAGTGCAGAAGTGGGTGTGGCCAAAGGAGTGACCCATCTTTATCCTACAACACAGCCCCCATGCTACATTTTAGAATTGCACACCTTTCCTTGTGTAACCAATATCCAGTTTTGTTACATGTAGAGTTGGAGGATATTCTTTTTCATGTCTTGAAATAAATAATGGATATAGTCTGTTGGTACTACAGAACTTTACTACAGGACGAAAAGGCGGCAACATTCTTTTGACGTACTGAAAGTTTTTTTCGCCTCACACTCGTCAGGGTATGAATCGTCGGATAGTGACCGAAAGGTTAACCGAAATATATAGCCAGATTCGGTTAAGTGTGATAGGATACATCTAATTGGCGGCCCCAAGAGTGGCCAATTAGGACCGACTAACCATTGTTTACTTGAAGATTCCNCTAATGAAAAAACGAACTCTTTTTGTTTACAAAAGACTGGGTTTTGAGTCTTTATGTAAACAGATTCCAAAACACTTAAATGAATGAACAATCTTGCTTGCCCAATGATCCGAAAATTATCGTCTGAATATGTTTTGGCGCATTCTGGATTTGTAATAAGATGTTGTCCTATGTCTGCCTCACAATAGATTTTAGAATTGTTGTTTTTACACATATGAAGTGGCTGTTCTCTCATGGTATTACTTTTCTTTCTGATGGTCTTGCGAACATGTTGCTTTATTCTGTCCGCTAGCCTCTGCGTAATGCGTCCTACGTACCGAGCTTCACATCAGCACAGAAAGTCATTAACGATACAACTTTTTTGAGCTGTAGGAACGCTATCTTTTTTAGCAGATGGTAGGATAACTCTAGTATTGTAAACTTCACGGGATATAGTTTAACATTCAAGTTTGCTCTGGGTAAGACCTAGTCAAGCCATCAGTTTACATCATGGAAATTGATTAGAAGTTGATTTGCTATATTTCTTGATGACTTTCCTGTCTTCATTTCTGAAAGCATAGTACAGATATGGGGAAAGTGTGTGCAGTTTTGAATGGAAGCTGTGCTAGGAGACAGTCTCACAGATTAGGAGTTTGTGATGATATCCCGACAGGTTAGCAGTCGGTTTTTTTCTTAGACAAAAAGTTAGTATCTGAGACGTCATGGAAATATGATTGGTCACAGGGAAGCCAAAGTTATGGTCATATCATATCATATCAACAATTTATTTATAGTAGACAAAAGAACTTAAGGTAGCAAAATTACTGCTAATTAAGGCCTACTGTCTTAAAAATTAAAAGATATTACAGATGTAAAATAAAATTGAGTCATTTCATGTTAGGTACCTTACCTGTGGTATATATATATATATATATATATATATATATATATATATATATATATATATATATATATATATATATATATATATATATATATATATATATATCTACAGTTGTGGTATATCATCTTTTGAAATGTCTACAGTTGTAGTTCTCGCCCTTCCAACATTTAATATGGCTTTTGAAAATAGGAAGTGTGCTTGCTTGCTTGTTTGAATATATTTGGTAAAGTCGACCAAAGTCTATTTCCAAGGAAGGATATAGTCTCAATTCCATATGAAGTTGTATGCACTGTTGGAAGCTGCGAGTCGTTACCGTGCCTTAATGCCTGTTTACACGATTTCACCCAATATTTACTCAACAGTGATGTTAGGTGAAGCGTTGGATCGTTTGAGCACCATGTTGGGTCACCCAACATTGACATTTCCGATGCTGGGTAAAGTTTGATTCTAGTGAAAAATGTTGGGTGACGATAGCCAACAATTCCATTGTTTTCAAATGTTGGATGAAATGTTGGGTCATCAAGGTGACTGCCTTAGTCCCCTCTTATTCAGCATGTGTTTTAATACCTTCATACAATTTGTTCGTGAAGAAAAATATAAGCAACTTGGCTTTTCCAATCATGATAAACTTGGTTTTCTTTTTACATCAGTTCACTGGTTCCAGTTTGCAGATGATGCAGCTGCTATTTCAACCAATGAACAAGAAAATCAGCTTCTTTAGAATTGCATTACCAAATGGTGCAACTGGTCAAATATAACTATAAGAGTTGATAAATGTGCAACATTCGGGATTAAATAGTTTTCTTAAATGTGAGCCAAGACTATTTATCACCACAGAACTTGTACAAAAGGGATAAATCTGTCGAATCCTTCGAATACCTTGTTCGATATTTCAACTTTGAAATGAACAACGAAACTTCGTTTGTAATGTAACGTATCAGAACGAGAAAGGAGAAACTGAAATCCCCTCGTTCTGATATGTTACATTGCATTGATGCCCTTCCAGTACTGCCTAAAAACAAAATACTTCTCTATCAGCGAAGCATCTTTTCAAAACTATCTTGGTACCAAACAGTAGCAACTCTATCAAAAACATGGATAATGCAACATCTCGATAACGTTGTAAGCACACTAGGGGTACAAAAGTATTAAAAGCCAATAAATGATGGATGACGCCTATGAATTTTGTTGCTATCTGATTAAGGAGGGCTTTAGACGGCCGCATTTTGGTCGCGTCAAATTCAAACCATTAAGTTCGACGAAAATGCAGCACAAGAGTGAAAACGCCCCTTTGAGAAATAAAATGGGGAGATAAATCCACCCTGTGGCACTGCCCTTGATTGCAGGCCAGCTTATGAGTCGAACATTCCTTTTCTTTCCTCTGTTGCTTCCACCAAAGGTAATAGAATAGTGACTATTCAATTATCAATGCTTCCACACTCATTGTTTCTCGTCACTCACTGCTACTGTACAGTAGAAACTTGCATAAAGAACCTGCTTCTATAAGCACCTTGAGTTTGAAGTTTCACCCTTTTAGTCCCCCAAATAATAACCCCATAGAAGCTTAAACTGGGATTGGTTCTTATATAATGCATTTCATATTGTGTAAATCAAAACGTAGAAATTTTCACAGGTTGTTTGTGTACTGATCAGATTTCTACAAAAAAAGCCAAGCCAGATACAGTTGCTACTCAAATACTAAAAGAGTCCTTAACACTTTTTAAGAACTTTTTAAACAAGAATTCCAGCCAAAGACTTTCTCAAGAAGTGCCAAGAAGTCTTGTGCTGGACACTTTGTTAATGTGTGCAAGTCATGTACTGTATAGAACAGTGGCTCTAAATTATTTTTACAATGCTCACTATTTAAGGACTGGTATATAAAAACCTTACAGGCTGCACTTCGTTTCTTTCACTCAATTTTACATAAATCATTCTTTGGCAGAATGATGGGAGAATGGCAACCGAAGACAAAATTTTTAGCTCGTTTCCAACGACGTAGCTAACGTCGCTATAAATCTTGATGCTACTTTGGCTTCCCCAAAAAGCCTGTCTCTGGTGGGGCACGTGCTCCCCCAGTTCCCGGCCAGCACGCCACTGCAGCAGGGATAGTGCTAGTGGAAGGCTTGGGGGTTGTAGCCCCCATCGGCACATAAATTTCTATGCACTATTGGTACTTCCATCATATCCATGACCTTCTTTTAGTTTTTAACGAATGCGAAAAGTGTCCTCCGTTAAAAATCTTTCACACCGCTCACTGTCGGCACTTTGACAACACTATCATTTTACTAATGTTGAAAGTATGAGAAGCTTCAATTTTTTATAGCTTTATAGTAAACTTTGATCTCAGTGCGGCCACCAATAGCTGCCACCCCTGCACAGCAGACAAGGAATTATTTACGGAAAAGTTGTCGCCTAATTTTGAGGCACTGAAGAGCTGGAAGCCTCGTTTTCGTATGGCTCATCTCACATCCATGATGGCGGGTAATCGATGAAAACCATGATGAAAACATTGATACGAGAAACTTAGCAGGGCTCTTCCTTTGCGCACTTTCTGATTAAGGGATGATTAATATTGTGAGTGAAGCCGTAACAGAGTCAAAGCTAAAAGAGATTATAGATTTGGCTGAGTCATCTATTGGCCCACATGGCAGGTCTGTTTGAATAAATGATACGCTTGCGTAGCATACGACATTTTTCTTAAGAGGGCATATTGGTATTCAAGTTAAATGTAGAACTAAGTCTCATTATTACTCTTGCTTATGATGTAATTTATTTCTGTTGTACAAATTGATTTCACCAGGTTGAAGGTGCTGCAGACTAAGGCTGGTGGCTATGCTATGATAACAACCACTTCATCAAGGCTATTTGATTTCATTAGTGCTAAAGACCCAGTTTCTCAGATTCTCTTGACTGGGTTTTCAACTCATCAGCATTTGTTGAAGAATGGTGGATTATTTCTAGCATCATTATCTTGCAAGTATGGCACATGCCATGTGGTATTCTATTTGCTTTCAAAAGTCTGCAAAATGACATTTTCTATTGATGTTTTTGTAATATTTCACAAAAAATTTAGTAATGTTTGATTTCACTAGATTGCATTGAGGTGTAGTGCAATAACAGGATAGGGTTTATAATCAATGTAGCCATCAGATTTGGTTTTAACTGTAAAGTTAGTTCTCTTGCTTGCTTTACAGGTCATGTATTTGCTTAAATTTTGTAGCTGGTTCTTATGATTGTCATTAGTAACATGAAAATTATAATGCATGATTTCTTAGCACAGATGCTGAGCTTCATTGTCTTCAGAAGACATTAATTATGTAACAGAAGAAGAAAGGTTACCAAACTGGTATATGACTATTTGTAGATCTAAGTTTGATTCTGATGTCTTTTCAGTTTTTATTTAGCACACTGTGGAAGTTCACTCCCAAGAAGCACTTGCATTGAGATGAACAGTTATGTTCATGAGAGAATAGAACAGGAGCTAAATGAGAACTTTGTGACAAAAATACTGGATATTGGAAATGCTAGCAACATGTTGACACTGGTTAAATCAATCTTGAGATCAAAGCCAGTATGCCAGTTAAGAGAAGATGAAATTGAGCATCTTTCAATCAAAATTCTTAAGGTATGTATTGTGTTGGTTTGCAGGATATGATGATTGAGATTAGAGATTTTTTGAAAGATGATACATTAAACATAGGTATCTTCTATGTCTTATGTTTTCTAGCTTAGGCCAATAAGGTTTGGGATTATAATTTATTTTTATTGCTGCTTCTCATAGTTCTAGTGTCTCTTCTTCCAGCACAACCAATTATATCTGTTTGTTCACTTTTCAATGGCACGAATGAGATGGTTTTCCTCATTGTTCCTAATCGGTAGCAGATATTGGGGAGGGGGGCAGGGGGAATAGTGCCCTCCAGGTACCATTGAGTCACCAACACAACTTTTAGAGAAAAAATCACTTTTTTAATTGAGCCTGAATTATCTTGTACACCTGCTCTCAATGAAAAACACATGTAACTAAAAAATATTCCAAAGTATTTGTTGAGTACAAGTGTATCTTCTAAAATACTCAGCCCCTTTGCCCCCTCTCGTTTTTCTTTAAAAGCCACCACTATACCTAATTAATCATGTTAAAAAGTCCTGATTGAAGGGCCGAACATGCAAGTAGTAGAATTGTAAATGCACCTCACCTTTGATCAGAATCAATTTTTTGTTTAGCATTAGGACTGTTTTTCACAGATTTTATTTTGTTTTGTTTTGCAATATATTTTGATGCTCATTTTACAGGCCTTTTTTGTAAATGCAGATTCACAAATTGAGATGCAATATGGGCTTGTTATAGTTCCTTTGCAAGGCCCGGCAGTAATCCAGTCACATTTGATATCTGGAATAGTGCTTAAATTGCCAAAAGTAATCTCTCTAAGTGAAAAGCTTCAAACAGTTTGCAAGGGACGTCCTAAATTAGTTGTGGTCCTTGCATCACTTGCTGGAGATCAACAAGGTGGGTGGTACTAGCATAGATTCTCTTTTTAGTCACCTTCTCAATTAAGCCCTCACTTTCTGGACCAGGAAATTTATTAAGCCCCCTAAAAATATTGAATAGTACCAAGGGTAAGATGGCTTCATAGAAGTAAGTAAACCAAGCTTGATCACACTCTGTAAGCAATAGCTCTCAACCTACCAAGAATCAAAGTCATTCATTGACTTTCTGCAGATAAAAACATTCTATATCAATAGTCATTACACAATTTTTTAATTTTGGTTGTTCTGCTTGAGCTTCATGTGTACAAGACTTGCTACCTAATGATGTTTAGACCTAACAATTGAATATTTTTCTCAATTTTCAAGCAACAAGTATGTAGTACACTATTGACAACCTTCATTGATTTATTAAGCCCCCTCTCTTATAAGCCCTCCTTTCCAATAAGCCCTCCTCTAGAGTACTTGAAATCAATAAGTCCCACAAGGGCTAAATAGAGAATTTATGGTATCTTCTATCTACTATTCAAGGATAGCTATATGTTATGCATAGATTATGAAAGAAGTTATGAAATTTTTATATGACCTTTTGAGAATTTTATGACCTTTAAATGAGTAAATTTTGACCGTATTGATTATGAAATCCTCCTTCCAAGATGTATTTTAAAAAGATAGAGAGATACTAGAATTCTTATAGAGTTTTTATTTTGCTGTACTATCAGCTACATGGGCGAGGTGACATAATAGAGTTCATGACTCCTGTACGGAAGATCTGCGCCTTGAGTCCCACTCAATGCTCCGACTGTCATCATTAAAAAGCATTCCTAATCTAGAAAACTTTAAGAAAGGTATAAGATCCTGAAGATCAAAGCTGTGTGGCTGCATAATCTGTAAAAATTTAATTGATAATTTAGGTTTTGTTTAATTATGCAAATAGTTGGCATTAATTAGTATTCATTTTAACTATGTACATTTTAGATGTTAGCCAACTTTAAATAAAGTATTTATTATTTATTATCATTATTATGAATGCTCACTGCTCACCCAACAACAAATGGGTACCCGGTGGCAACACTGGAGATAAAGGCGGCGTGGAAAGGAACTGGCCACCTTCCCTCACATACCGATGGCTCAGGATAAGTGTCCTCTCTAACAGACACTCCCCTACGTACGAAAGTATACGGGATTACCTTTACCTTTTACTATGAGCTACATTAGTGACGTGGCCACTGGGGTTGTGGGGTAAATTCCCCCCCCCCACTATTTGCCAAGATGGTGCTCGGGATTTCTTGAAAATCGATAAGAAAATAGTTGAGGAAGGGGTAGTGGCAAATATTCCAAGAATTAGAGGGCGTGGCCAGAAACTTTTGCATTTACAACCCCCACTTTTATAGCTCTGGCCATGCTTCTGAGCTATATAATAACCTAAGTATGCAAAAATTTTGCTAGCTAGTACTTTTGCATTGCTCAAATAAAGATGCATAAGCTTTTCAAAGTAAAGACGTGAAAACTTTTACCATTTCACATTGGAGGGGATTTGAGGATCTCATTTTAATGCATTAATTTTATTTTTTGGTATTATCCACTTACGATTGTTTCTTCCAGACCTTTTCTTTGTTCTTCTTTTCAGTCATCAATGGTAGTTTGTTTCCAGAAGACTCTGAATTTGTTCCCATTAATGACGTCACATTTGGCGCTATTTGGCGATTAGTAGAGTCGTTTGTGTCAGCTGGTGTCGATATCGTTTGTTGTCAAAAGGTCGTACACCCGTCTGTCAGAAAATACCTTGAAGAAAAGGTTTGATTAGGTTATATGTTATAGTACAAGGATATAGGAAGCTTTAAAAAAAGTGGAGAGTTACAAATCTGTAAGTCGAAGCCCGTTCACCCTATGCCCCCGTGCCCCCGGTTCCTACGGCCATGACCTGATAGGTTGTATGTCGTAGGTTTCCAGGTTTTCGTGGGAAGATTATGATAGGTGTGTGATGGTGTGTAGTGCCTGCCTATCTCGTAGCAAACCGTTATGAATCTCTAAGAGATTGAAGGCAGTGACACTGTGGAGGGGGCTTTGGGGATTAGCCCCTTTCCTAAAGTTTTCCGTTGTATGTTTTGCGTTCCCTTTCTCCCATTTAGACTTCTTTAACTTCAGTTACATTCAAGGGTGCCATGGAGAGCTCTTGCGGGACTCCTTCATTGAACTTAATGAAGGATGAATGAACTCCTAACTGGGCCTAAACTCGATGTAATTACATTTGGTTTCATCTATTTCACCATTGCATTTCCACTACAGGGGCGAACATATTATCATGTATGTGAAAAACGAGCATGTTCAAAGGGGGTTTTTGCACGATGTTAATCATAAGACCCACTGAACTAGCAACGAAAACCTGCCGCTTCAAAGCAATGAAGGCGTGCAATATTTTGCACACCTCAAAAGGTGCAGGCGTGTGCCAGGACGTGCGCGTGCGATCGCATGCCTTTCCGCGAAAACCTGGTTTATGCAAAAGCTGAATACCATATATACACACTAACTGTATACACGCTAATTGTCAGTAGGGTCTGTCTTTATATTACTTCCTATGATTATGGTTGCATTCATGCATTCTTGTAGATATAATTCCTATGTTAAAATCAAATTTCCACTTTCACTTCAGATGAGAACTCCTGTATTTTGTGAAAGGAGAGCTTGCAAATTATTTTGTATTGATGGGGTGACTCTTCTTAATAGGATTCCTTTATTTTGTAGAATGTGTTCGTCATCGATAGACTTGGTTATCAATCAGCCAAGTATGTTTACTCCGCTACAAAAGTGGAGCCAGTAGAAAGCATTTTCGATAAATTCACAAATGCCAATCTTGGGAGCATACTGAAAGCTGACGTCCACGTTTTCTGTAATGAGAGGTAAAGGAGGAGATTTTCGAATCTTCTACGCATCTGTCTTGCGAAATCTTTTTCTGTAGGAAATTTCTCTCAATGCAACTTTTGATCCTTGCAAAGGCCCCATAAGATTCACTTGCGGTTGGGAAAATTAATTACTTATTGGCTTGATGGTGCAAGATTTATTGAGAAGTAAAATGCCGCTGTCATATGTGCATTGAATAGGATTCGCTTATATCAAGTTTCTTGAGATGTGCAGTGATTCTTGTTACTGAAAGTGGCTGAAAGTGAGATGTCCTCTGCTTTGCTTGTATTTCCTGTATGTTTTCTTCTCTCATTTAGTTTGTTCTTATACAGCGTCATCCCCCCCCCCCCACAGCATCCTTGCTATATAGGTATGGTAGGTATGGTAGTATTTTTAGTATACCTTTCTGTGATGGCACTCGTGGTAGTTCTGTGCTTCCTACTATGCTACTTGCAGAGTATTCGAATATGTTTCAATTACTGTTTTCTTCTCCCCAATGGAACTCCGAAGTACTTTTAGTCACAAAAGCTACTATTTCTGTAATATCCCAGAGAGAAGGCCCACTTACAACTATTGTTCTATCTATTTGCAAGAATTATGTGAATCACGTAATTTTGCAAAAATCTTCATAACATTTCCTTCACTGCTTTCATTGCAGGTTTCTTATATTGCATCCTTGCATCCCAGACCAATTTCATACCATAATGCTTTGCGCGAATGATGAAAACACTCTTGATGAACTCAAAGCAGCATTATCGTCAGCTGAGCAATCTCTTTTCCATGTTATCAAAGAGCCAAAAGTTGTGTTTGGAGGAGGCTGCTTTGAGGCACAAATCGCTGCGTTTGTTTGTAGCATAACAATGAAAGATCTCAGCAGTGAAGAGAAATTGAAGTATAGAAGGCTTGCGGAGCTGTCTGAAGGTATTTGAAAGTTTATTTATACTGGTATTTGAGAGTTTATTTATACTGGTGACCAGTAGTGGATAATTGCAAAATTGTTGGGGAATTGGAGCCTTATGGGTGTTTTTATGAGGGTGCATGACTTTGCACTTGCTCGTAGAAAAGTTTCATTGATAGGAGAGTTCCTCTTTGCCCTTCCCCCAAGTGCTCGTCACTGCTCTTTGATATGCCTCACACAACGCCACTTCTATTCAAATCTTTGCTTTCTTCAATCTTAGTTTTGTTTCATGTCAGCAGTGCAGAGTTTTGAAAGAAAGTTATACCTGTAGTACCTTGATAGGGCATAACTCATAGCACTGAGGAATACCATCTTTCATTTAGGATTTGTACAGAAAGTCGCCATCAGATAGTAGATGATTGCAAGAACTTTGGATTATGATACATATAAATGCAATATGCCAAACTTCGACTATATGATGATTCTAATTGCAGCTTTAATGTCTGAACTGTTCATTTTATTTACAGTTAATGCAACTACTCAGCAATCAAAATAGTTCAACTAGACGCTCACAATGCAGTTGTTATTTCCTATCTTCACTCTATTGCTCTTGTGTCTAGTGCAAAAGAACACAGATTCAAGCCAGCATTTTACAGCTCTCTCCTACCAATTGCAGCATATAT
>OLMO02000238.1:4091112-4101524 GCA_900291935.2 Cassiopea xamachana
AGCATATATATATATATATATATATATCATGGCTGATTACAGGCTTACGTTAAACGAGTGTCAATCAATTCATGGCTTTGAAGTCAGTGTCTCTATCAGGTAGATTAGGGGGTCATCCACCAGGTATTTTACAAGCTAGATTGACACCTTGAATCCTGAATCGATACCTCACACTTTCGAAAATCTTCAGAGAAATATGAATTTAACAACATATACTAGAATTTGCTATCTAGCGCATCGTATTATAATCTTGATCTCCTCAAATCCTAGTGATTTAATTCTCCAAACCCTAGTAGTATAGCAGCAAAACACATGATAGCATTGTCGATCAAGCTGCATCTTTCGCGTTTCAGCAAAATGGTTCGTCGGATTGCAAAGCATTGCCAGGTCATTTGTGCGAATTGCAAAGTCCATACACAAGCAAGCTGGTGATTGTTACATAGACTCTACATTCAACCATTTATGGGTATTGCCTCCACGAACGGAAATTACCACTATTAATATGTCTGGACTTTCATGTTGTTGTGGATGCATTGACTACGTAGCTAGCCTTGATTTCGAGCCCTTAATGTTGGACAAAGTGGCGTGTAGCATATCCAGTGTTTCAGAACGCGTTGAAGATGATTTAAGAGTGAACCTATTGAATGCACAAGCACTAGACTCATTATATCTCAAAAGAGAAAGTATTTCGTCGGCCTTTGAGCTGTGCAACACGGTACTTCGTGTTGGCTGTAGCTTAGAAAGCCAAGTTTAATGGAACTTTGTTCCAATTTTATTCTGGGAGGAGCCCCCTTAGTATCCTCTCTCTACCGTCATCCCAGTGAGTGGTATATTTTGTCGAAAGTTGCTTGTAGCTGCCTACTACAATGGCTGGGTATAATGGCTTATCGTACAAATGTCGTTTTCCCAAGACAAGCTCATTGTAATATTGTTAACTATGGATTTTTATGGAATTAAATTCAATGAATACCCATCTTACCATATTGACAATAGACTGGCCAAAATTTACATAGGACTTTTCAGCAAAACTTTGTTGACTTTATTCGCCCTCCAGAGTTTGTATTACGAGACAGTAATTAAGGCTCTCAACATGAAGCTCTTTTCAACATTATTAGGCCTGCTTTGTACAGCATTTTTGTATCGTATCCTGCTGTATTTGATCACAACCGCTGATTATACGCGGTGCGCCATATTTGATTGCGGGCATGTAGAGTGCCGTTCTATACGATAAGCTGGACATTTTGCCACCAAATTTTATCAATAATTTCGATGTTATTTGATGCACTGTTTTTAGACTCTAGTTACTTTATACTTGGACCTTTTACGCACATTTGGCTAGATAATTAATTCCTGCACCTGATGCTAGCCGTAGTGGCATATCGTTCATGTGGTATTGAAGTTTGCTTATCTGTTTGTGCTCTGAAAAAAAGAATTTCTTAATGTTGATTGTCTTAGCAGTTATATTGACATGTGGTATTTATTTTATCCCAAGTTTTTGTCTGCGTTGGTCATTCCTTTATTTCAACGCGTCTTTGCGTGTTCTGTTTAATTTTGCCACTTTTAATGAAGACCGGCAGCAGCACATGCCGCAAACACATGACGATCATTTTAGTATTGGCGTCACTTTGAAAATTCTAAAAGATATTTCAGGAGATTAATCTTCTGAAGATCAAGGATTGCACGTTTGACAGGAGCTGTTTGAAAAGATACACCGAAGTGAAGTATATGACAAAAGTATAGATACCATCCACTTGTTAACCTAGCGTGCTTACCGTAAATTATTCATGATAAACGCGGAAATGAAAGGCCGTGACATATGTTGTTAAATTATTTCGAATGGAGAGAAGAACAGTAAACAAATACTACTAAGGTCAAGTTAGCTGTTCTGCAGTTTAGCGAGGATAACTGGCGAAGAATATAGCAGTCACAATAGAAAGCCACCGTGATCCATAAGGACGCAAATCACTAACAGGCAGCTAACGGTGCAAGCGAAATGGGATCAAATGTGACGGGCACAGCAGATGAATATTCCTTGGCTATGAGGATACCAATGGCAATTCTGCTTATAATTGTATTGATTGTGGGCCTGATAGGAAATGGTTTAATTTGCTGGACTATCTATAGGAATAGAGAGATGAGAAAAGTTTTCAACAACTGGTTCATACTTAATATGGCATTTGCAGACATTGGTGTCTTGGTCCTTGTCATCTATTTCCCAATCAGAACATACATCAAAGGTAAAAATGATATCTCCTTTTAGAATAGACACTGCAGTTAGAAATAAAATTAGTGTGTATGCTTTATGCTGCAGCATACTGCAACAGGAAACTTTTACTTTCACTTGATGACGGTGTAGATGCGATGCTTCCGTGTTTTTTTGATCATAATTTCGAGTTGCGTGGATTTGTTTCATCTAATTATTTCTTTACAAGTTACGTTACATATCACAGAACAGTCAATTATTCATGTGAAATGTTGTCTATCTCCTACGAGACTGTTGATTTAAAGAATTAGTGTTTGCATTTACAATTGGCTTACAGCCAGGAATCTTTTTCAAGCACCTTAAAATGCGATGTAAGTTCACCACATTTTAAGGAATTGCATGATTATGTGCAATGGCTCTTAAGGTAGTATTGTTTGGAAAAACTGCTAATGGGATAAGGCAATACTGGGGGCATTTCAAGCTAACAAGAAGTTATCAATGTATCCCCATTAGTTATAATCTTAGCAAGAATATCAACAGGCATAAAGTAAATAGGTATACTGCTAGTTGAAAAAATAATAGAGACAACCATTCCCATGGATGTATGAATGACATTGTCACTATTTTTGCCGTATTATGCTCACTGCAGCTGTTTTGAATGGCTATTATTCTGATCTTGCAAAAACCAAGGGTGTTGGAGGCTTTTTGGGATGGGAAAGACTACCGACTGCTCCAGCAAGGCGTAGCTGTGCTCGCCCTTTGCACCTCACTTTGCAAGAAAGGTGTGACTATATCTCTCGGCCCCCCAGTATCTATTAGCAATGTGAAAATCTGGTTTTGCTTCCCCATCTCGCGACTCCTTATCTAAGTAATAGGTAACATTTGTTCATCGCCCCACGAAGGACTCAGTAACAACATTGTAAAATAGTTAGGATACATGACAAGGTCAAAAACTGATTTGCTTTGTATATCAATATGTAGCCCCCCTGCTATATACGCAGAACCGTTGTGAGGGGTCTAATTTACCTGGTTAGCCAATGCCTCTTATATTTTGTTGAGTTGAAAACCCAGCCAAAAATAATGTGCATAGAAATCTTTATGCTCACTTATCGACGGTATGGCTCACCGTCAAAATGCTTACTTTCTTTTATAACAATTGCATCTGATGACATACAGAGAATGATAGATAATGCAAGTCAGGAGATGCTAAATCTCTCTGAGTGGATGAGAATTAATTAACTCAGTCCGAACCCTCAAAAAACGGAATTTATGATCATAGGACATCCACTCAAAGCCAAACACCCTAGTCTCCCTGAGAGCCTGGTGCCTAATAACCATAACATAAAAAGAGTAACGGAAACAAAGTCCCTAGGATTGATTGTTGATGAAAACCTTTCGTGGGAAGCACAATTCAACCGTACAATGGACAAAATTAACTCTGGGATTTGGGCCTTAAAGAGATTGAAAAATATACTACCTCAGTCACAACTTTCCATTGTCTATTATGCATTAGTTTGAAAGTCAATTACGCTATGGTGACGTTGTTTGGGGTAGTTAGTCGAGAACAAAACTGACTGCCCTTCAGAGACTACAAACACGGGCTCTCAAAGTAATCAGGAACGCCAAAATTAAAGGTACTTGGTCATGTCCTGGGATGAATGTAAAAAACATAATTTGCTTTGATAGGAATGTTATGGCCTATAAAATCATACACAAACTTTGCCCAAACAGCTTCCTAGAAAAGTGCAGACCAAGGTCTAGTTTCTCATCCTACAATACAAGAAATAGCCAATACCTCCAAATCACTAAACATAGGACTGAACGCTTTAAAAAAAGCTTTCATTACTCAGCTCTTAAGGAATGGAATAATACGCCTAGAGACATACGTGAGTTGCCAACAATAAATACTTTCAAAAGGCAACTGAAATTGTATATGAAGAGCAAGACATAACTAAACACAACCCCCTGGAAGAACAGCTCCACGCTAAATAGGTTTTGTTTTTATTATCCAATTTAATAGATACTTTTCGTTATATATAACTTAGTTCGTAGATTGTTTTTTTTTCTGTCATTATGCTGAAGGGTTTTGTGTATAAAGTATAAAATATGAAATATGAGCACGTTGTATCAATTATTATACGCATTCGTTTTAGGTTACTGGGATTTCAGCAACGCTGCGTGTCAATTCAATGGATTTCTAAATTCCCAGCTCATGCTTGCATCTATTCTCACTCTTACTGTGATTAGCTTACATCAATACTTAACTGTTGTCTCAAAATGGTCACATTCAAAATTACGCCGCGCGGCAATTATCATGCTAGTCTACGTCTGGCTTCACTCAACTGTCCTTTCCGTTGTACCGCTGACTGGAATTACAGCGTACGATTTAAAAAGTGGTCGTGGCCAGTGTTCTGTGAGGTTACCGAAGTCGGCTGGAGAAAAAGCTACAGCATCAGTATATATTATAAGTGGTTTCGTAATACCGCTAATTGTCATGTCTGCTTCGTATTACCGCATTATGAAGGTGGTGTCAAAGCACGCGCGAAGAATTAGCCAAATGTCAAGTAACGCATCGATTGACAGAAAAATTATGCAGCGGCAAGTTGCTGTAACTATGATTATCGTTTTGATCATCTTCGTAATCTGCTGGAGCCCATTTCTAGTCATGTCTCTTTTTGGTGCGTATTTGCCAGTTCTGTCTAATCCAACGCTAGCGAACGTAGCTTATCTCTTGGGATTCGCAAATTCGTGCTGCAACCCGGTGGTCCTTGGAACGAGAAATAGGACGTTCACAAACGAATATCTGAACATTCTTGGCAAGATAAAGGTCATGTGCCCTTGCATCTCACATGAAAATGTGGAACCCAAAGCTACAGCTTCAACATTGGATGCATCTCGTGGAAGCGTTATCTACACAAATTCCAATACAATCCAACTGAACAGCGATAAAAAATTGTGATTCTTCTTGTTTTCTTATATGCCATAGGTTTAAAGCTGCACCAATGAAGCTAGCTAGCTGTTCAGAAGAATGTTAATACTTTTTCAAGCTGATTAGGCTCTCATAATTAACATAGTTGTTCTCTACCCAATGATAGGAAGTAGAGAGTAGATATGCACCCTATTGCCTTGCTTCAGGCATTCTGGAAACCTGAAAATATTACATCAGTTTTATTCCTAACTGCAGATTCATTTCAAAAAGGAAAACGTTTGCTGTCCTGTTACCTTTTGGAAGTTTACCATTTAGTCTGCAAAGACCCATGAAAAATTAAGAATACTGAATTTCAATATCAATCTGAGCCTAAGTGAATAATGCGGAGGAGTAGCTATTCCTTTCACAGTCAACGCAAGCTATTTTACGTGTTTAATTTTTTTGGTTCGATTTAATTACGAATTACCCATCTCTTTACGTATGGCAAGAAATACTTGCTTCATGTGAATGTATGAAAAGGTAGGCGTAAAACCTGGAAGCAACTGTGAAATCATATTTGAGAATTTAAATTTACAGTTTGGAGCAGCCGATTCTCGACTTCGCTGTACAAAAGTTGCTTTGGAAGATGTGCCAAATATGTGAATGCGGGAATAATAAGCAACAAAACCAAAATATTGTTTGATTTGGCTTGTTACACCATGGGCTCACAGTGTTGCAACGAGCAGCTTGATGTATGTATTATCTTTGCTGTACGTATTTGAGAATACCACACATTTGGAGCGAATGATTGCCTACGCTACATCATTCTCCTGTTCTAACAACGAATTCTCCTCAGTTAATGCATTTTGGAAGTGCAACCAATGAGTAGCTTATGTAAATATTAAGCAAAATAGGACGAATAATAGAGTCTTGGGGTACACCGGATATATATATTTTCTTTTTGAGATCTGCATTTTTGATAAATAAGAAGCGACTGCTTGCTGAGATTTTGATAGAAATAATTGCAGCCCAAGACACTTTTTGCTGATAAAACTTGGATACTATAAGCAAACCAGGTGAGATGCAATCAAAAGTCTCGACAAGTTCATCGCAGCTAAGCCTGTAATATATTCATTGTTAATTTTTAATCTCAAATCTTTAATCATACGTATCAATAAATTCTGTGTGCCATTTATATGATGCTATATATACTGAGAGGTTCCCATTGAATTAAAGGATCAGCTGACTGCACAATACTTTCTAAGACATATTGTAAAAATTAATTGGAAGAGCAACAGGTGCAATGTGTCGTCTTCTATGTGATAAGATCCACCTTTGTCCACGGGGTTTACTGCAACAAATTTTTCATTATCTAGTAATCTATGGCCGCAAATGTTTGCAGCAAAATTTCCAAAGAGTGAAGTGGGTTAATTTGAAGCCACCATCTCTTAGCAAATTCTGCTTTCAACAGGAAAGGCGATTTTTATGGTATCCTATTGAGTTCTTGTAATGCAGTAGTTGAAGTTGTTTTAATTCTTTTGCTCTGCACTTAATTAAAAGCAAGATCCTAGAAGAGAAATCTGGCAATATTTGCTGGTAACTATGGCGTCAAGGATATTATAGTCTTGCTGATATTAGAATGGCCTTATTTAGCATCATAGTCAAAGCGGATACAAATATGATTCTATCAACAACACAACCTCTATTTGCCAGGCCTCGTTTTTAGCTTTAAATAAGGACTTGCATCAACCAGGGGCGTAGCCATAGGGTGGTGCATGTGGGTTGCCGTATGTAGCTTGTCTGCAAATTTGCAGTACATATTTAGCTTGTCGGCAAATTTTCAGTATACCATTAGTGCTACTAGACGTTCGAACGCGAGGAAAGCCTTCTTCATCGGCAAATTTGGTTTGAGGGAAGTCTTCTTTGTCGGCAAATTTGGGTTACCACCCCCAAAATTTCCCTTATCTACGCCCCTGAGATCAACAGTTTATTTTCTCCTGCAATACGCATTCCCATTTAGTCTACAGAAACAAGCATCGCGAAGAAGCACCAATTGTACTAAATGATGATGATGATGATGATGATGATGATAATGATGACGGTGATGATGGTGGTGATGATGATGATGATGGTGATGATGATGACGGTGATAATGATAATGATCTGAAAAAACCACTTGGTGATCACTAATTACCCCATATTAGTCCATGTTTCAACAAAGCAGCAACAGTACCGTAGACGTTACCGCCTAATTTGCGATTCACAAACATCGGTAATGAAGTAAAGCAGGTTTACTTTCAGCTAATTTGCTATCCCTTTAGTGATCAAGTAATGAGAAATCTAATGGATGTCTAAGTACCTGTATTGCCTTTTCCTCTCATAAGATCAGAATTAACTCGTGCTCGAACACTGGTTAAAACTGCTCCCTCTCTAATTTGGCATGCATACACCTCCGTGATAGGCTTTTTCATCTTCAAGCATAAAGATACAAAATGTCTGTAGCCAAAACGCTCTGTGCAACAGTGCTCACAATAGTTCGACCCCCATCATGTTAATCCCCATTGCAATAGAACCCCCAAGCCCGCTTCTGCTAAATTCTCATCGGAGCTGCATAGACAGGTCAATGATCGTAGTTAAAAATTTACACCAAGCTTTTCGGTAATAATGTTGGAGCTTTGAAACTGCTCTGGATGCAATGTTTTTGCAAATCCAGCATGAAACAGCCGCTCACAACTCATATTGATAATATACTGTTTTCTACCTGTAACATCAAAGAACATCTCCTCTCTAAGAAGTATCTTATAACAAATTTATCAGCCTTTAAATTTGAAGCTAGCATTGTAAGTCCTATTTAAAATATAACACTTTGCAATAACTTTGATACTTCATGTAGCTATTGCAAGATAATTACTTTTATGCATTCATAAACATAGTCATAGATTCACACGCGAGTAGGTTATTCACTTGTATAGAAGAGACCGTAGTATTCATGAAACTCGTAATCAAAGCAGCCAATCCTGTGTCTCAGTTATCCTTGCTTCTTAAAAAGAATTAAATCATGAAGAATGCAAAATTATCGATATTAATTCTATCCAGTATCAGTCAAGATCTAGTAATGATTGTGGTATCATGATTTCAGGCTGGGTGCTGCTTTTCAACGGTGCATCTATGCATCAAATGCCAAACTTCTCAGCCCTTTTGAACCATTCAATCTTGTATTGGTTATAGGAAATATTCAAGGATTTAATACATCGCTGGTAATACGACGGCATGATGAAGAAATTCTAATTATTTTCAGGTCTACAAAACCGCGGTTTTCAAACGCATATGAAACTTATGCTATAAAGTAGCATTTTCACCTTCTAAAAAACTTGATTTTCTTTCGGGTGAGCTTAACCAACTGAACATGTCGCAGAATACCGGGCCTACCTAGCAAAGGTTCCGTGTTCAAATGTTCATCAAAAGCTCACTTTTTTTTCACATATATTTAAAGTTGGTTAATACATAGTAATAAAGTAATTTACAAAAAATACTAATACTAATTCAAACCAACTGCTAACCTAAAATGTAAAACTTAACTACAAAAATTTTAAAGACAATAATGGATAAATTAACGTTCCTCCTTGCCTATGTGCAGATATGGCACGTGCAATTTTTTCCATCCCAGTGGCGTATTTCTTTCTTAAATTTTTGAATGGTTATGGCCCCTTTAACATTGTCCCTGAGAGTGTTCCATAGTAGACTTCCCTTAAATGAAAGTGAGCTTGTTCCAAACATTAGAGACTTTGCGGCTGGGAGCTTACACAAATCTTTTTTACGTAAATTGTAAGGTAAATTCTTTTTTATGAAGAATTCCGCCATGTATGCAGGGTTTAAATTTACTCCACGCTTCAGTATACTTTGCTGTGAGAACAATGTGTACTTCAAATCTGTCCCTATAACTTTGAGGGTCACTTTTTTGGAATGCCTCTCGTGTGAAGCCTCTACTTTCTTTTTGTGATTATGAGATGATGAGAGAAATGATGATAATGAAGACCGCTAGCCTGTGTTTGAGATCTCCTCATGGTCGTGAGTTGGGGCAGAGGCAATTTCCCTTAAGTCAACGTTTCTTAATAGTGGGGTGCGGCCCCACGGGGCAATGCTAGAGGGGGAGCGTATGATCTCGGGGAGCAGGTGTAAATATACCATATTTATAGACAATGGCTTTATTCATAGTGAGTGGGGGAGGGGCGTAAAATATTTTCTTTTTCCATGGGGGGCCTTACAAAAAATAATTGAGAAGCACTGCGTTACGTCAAAAGTGATCTATTTCACAGATTCAGAATTGGGCCAGAAGTTGATGACCTGTGGCAAACTGTCCAACGAGGACCCTTCGGCGAAGCGCAGCTTAAATGTTTCACATTGCAGTTCTGCCCAGCAACTGTTAGGGTAACCGAGTGGATTGAATGTAGCCGACTCAAGTATCACTACACGATCAACTGACCCCAGGGTGAGTCCCGGGAACCGCGATAGTCACAAGGAGAAGGAGGAAGAAGCTGATAAGCTGCGTCTCAAAATNTCCAGGGCAAAAGCTCCTTACCTATGTATAATAACATGAGACATTTTTGTGATAAACATGAGAGGATCAATGGCAGATATGAATCTGGAATACAAAAGAATTCTACTCTCGGAAACAAAGCAGTATTTAATCAAAAGTTCATCTCTAATTAACTAGGATTAAGTGTTATCTTCGACAGAAGAATAAAAATTAAGCTTAAAACGAGACGAATCATCGCAGAAATTCTAAATGTAAAAAAGCCTCTAGTAAAAAGCAGGGGGGTGACGCCAGGAACTTTCCAATGGGAGGCTGAGTCTTCACACAAGGGAGCTAAAATGCGGTTAGCAGGGTACTACAACTACTAAAAACTTCCGAAAAAGAGTTCCTCACATTCCAAAGGGGGCTAACATGCTTCGACGGGGGCTAGAGCTCCCTAGCCCTCCCCTAGCACCACCCCTGCAAATAGTGATACAAAAGAAGTGTTTAAGCTAAAAAGTTAACGAATTACAACAACGATTAAAATAGAGGTACATCAGATGCAGGTCAAGACAAAAATGCTCTTTTTACATTACTCTCCCTTCTAAAAACGGGGATTGAAAATTCCATCAATCTATTCTAAAATGCATTAGATGTGATAAAAAACCTTAAAACTACGAGGTTAAAATACATTAAAACTTTAATGATACGCACAGTGATACATCAAAATGCAAAATATAAAATTTGACTGACGTTAAATGCATAAGGGGCAAAGACAGTCTCTAGTT
>OLMO02000238.1:4116658-4129685 GCA_900291935.2 Cassiopea xamachana
TTAAGCCGTCAGAAAAGAACAGATTCAGCGCCTTAAGCATGAACTAATTTCACAAGGTGCTACTTTGTCTATTCTGATTGATAACTCCCTCAAAATGGCAAACTCTATTTGGTCAAACGTTCTGAGTAGTATGCCTCGTAACATATTTAATTTCACTGTCCGCTATTTAAATAATTCTTTGGCAACGCGTAAAAACCTTGCAAGATGGAATCTTAGTCAAACTGCCGATTGTTCTTTCTGCAGTCGACCAGAAAGCCTGCTACATGTTGTTGCAGGCTGCAAAAGTTACCTCAAATAGGGGAGTCTTACATGGTGTCACAATCTAGCATATCTTATTTTCTGCCGTAGAAACAAACCTTGGAGCAATCCCGATTTGATTTCCTTTTAGTTAGCTGTAATTATTGCATTTTTTTGCTTTGTTGTTTCTCTTCCTACTTGTTACTTGGCTAGCCAGTTCAAACTACCTTTGATAGTGAGGTTTGATATTGTATGTTAGTGTACGAATTATATATATGAAGCTTGAAAAAAATATTAATTATATATATATATTTATATATATATATATATATATATATATATACATATATATATATATATATACATACATACATACATACATACATATATATATATGCATATGTTATATTATACTAATATTATACTATATTATATTGCATTATATTTTATTATAGTACATTATATTATATTACAGTGCGTTATATTACATTATATTATAAAATATTACATTACGTTTTACTATACCATATTACACTAGCGCAGCACCCAACAATTACAACAGTATATTGCACTCTTGATTAACACTCATGCAACCATAAGGCACTTCGTGGTCTGGAAGTTCATACAAATCACGAAGCTGGAATCAAAAAGCATTTTTGTATGAAAGTATAAAAGAATAGTTAAGGATTGTCAAGTATTTCAACCTCGTATTTATAAAAAATTGAACAACAGTCCGAACATCCCACTGTGATCACCTCTGATTTTATTGATAGTCGACTTGAAAGCATGACAAGAAGTGTTGAAAATGACCATGGCCGCAAGCAAATACACAATCAAGCACTTAATTCTAGGAATTTGATTTCCTTTCACTTTTAAATTATTAAATAAAGAGAAAATAATGAAAAACAGCATTCTGGCTTGGAAATGACTTAATGTCACGCGTTTAGACCATTTGCTTTTCGAAATTGTCTCGTACTTAGCAAACTGTTGGGTGGCTCACTAATTATGACAGTGCTTAAGTACCAAATGTCAGCATTTTAAGGTTACGACAAAATGTCAGTATTTCTTTTTAGCTACATGCACTCTGGTACAATTGAATCCCCTTCTGTTGAATTTCAGATTGTTCAATCAAGAGAAAAGGACCATAATGTTGAATAAGGTTTGCTAAATGTATAGACCTCCAAAAAGGAAAATTACTGCATCAATCATTTGTTGCGTCAACGTTCAAGTATTACCCTTTGATTTGGATGTTCTGTGGAAAAACAGCAAATGACAGCATAGACAGAGAACACATAAGACACTTGGAATACTGCTTGACGCCCATGAATCTCCGTTTGAAGTTTTGTTTGCAAAGAATGACGAAACAAATATCCATACCAAAAACCTTCGTGTACTTATAATTGAGATACACAAAACACTGACCAATACCAATCCACAGTTCATGCAGGAGTATTTTATAAGGAAAGACATCAAGTATGACCTCAGTACTAGAGGCTTAATGCAAATTCCTGCTGCAAAGAGCATTACATTTGGTATTGATTCTATAAAATTTCGATGTAGCCTATTGTGGAACAGCATACCTGATTTAATTACAAGAGCGTCATCAGCTGCTTTATTTAAAAACAACATGGGAAATTGGAATGGAGAGGAATGTAATTGTAAAATATTAAGATAATGCTTCTTAGTTTTATACTTTGCAATTTATTGTAGTTTTTGTTTTGTCTTTTAATCGTAAATAGTTGGTCTGAGTTAGCTCGCACTTTTTGAAATGTAGAGCTAGGAAAAACACCAACTTAAAATAAATAAATTATTATTATTATTGGTATAATTATAATTCTTATTATATTCTGCAAGCAACTGATGATGGATAAGGTAAGCAAAACATGTTTTGCAAACTAAAAGGTCTAGTTGCTTTATTCGACTAATCTCAAACTTGATTTTATTGAGAAATTTTGGAAAAATATAATTATAAGCAAGGACCCAATCATAACAAAGTAAATGACCTGTGAAAGGAATGCTGTCTCTTCAGAATATTACACGAGAAAACGATGGGTTGAAATCTTGCTAATTAGACGCCCAGGGCTTAAAAAATTGCAGGATATGACGTAGTACAAAACATACGATAATCACAGAGTTGGTATACTATGAAAAAATCAACCTACCTTCAAAAACCAATGACCAACTGCATAATCAAAGATTTGGTACCAAACTAAGGGGCCATTGCCCATTGGTCGTGTGCGACCACAAACAGCTCCAACTTTATGATCCCGTGTCATCAGGTCCATCAACGCAGATACATCTTCTGGGGTAAATTTGACGTCTGCATCCGTTGTTAATATATATGTTAAATCATCCTCATTGAATCCTATTCATAGGTAAATAGACACATGGCTTAGCCTCGTGAATTCTTAAAGAATAAAATGCTGAGCAGTGGCGTGCTTAAGAACTTTTGATTTAGATGAAGGGGGGAGAGTGTTACATAAGAAACATAGTGACAAGTTTGATCGAAGGTTTGTTATCATGGCGTAGGAAATAAATTACTTCAATCTTTCCAAGAATTACCGAGAAGCAATGATCATAACGAAAAATTTTATTGACATACCATAAAATTTCCTACACCTACAAAGGAGGGAGTGTGACACACCCGCACCTATTACTTCGGTACACCCCTGCTGCTGAGAATTCAGGAAGCATAGGGAATTCAACTTCCTCAAGGTTTCAGGCAAAGCTTTCCTTTGTACCTCAAAAACCGTTCTTCTTGCTGTCACAGAATGACCATCAAACTATATGTCCCACTCCCCCCTCACATTACCTCAAAAAGCCGTTCTTCTTGCTGTCAGAATGACCATCAAACTATATGTTCCACCCACCCACCCCCCTTCCACATTATACTGCTACCTGAATCCAGTTGCCATTGAGTTGTCTCAAGATTCTCATTTATAAGTTAAGTAGCCCAGTGGTATCATTGGGCTCTCTAGAAATATACTAACGACTACTGAACGATAAGACAAGGAAATCTCTCGTATTGCGTGCTCACCTGCATCATTCTTTTCCGTTTTAAAATCCAGCACATACGACATATACATAACTTGACTCCATCTTTTCTTGTTCTTGACCTAAAATGATAAGAAAGAACTTCTTTCAAGATGCATCTGCATACGTTGTTTCCTAAAATTAGCGTCTGGTACTAATACAACGGCTGAAAATTTGAGAGGGCATTTATTAGAAGAGTCTTTCCTCAAAATAGGTTACTTGTACCAATGTTCGAAAATACATAGAAAGGAGATGAATTTGCAACTAAAACGCGTACTTTTTTTATAAAAAAAACATCATTTTGCCTGAGCCTCAATTTTCTTCCCGAATTTGAGCCTGAGATTGTCTTAAAATTCTCTTAACTTCTAATGAAGTAAACTGGCTAAAATAGCTTATCCTTTCTTTGTTAATCTTGTATACTCGAATTTGAAATCTATTTTTAACATTTTGAATGTAATAATCACGTAATGTTGACTTTTGGCCAACAAAAATACTTAACTTTGGAAGTTGAGTCTAGAGATTTTCTTAAGATTTTGGCCACTTGAGCCTCATTTTCTTACAAACCTTTTTCTTATAAAAAACGTATAATTCATCAAAAACGAAAGCTTCTAATTAGATTTACAGCACAAAAGAGCTGCATAATCTTCAAATTAACAACCATGTAGTAGCATATTTGCATTTCAGTTCTTTCCTTCTTGTGAGAATTTGTAACTGACAAAGAAAATAGATTTTATGGGCTGCAATTAGAAAGCTCATAGTAAGCTATTTCCCTCTGGGCCATTCAATAATTACGTAACACCAATTCGCCCATTTTGACCACCCGCCTACCTCTTGTAACGCACCGTGACAAATCTAGTACCGCCCATCCCCCATGTTACGTAACATTTCGAGTCTTAAGACCCCCTATCAATGTTACTATCTGCTCATGCTTCATAGTACCCATTACATTGACGTAACAAGTAATCACTCAGTCTAGTATTCTAATGTGAGATAATAATCAAAGGGAAGAAGTTACAGAAACGCACTCCCCCTGAAGTGACGTAATTGGACCTAATTGGTCTTCGCAACGTTTCAGAAAAACAGAAGACACAGACATACACAAACAGTATTCAACTTTAAGCTCAACCTCGATGTTATGGCACGAAATGATATACTTCGAAATATTCTCTGTTACATAACAAAAGAGCTATGACCTCCCCATCTCCGTAACAGTTTGCAAAAAAAACTGACCATACCCCCTCACTCTTCAGGAGCTACGTCATTTTTGAGTGGCCCCTTTCTACATAGCTCAAAGGTTTCGAAGAGACACTGCTATTTTGACTGTCATAGGTAGGTGTCTCCAACTGTACATTGTACTGAAAGCCAGATGATCATTCATCAAAAAAACTTTTTGGGCCTTATCATATGACTTGAGCATACTAACAAGATGGGTCAATCTACTTAAAGTGAGATGGTTCACGGATCTAGGAAAATTCCCTCACAGAACATTGCCAACCAGAAAACTACCGCTGGATATTTCCCTACTGGAGAATTCCCTCCCAGGAAATCTTCTACCCTGAATTCTCCCTCCCTAAAATTCCCTTTCAAAAGCATCCATCACATGATTCCCTCCCTAATTTTTGGGAGGGCAAATTCAGGGTGGAAGATTTCCTAGGTGGGAATTCTCCAAGAGGGAATTGTCCGGTGGGAATTTTCTGGGTGGGAATTTTCCGGAACTTGTGTAGTCCAGATAGTAGGCAAGTTGGTAAATACAAACAGAACTTGATTACATCCAAACATCTATATACATATCAATGAAGCATAAATCGTAGTAAGTAGAAAACGTGTTGTTAATCGTATCGGAAAAGACTACCAACTAAAACTATGAGTCACTAACAGAATATATTGATATTCGCGTCCAATCCCCTACAAACGATTGAGTCCCAGACGTCAGTATTTGACAGAACCTATGGTTCACAAAGGTGAGAAAACCAACCACTGCCACCTTTCTGGCTTCCAGCACGCATTCTGGGAATTTTGATCGCCAGCCAAAAAATTTTCTAGAAAAAATAGCTCGCCATTTGAGCTGGTAAAATTTGGGCAAACTTGGCCTAAATGTTGATAAAACTCGCTAAAACTAGCCAAATTACAACTGGCGAGTGTCTATAAAGGTCCCTACTCTCCACAGATCTGGCGCGAAAAGGGTCTCGAATGCAGTCTAGGCCGGTCTGGTCTAGCTTTTGTACAGACTCGACTGGTTTACTTGAACGCAATTTAGTTGAGTTGAATTCGAAATCGTTTCTCCAGTTTCCAGTAGAGTCTGTGCACAGGCTGGCTTGGTCCCATTGAGCAAGATCGTCAATGGAAAGAACTCAAGTCAACCCTTTGAGTGCTACTAGTTCGAACATTGCTGCAATCGCGCATGGCCATTTTGAATCACTTTTTGTATGCATCTTTCCAAAACTAAAACTTAATACACCATGCCTTGATAAAAACGAACTTTAGGTGGAAAGACAAGTCAACATTCCTTCGTTTCAGTGGGATGGTAAAGTCACCACTTACGTTAACTGAATGGACTATCCTACCTGAATTCATGCACTAACAATATTGACAACTTAAACAGCAAACTACTCCTAATTGCAGTTGAATGAGTCACTTATTTCCTCCTAAATCCGATTAAACTAGTTTCTCGATATTGTAGGTAAAAAGTAGCACTTATTTAATTACCCTGCTCGGTCAAAAAGGCTATCGTCTGAGGAAGAATTTCAAATAAGTGTAATTTGCTACAGTAAAAACTAGCACAAAGACGCTCAACGTTTAAGCCTTAGGCTAAACAAGTTCTTAAACATGAAAAATCAATACATAACGGAGGGCAATGGATCTTAATAAAGTTCTAATACACGTGTTTTTTAAATGAAACCAAATTAAAAGCCTAGTACTGCAAGTTTCTTACTGTTGGACACATTTTAGTTCTAAAAGTTGCTGTGAAAGCGTACGCAGAAGGTGAAAGTAACAAACTATTTGTCCTATAACAAACAAAATGCGTCAGTGCTAGTTAAATTCTAAAGCAATGCCATATTCATATTGTTTTAGTACAGCTTTACGTTGAACAAGGTGACGATGTTAGTGTGCAGTTTGTCAAAAGTTTCTTAGCTCTTTCCTTTTAGCTCTAAAAGTTTTTTAAATCCTAGGCTGTTTTTAGTACTAGTTGCTTATAACGTGGTTTCTTATAAAAAAGGGTAATATGCTTCAAACCAATGAGTTCCTGGACACAATAAAAAGAGCTTTGCATTTGATAGCAACCATAATGAATTGAAAAAATTGAAACAGTAACCGTCAAGTCCTGGGGGGGTGCATGCAGCCAGTGGCGTAGCTAGGGGGCAAGGGGGTGGCCGCCCTCCCAATGATAAAACAGTGGGTGTCCAAGAAACGCTCAAATCTACTATAAAATCAATACGTTGGAAAGTAGCTTTGAAATAGCAAGTGCAATTGCTCTTTGATATCTAGAAAAGTGTGTATCTTTATATCAAAAGAGGCGTTTCCTAATATTTAGCTCGAACATTCTTTCCCCAATTTCGCTTTACCATCTTGCTTACAAGTTACTGTTATTTTCGGTAGGTTGAGTTCTAATAAAACTGTCTTCACAAAAAGGCCTTAAACATTCCTTCCCCACTTTCACTTTAGCATCTTGTTTATAAGAACTAACCATTCTATGAAAAAGACGCTGAAATATGATGGAAAATGTGTGGTTATGGTATGCGGTTTTTACAGCAGTAGAGCTGGTGGGTCTTGCGGCTTAGCTTAGAGGCACTCACAATTTTCTCAATGTCTGGCAATTTTCTCCGTGAAATAAATGTACGTCCAGTGTGGAAGTAATTAACATGAAATAATCACATTCCAAGGCGTATTCAATTACTTAATTAAAAGTTAATTTGGCAACAACTAGCAACAAAAAGCGGTAATATATTGCTAGCATTCGATATTGGCTTTCCATCTTTTGTTACAACCGGAGTTTTTTGTTTTTCAGAAGGCAACGCAAAATTTCCTGGTACAGAACGTCAACACCTTTCTTCATTGACAAAACGCGCCATCTTGACAGGCCATTATAAGAAGTTATGTCATAGCGTCTTCGTAACTGCATCAAACGAACCTCATTAAGTACTCTCGTGATTAATCATCTTTACTGGCCATATTCTGCGCACAGACAAATCACTTCACTTAAGCAGGAGGCAGTGCAATACGAAAGGACAACTAAGCATAAGGATTACTTCTCTAGTTACGTATATTCATACCCCCTGCTTACGTTAGAAAATCAAGAACAATAACCTATTTAATTCATATTGCGGAGACACGTATAAACAAAGGTATGCGAAATCCAGTGCATTGAATACGATAGGCTCAACTGAGTTGTCTAAAGTCAAACAACATTTTTGGTACGCTGATAGCTTTATAACAAGCCAGCTGCAAATCCGGACGAAAAACGGTTGATATCGTAATATCTTCGAATGTTCACAATTGCAGTCAACTCGTCCGAGTTTAAAGAGTAGGGATGCAATCAAGCACTGAAATTATTCTACACACAACTTCAAACAACACTTTAACTGCTACAACAAAACCTGTAAGCGTAAATTGGTACTACAGTGCACGATTTTGGGTGTCGTTCGGTACCGCTGGAGCCTTACTCAATGTACTGGAAGCAATCTTCATATACTTTAGAAGAAGGCAAAAAACAGTTTATGGCCTAACATTAGCAAGTTTGTGTGCCGCCGACATCCTCGGGAGTATATGTTTTATCATCGCTGGGGCATTGAGGCTGCATGAATACAGTGGCCCCCTAACTGTAAAATTTCATCGGAACACGGCATTGCATTCATCATGGAGTGCTGGACACGCAGCATTATTTTTCTCAGTAGGTACATCTTTCGTTCACATTACGATAATTGCTGTACAGAGATTATTTGTTGTTCTTTGGCCAATCGCATTCAAAACCTGGTTCACCAGAAAGCGCTGTGCAATTCTCCTAGCTATAACATGGATATCTTTCTTTCTGTCCGGCGCTGTTGGCTATTTCTTCGTGCAGGGGATTTGGACTGCTTCATATTACCTCATGCTAGTGGTAGGTGCCATCCTGGTCATATGCTACACTGTAATTTGTTCCAAAACATGGAGAGCTGCAAAAAAGCGTCAGCTGATAGCAGTGTCCGTTAGGAGAACGTCCGACGTTGAAAAGACAGTTTTGCTGTCACTGTCAGTAACAATTGCGTTCCTGGTATGCACGTGCCCCCAGTCTATTTTCTACCTCATCGTGCTTGAAGAACAAGATCTGACATTCTATCATCTAGTTAACTCCATGATAAGCGCAAATCCATTCCTTGACGCAGTCATATATTTCTGTTTCTATCATGACTGCAGCAGTAAAACGAACACTAAACAAGAGCAGACATATTCAACTCCTGTCACCAAAAAACATGCTTTTGCTCCAACGCCTGAAACTTTAAGAATGAAGGCTATGCTAGCATCACGTGAAGAGCTACGAGCATCAGTGCCATCGGTTACTATATAAAGGATTGCTTAGGTATGTACATCTATAGCAAGTGTAAACATTTTCTATTGACGAATGAATTGATAACTCAGATGCCAATGCAGTATCATTATAAGATGTGCAGATATTTATGAAATAAGGGGTCATTCAAATATTACGTCACGCAAGGGGGTGGTGGTTGGGTTGTTTTTGCAGTGTGACAAGAGCAGACATATTCAACTCCTGTCACCAAAAACATGCTTTTGCTCCAACGCCTGAAACTTTAAGAATGAAAGCTATGCTAGCATCACGTGAAGAGCTACGTGTCACATTTTTTAAACAACTCGATGGTTTGCACATTTTGCTTCACAATAGAAAATCTGGCCATTTTTGAGAAGAAATTTGGCTCCACGGCTAAAAATTATCTGGCAATCCTATTTTGATGCCATTTTTAGGCCAAAAAAGACATAATAAACACATTATTATGAAAGCTGAAAAATATCCTATTGGAATTCATAATGTGACGTCACACAATGGGGGGTGGGTGAGTAGTTTTGAATTTGTGACAAAGTGTTACAGGGGGTGGGTGGGCGTCTAAGAGTGTCAAAATTAGTGTGACGTAATTTGTGAATGGCCCCAAATCCTAGGAGGCGTTGAAAAGATATCAGATGCAAACTGAAAAGAAAGACAAGAAAGGCGCTGGGACTTCACTTGAATTAGCGGCGAAAAAGGATCAAAGAAAAAGTAACTTATTTACATCAACAAGAAAGAGGATTTCGATGATATTTTTGGATTCTGATTCAAATTTTAAGCACAGAAGGAACAACCAAACGGACAAAAATTCTATTTCCATATTGAGTATTTTATGAATCTTTAAATCCCGTATCATAGACTATTATATTTAATTAATATTAGTATTTAATTAATATTAGTATTTAATTAATATTAGTATTTAATTAATATTAGTATTTAACAAAACACACAAAAAATCTATGACGTTTGCCAGGACAGGCTATTGTAATCTATAGCAAGTGTATACATTTTCTTTCCCAAGAATAGCCATGACATTTAGCAAAACATGAATTTTCAGTAGAGCACATAACGCCTTCTTTTTTTATAAGAAACCTAGCTCAAGGCCTAGTACTAAAAGCTTCTTAATTTCTGGCTACATTTTAGTTCTAAAAGTTTCTTAAAAGTTTCGTAAAAGTTTCTTAATTTAGCGAACTAAATTGCTGTGAAAGCGTATGCAGAACTTGAAAGCAGCAAACTATTTGTTTTATAACAAACCAAATGGGTCAGTGCGAGTTACACTCTTTTTTTATAAGAATAATTAACAACATTACACTCTTATATAAAAAGAGTGAAATTCTAAAGTGATGTCATATTCACATTGTTTTGATAGAGCTTTACGTTGAACCAGGTAACGATTTCAATGTGCTATTTCTCTGAAGTTTCTCAGCTCTTTCTTTGTAGCTGTAGAAGTTTCTTAAATGTTACGCTGTTTAGTACACGGTTGCTTATAAAGTGGTTTCTTATAAAAAAGACTAGTAAACTCCATATTCTTTCTAGTCTTATAGCATAGAGATTTCAAAACTCCTGGATGAAGGCCAAAAGAAGGAAGCCCAAAAACACCTGCACGCAAAATCTCAAGTGCCAAATAAACGGGGGGGGGGTTCTAATAGACAGAGGGGTTGCGAAAAATTCTGAAATTTAATAAACGGGTGGGGGGTCAGAATAAACAGGGGAGCTGGAACTTGAGACAAGGTGTTAAATGATTATACAAGGACGGAAAGAACAAAACCAGGTTGTAATAAAGCACAAAGCTAAAATATATACAGCTGTACTCTATTTTGCCATGAAAATTGGGCGTAAATTATACTAAAAGAGAAAGGAAATGAAATGAGGGGGTTGTAAAGAGAATCAATTTCATTAGAATTAATAAACGGGGGGTCTTAATAAGGTCCGGCGGCATTAGAATTAATAAACAGGGGGCTTCCTAATAAGGTCCGGGGGGGTTGGAAAAAAATCGAAAAATTAATAAGCGGGGGACTTTATTTTGCAGCTGAGAGTAATTAAAGGTTTGTCACCGGCTTCTAAAGCTTCTTCAAGCATGATGTCGCCTAATTTTCCTCAATCGGTACTGTTTGTCCTCTTCGCAGCTTACACTTTGCTAGAGTACACAACTGTCAAAATCAATCTTGTAGGAAATACGTCATTGCATCCAGTCATTATTCTTTAGCAAACTTTTCAGCGAGAATATATTGCTTCCGACTAACTACACCCACAACCACGCCTTGTCATCAGCTTTGAGTTCAGAACCATGCGAGTTTTTTCTCTTCTTCAACATTTGATGGCAGCTCTAGGCATTTTAGGGGGTTCTCCCTAAAATTGAATTCTCGAAAAAGTTCCTATTGCTCGGAAGGAGTCCAGTGCCATTACACGTTTTATTTCAATAAGAAACCTAGCTGAAGGCCTGGCACTAAGAGTTCCTTAATTTTTTTTGGCAACATTTTAGTTCAATAAGTTTCTTAAAAATTTTCTTAAGTTAGCGAACGAAAATTGCTGTGAAAGCGTACGAATAACGCGAATGTAGCAAGCTTTTTTGTCCTGTAACAAACAAAATGCGTCAGTACGAGGTGAATTCTAAAGCAATGTCATATTCGCATTGTTTTGGTACAATTTTACGTTGAACTAGGTCAAGATTCTAATTTGCAATTTGTCTAAAATTTGTTAGCTCTTTCCTTATAGTTCTAAAATTTTCTTAAATTTTAGGCTGTCTAGTACACGTATTTTTTTATAAGAAACTAAGGTCCGTTGCTGGTAGGTAGTTTCTTTAATTTTCTGGTCATTCTGCTACACGTTTCTTCCATGTTTCTTTTTTAAATCTTTAAAACTTGCTTCCACGGTGAACTAAATAGTTCACTCACATTCAGAGCACGATAGAAGGGGTGTCATGACAAAAGGGGACAATATCTCGATGAAAAGGAGAAATTTCATGACAAAAGGTGCATTTTTAACAAAGTGATCAAGGAATTTTGTTTTCCTACAATGACTAACTCTGTTGAGATCTGTAAACAGTTGAGCTCATTGAACTTAATCAATGTCAAGTTGAAGTCAAAAAAATTTGAAATGGAAACTTTTTGAGCGTACAATTTACTGAGAATTAATGCAAACTGCATGTCTGTTGTTGTGTGGCAATATACATTGGTGTTCAATATCTAGACTGTTTCGAGTGGGAACTGGGAAAATTAAAACTGCAAATTAGAAAAGTTTCTTATCTTTTTTCAATTTGGGTAGGGCTGTTTCGTAACTTCCGAGAAATTGAGCCTAGCGTTTCTTATAAGCTTCTTCTTCTTCAGGCTTTATTCCCATTGCTGGGGTCGCCGGTGCGGATCAGTCACTTCCACTGCCCCTGTCCTGCGCGTCCTCCTCCGCTGCACCAACTGTTTCTTATAAAAAAGATGCGTGTACTACGTTGCTTATGAAAATTGGTTTCTTATAAAAAAATCGAGTATTTGTCCCGCCTTTTATAGGTGCTTGTGACGCATTTAATGTTTGTTTTGATTGAGAATCAGCTGTGCGTTGAAAAAGTGCAATATAGCGTCAATGTATGACCACAGTCAAGAGCTAGATGCTGTGTAAATATCTGCCATAGTAACCTTAATACTGGTAAAGTTATCGTTAGGCCCAAACCACACAGCACAAAGAAACACAAACACAACCCGGGACACACTTTCTCATGATCAGCCCACTAGCAATTGTCGAAGTGTAGTCCATGCCAATGCCATCGTTGCTGACTGTTCAATGCAACACAGAAGAAATAAGAGGATAGTGGTCGGTGGAGGGTTTAAAGAAAAACGAGGGAGGAAGCGGTGTTAAACTGGCCGGGTTCTTTAGAGGTAGTTAAGTACAAGTTTTTATGTTGGAAGAAGTTTTTTTGGCCCAGCACTGAAACTGTCTTAGCTTTTTCACGATTCCAGTATCAAAACTTTCTTAAGTCGTTCTTAGGAAAAATTTTTTGAGTTCCAATGTTTTGGGCATGCAAAATATGTAGGAACTAGATTTCCTAACCAAACACTAATTCGAGGATAAATAAATAGAATAACTCCAGAGAAACGCCAGTGTACGTTTTCACACTTCTCCTCATATCACAAACGGACATACACCTCGTACTCTACCATACTACTTCGTACTACTCTAGTACTCTAGTGTCCTCTCTCACTCTCACCCTCTCTCTCTCTCTCTCTCTCTCTCTCT
>OLMO02000238.1:4129719-4145287 GCA_900291935.2 Cassiopea xamachana
ACTCTCTCTCTCTCTCTCTCTCTCTCTCTCTCTCTCTCTCTATTTGTCGATATATATCTTCTGTTAGATCATGTTACGATTTATATAATGATGCATGAGGAATTACAAAAATAACACAACCAATAGGACTGCGATTACTTCACCAAATAAAAATAGTAATTGTATCCTATTGACTAATTGTTTGTCTAAAAAGCGCTACAAAAGTAATTACTAAGGTCCCTATATTGAGTCTCATAGTGAGACTCAGCGTAATATATACGTATATAACCGCATCTAATAACCTTCCTACATAACTTGTAAACAAGAATGATTAGTATAAATGACGCAGGTGCAATTGGGGATTCCTGAAACATCAGAGGAAAATGAAAAGCTCCATGTACACCCGAAATTATAGTCCATCTTAGTACATAGCAAAAGTTAGACTGTTAGGGGAAAGTTAATATACCAAACACAACAGTCTTTGCACGGATAAATTGCGTTTTAAACACTTATGCAGTTATAAACTTTCTTAAGTCTCAAAATCCAGTACTGAACTTTGTTAGCTTTCTAATTCAGCCACGTAGATGAGGGGGGCAAAGGGTGGAGTCACCCCCTAAATCCACTTCACTTGTCAATTCCGCCCCCAAGCCTCTTCGAGCTAGGCATTTTTCCTACTATTTGAAGGTTGTCTGCCCCCCTTGGAAAAATTTGCCGTCCAAGACCGCTCCCAACTACGTTTTGTCCCCTTGCCCTACCGAATAACCGCTACCAATAGTGATGGAAAATTTTTTTATGGAACAACTCACAAAATGTTTTTGTGGATACGAAAAGAAGATATACGGTCATAATAAGCGCATGCGAAGGACTCCATGCGAGAAAATGGTAAACGATCATATCAGAGCTACTGAAAGATAATCTTGGCTGCCATTGTGCAGCTTAAACAAAGCAGTATAATAGGCGTAGGCAAAAAGGTTTTGAATACCATTCTCACCCCCGTATTCTATTCTGAATAGAATTATCCGCTTCGAGTACATCTGAAGTAGTATATGTGAGACCAGCATCGACTGTGTTGTGACGCGTTAAATTTGCTAAGATTTCAAAGCTGCGAAAGATTTGTCAGTACTCAGGTCTATCAACAACTTTTTCCATCAGCACACTTTGCAATCCCGAAATAAATTTATGGTGTAAATAGATTTATACAAGATGAACAATACAACGATCACTCAGAAAATTTTTGCCCAAGTAAACTGGTATTACAGTGCTCGCTTTTGGCTGTCATTCGGTCTTATTGGGATTGTGACCAACACGTTTGAACTGCTTATTATCCGCCGTAGAAAGAAGTACAAGTCCATATTCGGAATGACACTGGTGAGTTTATGCATCGCAGATATCCTAAGTTCCATCTGCTTTTTTGCTGTTGGACTGACGAGGGTTATTGAGTACGATGGAGAAGCACTGTTGACAATCGTGCCAGGGACAAAACGTGCTGTGGTTTGGCAGGTGGGCCACGGAGCCCTGTTTTTCACAATGGGTACTTCATTCGTTCATGTCAGCATCATTGCGTTGCAACGATTCTTTGCTGTTTTTATGCCATTAAGATATAACTCATCATTTCGAAAAAAACACTGTCTAATACTACTTCTGACGGTGTGGATTTTGTTCTTTGCTGGTGGAGTGCTTGGTTATTTCTACCTTTTACATATTTGGTACGCAACATATGTTCTAACATTAGCAGTGTGTATCGCCCTTGTCCTATGCTACACCGCGATAGTCACAAAAAACTATTATGCAGAACAGAAGCGGAGGCGTCTAATGATAGCCAGGGTACCGGAGGGAAGCAAGCATGGCAGAACAGTATCGTCCAAAGTCCTTCGTCTGTCACTGGCAGTTACTGTTGCATTCCTCTTGTGTACCCTTCCGCATTCAATTTTCTACCTGTTCGTGAATGCGAACTGGGTATACTATCACACCGTCAACTCAATGATAAGTGTAAATCCGTTGTTAGATTCTGTTGTTTACTTCCTCTTTTATTATCCAAGTGATAAGAAAAAGAGCGGAATAGGCCACAAATCGCAACCTAAACAGCAAGCAACCATCGGGACGAGTGACCTTTCTCCAGGACCTACTCCACAAAAGGATCACTTCACTTTCAACAAGAACACCAAAAATTCACCAAGCAATCCTTCTCAAATCACTCTAGAAACATTCTGAGTTAAGCATGGAAATACCATGCTCTTAACAAAAACCTCGCTACATAGCGCTTGCTGAAGGGTGAGCAGAAAAGGACCTTAAAACACTCTAATTTTCGTACATCATGAACTTCAAGGAACAAACGTTTTGTTCTAGGTTTGTGTATATAGCGTACTGAATTTGCTGTTATTGTTGTTGTTGTTCTTGGTATTGTTATAAGATCTTTCGTACAAAATAGAAATTTATCGATTGTACTCTATTGGTTACGAAAGAAGAAGTCATGACCGCTTTCAAAGGCAGCTGCGGGCCAAGGTGACACCAAAACAATGCTCAAAAGCCATTGAAGAATTGGAAAACAGCAGAGAATGCTACACGCTTTTTTTATAAGAAACCTAGCTCAAGGCCTAGTTCTAAAGGTTCCTTATTTTTGGACATCTTTTTATCAAATTCTTGTGCTAAAAGTTTCTTAATAGTTCCTCACTTTTCACCCCAAATGTATTACCATAAAAGTGGTACAGACGCAAGGAAACATCAAAATTCTGAATTTTACTTTTAATTTTGGCTAGCACTTAAAACTAAAAGCAAAACTAAGGTAGAAAAGAAGTTTTATAAATGTATCTGTGAGTTTTGGCTGTATATGAATGGAACCGGCTTCTTAATTTGCGATTGTTTGCAACTGTAAAAAATTTTTAATTGAAAAGTTCCCAAGTTCCTTAAATATTCGTCTACATGTAGATTCACTATAAAGAGGTTCCTTATAAGCACAGCGTGTACTCTACCCCCGTCTGCTTTGGAAGCCAAATATGACTGTACCTTTTCATCTATTGCAATTAAAATCGTAAGTGCGTATTTCATAAAGCAATGCAGTTAATTTGCTTATCGACGGGTTGCTAGATACAATGCAACGGCCATCAAGTCATTAAAATCAAACATTGATCAGCTGCCGTGTTTCGGCGAGATTTAACTATAACCTGACATTTGCTGTAAACATCTTTTACATTATTGTGATGATCAAAATGAAAGAAAACGAAATCGTGACAAGGAAAAGTTCTTTAACAATCCTGACTCAAAATGTCAACATGAACTAAATTCTTATAAAAGCCAATAAACAAAGTATACAAATGTAAATATAAATAATGAGTGTATACCTTTATGTGTACTGTATAACGAATTGTTACTGAAAGCAGCACTGAAAGCGTGATGATAAAGTGCATAAAGGTCAATTCACGCTGCACGCGTCACGATGCGTCGAGGTACATTGCGATGCGGCGCGTCGCGCCATATGCTTTTCTTTCAGTTCACACTGGTAAAACGTTGCCTGATATTTTTAGTTACAATGGCATCACAACAACAAGACATTCTTCTCACTCTCGTTTTACAAACTCAGGTAATAGCCTTAATTGTATTGCGATGGTTTTAGGTTCTAGAGGTTTGGAAATAACGAAAACATCAAAGTGATCATCACAATTAAATCTAAGAAATGAATTCCAAGATTACACGATGCATTTCAATTATCTCCGAATACTGACTTCCACGTTTGATGAATTGGTAAGTTTGGTTGGGCCACTTGTTGTTAGAAAAAGGAGCATTTATTTTTTCTTTCCTACTAGAGTCATAAAAGCAAGGCAGTTTTCTCACTAATTCGATAAGTTGTTCTTTGTTGACGAATTTAGCTGTCATTATATCTGTCATACTTCGGAAACCCTGTCTATTGTCCTGAAGCAGAGCGTCGCGTCAAAGATGGACTTTTTCATCTCTGACGCATCATGACGCATCCATGAAAAACACGGTGCGTACGCATAGCAGAAATTCTTACGAACCATATTTGGTCAGCGTCATGACGCGACGCGTCGCGCCACGTCCAGTTTGAATCGACCTTAATGATATGGTGCATAGTGGGATAAAATAGACACTCAGAGTCCCTAGGAAATCAGAAAGGTTGAGGTTCCCACCTTAATTTCCTCCCTAAATAATATAAAAACTTGTTTCTTGAAAGCCACTGTGGGGCCCCTTCAGGACATGAAAAGCTTAGGGACCCTTACGAGTAATCCTTATCCCCAACCTATTTCGGATATGCCAATGTAAGTACCATAGTTTGGTACAATAAATACAGTACCCAGCCTCATGACTAATCGAGGTTATCAGATTCAATACAAACATTGCAATAACTGTTGCTTAGCATTCCCAATATGAGCACTCATTTTATAGCTTCAGTTGGTAAGCTAAATAGAAAATATTACAGTTTTTCCTGTTGCTGAATAATAAAGCACAAAGATTCTTACTCTGGGGGCAAACATTTTCAACCTCATATTCAACTACGCGCTTTTTGTTTTATAAGGAGCCACGCTACAAGGACCCTGCATGTAGAAGGCTGGAAAATTTAAGGGACTCATGCTGCTAAAGGAAACTTCCCTAAACAACTTCTCAATGTAACAATTTGTTTATAACTGCAAGCAATCAAGAATCAGAATACAGAGTCCATTCATTTGCAGCCAAAACTCGCATAGCTTGCTTGCTACGAAGAGTATTTGCTATGAAACACTCGCATAGATTGCTGGATATAATTGTGTCAAGTGCTTCATAGAGTACTTTCTGGCTATGCTGTCTCATTGCCCCATCCCTCTGTCAAACGCTAAAGCTAATTTTAGCTAAAACACCCAACGTGAATTAAGGAGCTTACAAAGAACTCTTAGTACTACAATTTGATCATTTGAGATCCAAAAATAAGGAACTTTTGGAGCTAGGCCTTGAATTAGGTTCCNCTTATATAGGGTTCATACCCAGAACGCAAAATTCCTTGACTATTTCCTGTCTTTTCCTTGACTGATAGTCAAAAACATCCACTTTTTCCCTGACCCAAATTTTACATATCTACAAAACTAGGTAAACACAATGGAACCTAATAGATATGTAATCTACATGCACTTGCTATATGACTATGTTAAGTGGCAAAGTTCAAATTTACTGCTACAAATAGCATAACCACTTTGCGAACAACTATGTATGAGTTAACGAAAGTGATATATAGACTTAACAATTTGTTTTCCCTGACTTTTCCTTGACTTAGATCAACATAGAGAATTCCCTGTCTATTCCAAGTTCTATTCCAAGTTTTCCTTGGCCTTTCGTAAAAATTGCCTATTTTCTCTAGGTATTCCATGTTTTCCAGATTCAGTACGATCTAAGTGTACATAACGTTCATTAGCACATCATAGTTATACCAATAGCAATAACACATTAACCTCTGAAAGAAATATAACTCTTGGAAACATAAAATTCTAGAAGACCGATTTCACTTGTTTGTTTTTTTATCTCATATATAACTTAATAAGACTCTGGAACACGTGACAAACCATTACGTCATCTTTATCATGATAGGTCAATGCGCTGGCTTCGCCCACCAAAAACCTGACCTTCGAAAAACAATGCATGACCAGAAGTAAATAATCTGATTACGATCTTAGAGAACAGTATGGAATATATAATTAGCAAAACTAAAGAAACCTTGGGTGCAAACAAGCTCAGCAATAATCTCCATCTGTCATGGTGGGCGTAGCCGGGGGCTATCAGACTCATAAGTCTAAAAGAGCAAGGTGTTGCCTTGCCGTGAGAAACGGCCACGTTCTTTCTGGACGAATGGGCAGTCCCAGAGTTTCAAAGTACAATAGCTGCTTTGCAAAATTACTTGCACAACTTGCAAATAGGCGTAGTCATGTGTATAGTGGGTTTGGGAGGATATACATACTGCATAGTTAGCTTGGAACAGGGTTGCCAAGTTGGAGTATTGGAAGCCAAATTTAGCTGTTTTGGCTTCTTTTGTGGGCCAGAACTCCGAAAATTTTGCTTTGGCGTATTTCCAAATTTGGCGTATTTTTTGGCTCCTTTCAGATTGATGTAAATACTGCTACTACTCCCTACTATCACATATACATATCCTCAGGAAATTGTACCAGAAAGGAAGGGCTTCTTGATAGCAAACTTTAGTAATCAGATCATAAAAAATCATCCATTAATCATGCTCAGTGAGCCACAACAAAACGTTCCTCAGCGTTGGTTGTTTCACTTTCCCATAGCACTGACTTCTGCATTTCGCTTGCTAGTCTATTCACCATCTTCTCTTCAAACAGTTGCTCAAATCCTAAATTGCTATTATTATTATTATTGAGTTCGAAAATCACTTTTGTGCTATTTTGAAGAGGATGCATGATTGTAAAGCAGAAATATTGAATTACATGAAGTTTGAAAAGGCAAGGCAATGAAGACCAGCATCCTCACAACACTCTACATCTTTTCACTGCATCTTAAAGCAAATTTCGACGTTCATACGATCCATTTCTCTACTTTGCTACTAGAAGCCTTCCTTATATAAATAGTCTGTTGGTACTACAGAACTTAAATACAGAACGAAAAAGCGGCAACATTCTTTTGACATACTTAAAAGCTTTTTTCGTCCGACACTCATCAGAGTATGAAAACCCGGAGAGTGACCTAAAGGTTAACCGAAATATATATCCTGGTGCGGTTACATGTGATAGGATGCGTCTAATTGGCCCCAAGGGTGGGCAATTAGGACCTATTAACCATTGTTTACTTTATTAGACGCATCCTACACATGTAACCGCACCAGGATATATATTTCGGTTAACCTTTAGGTCACTCTCCGGGTTTTCATACTCTGATGAGTGTCGGACGAAAAAAGCTTTTAAGTATGTCAACAGAATGTTGCCGCTTTTTCGTGCTGTAGTAAATTTTCCTTATATGCAAAAGTATTTCGAAGTATTGATGTTTCTAATTCGTGCATACAGCTTGCTACAGTTTTCCAACACCACTCCATATAAAAATGGTAAAGCATGTCCTATTTTCAGCTTCAAAGTAATGCTAAAATTTTGAAATGCGCATGCGCACAATCCGAAAAAGTGGTCTGGCGTATTTTGGCAAATTTTTAGGTCACAATTGGCGTAATTTGTTATCAGGCCATCTGGTAACCCCGGCTTGGAATTCATATAATCAAATATTGGCACAGAAAACTTGCAATGCACAAGTTTGAGCCTAGAAATTAAGAATCAGTTGACTCGACGTGACTAGACACCCATGTCAGACATTTGAACAAACTGTAAAATTCTATTGTCTTTTTCTCATAGGGCACACCCGAAGTGCATAATTTACGAGGGTACATTGAACTCTCATTGGACATATCCGAGATCTCAGTGAAATATCTCACAACCTGTAGTGCGGGAAAGCTCTCCATTTCATATAGGCCCGGTCACCTGCCTGCGAATACACTCTGTGCAAAAACCCAGGTTGCCCACGCCAAAAACAACTCTATACCAATTTTCCGGATGCTTTCACGCTAAATTCTTTTTAAAATGAGCAAGATCAGTCTAGCAACTGATAAAACGTGTTAAAGTGAAAGTGCAATAGCAGCTATAGATGATCTTTGTGTAACGTCATGAACTGAACAGGTGCCATGTTGGAAGACAAGTGAGAACGAGCACACACTTCACTTCTCGCATGATACAACAGTCAGGTTGCCCTTTAATTCTANAAAGCACTACAGCCGTTACCGAAAAACATCAAATGTTTACTATAGCATCGCAAAACATTACATTGGACAAAATAGAGACCCCTTAACATACATTTGTCTCCTTTTACGGTCAGTTAAATTCAATCAATATGGAGAAAAAACGAAATTGACGAACAGAAACTAACAAACAAGGAGCATACCTTAAGATTGTCTTTTAAATGCAAGATGAAAGGCATTCCACCTGGTAGCCTCCATTTCAGCTGCAAACCGTATGGCGTTTCTAGCTTGTTTCCAACTCTCTCAATCTTAGCTCCAAGTGTGGTTGGCAGTAGAGATATCAGCTGCAGAGCATACCATTTAATCACCTTGAAAAGAACAGCAATAATATCAGACTGGTCCTATTTGCTTCCATCTTGCTAAAAAAACTCAGGTAAAACAGCTTTGAAAGCAGTTGGATCATCCTTTAGAAATGCTTAAAGCAGTGGTGGACACCACAAATTTACGGAACGTGCAAAACATGGTTTTAAATATTTGGCTCTAAAATTGTGGAATGATACACCTGTCGGTATACGAGAAGCCTCAATTCTGAAGTGCGTCAAAAAGAAATTAAAAGCACATCTATTGGCTGATCAAAAATGATAAGTGAAAACGCGACCACCTGGAAGAACAGCAATATTAGTATATTACTCGCCTGTAAACCTGTTCTGAATGCTTTTCTGTTTTTATATATTACTAAAAGTGTGTGGTATGGTGCGTGTGCGTGTGCGTGTGCGTGTGCGTGTGTGTGTGTGTGTGTGTGTGTGTGTGTGTGTGTGTGTGTGTGTGTGTGTGTGTGTGTGCGTGTGTAGTGAGTTGCTGAAGGGTTATTTCTCGTGCATAAATAGTTAATTACATTACATTACATACATTACATTATCAGGGGGGCGTGGGAGTCACTCATCTTCCCTATTAATAGTGTCTCTATAAGTCTATAAGGAAGTACGTAGCTTTGCGATTTCATATAAAACAGTCACGCGGTTTTCACCTCCCCCCCCCCATAACTGGTGCAAAGAAGGGCGGGAAGCATGGCTTCAAAACAAATTGCTAAAAATTCAAAGATTTAGATGCCAACAGGCCAACAGGAGGGCTAGACAGAATTTTAGGGGGCTGAAGCCCCCCTAAAGCACCCCCAGTAGCGCCATCTATGTTCGTAAACGTATTCTTATTCCATTCTCTATAAATCTGTTGTTCATCTTCAAACGTGGCCTCACTTAGCAAACCTTATCTTCTTCTCATCCTAATTTTGCAAATTTTCACATTGAATGTGTATTTAAAAAGAAGAAAAAAACGTCATAGGCGTGATGGGTGCAATAAAACAACACAAACCTGACCGCGGGCTCCATCATCGAGAAATATATGCGATTCAAATTGCCTCTCAGAACTTCTCCGCGCTGCATCAATCCCAGAAATCGAATGAAGAAGCTGCTCCATCTCAAAATCAGCTTCATGGTACATTGTGGTACAAATATAGATACGACTTTTCTTAACAAGTCTTCTGTAATTGACGTAGTAATCATCTGTAGCTTCATTCTTTCTGTTTAGAATCAAACTTTGCTCGATCAGTGCTCCTACAATGTGCCAAATACGAGATAGTCGTGAGTGTAAATACACAAATTCCTACGCATCAAATCCCAAAACATAATTTTTTATTTTATACGAATTACTAAAACTAAACACAAAAAAGACAAATAAGATAAACAAAAAAAGACAAATAAGATATACAAAAATATATGCCACCCATAGCCAAAAAATACACAGGGTCACCGAGTTCTGACTATTGGTGGCACTTACAAGATGCAATTGCAATATTCAAAAACTAAAATAATGATCTAGGAAGTGCCTCAAGATAGATGCTGAAATCTCTCCCTTACGGGAGAGTGAATCGTTCGGCAATCAATTATAGTGATGGTAGTCAAAAATCAGAAAAATCAAAATACTCTACCACCATCTATCCCGAGAGAGGATCTAGAATAGAAGTCAAAGGAAAATTAAATTGATTGGGAAACTGTTGCTGTTTCTGGTTCCATTAACCTCACATTATACCTACCTGTGACATTTTTTGTAGGAAATTGTGGACTCAATGAAAATACTATTATGTATCTCAGTACAAGATGGGTTTCCATAGAGAAGAAGATTACACAAAAAGCTTTCATCAAAGTAAGTGAGATCAATTCCGGGGATGTCTGGGATCAGGTCAAAGAGATTTAAACGAAGGGCGTGATACTGTGGACAATGCAGGAAGAAATGCTCGTTAGCCTCATTAGCTAATCCACATATACAAACAGGAGTAATACAGTCAAATGCATGTCTGAAACGATGTTCATTCAGGATACTAAAGTGAAAACCGAGCCTTGTCAATAACTTACTACATGGAATATCAAATACTCGAAATGCAGAGTATTTGACCAGTCGAATGATTGAAAGCAGCTCCTTTGTATATCTTTTAAGAAGGTATCACGAGAGTATTTATAAGACAGTAGTACTCGAATGCTCAAAAGGTAAAGAAAGTTCAGTACTGGATTCCTCAGACGTAAGATAGTTGCTTAAAATACGATTTTTCGTATAGGTGTTTAATTACGATTTTTCTGTGTACAAAACTCTATATTGGTTTTCCTCTAGCAGTTCAATTTCTGCTGTTTAATAAAATTGGCCATAATTTCAAGTGTACATGGAAACCTTAACTTCCCTCTAATACGCATGTGCAAAATATTCAGAACTCAAAGAATTTTTGTCAAAAAAGTTTTAAGAAAGCTATAATACTGGAATCGTGAAAAAATTAAAAAAGTCTCAGTACCGGGCCAAAGAACTCTCTTATGACATGAAAAACGTGTAACCTATCTTATTTAAGATATTCTGTTCCTTGATGCTCAAGAATTTTCCAAGAGAATACACATTTTTTACAAGAAAAAAGTCTATAAGAAAATGAGGCCCAAATGGTCAAAATCTTAAGAAAATCAAGAGGCTCAACTTCCAAAATTTATTGTTTTTATTGGCCAAAAATCGATATTCCGTCGTTCGGAAAATGAGGCTCAAATCGTCAAAGTCTTAAGAACATTGCAAGAAAATCACGAGGCTCAAGTTCCAAACTTTAGTGTTTTTATTGGCCAAAAATCGATATTCCGTCGTTGCTGCATTCAAAATGTTAAGTGTATAATTCAAATGCAAGTATACAATATTGATAACGAAAGTGTAAGCCATATCAGCCAGTTTATTTCAGTAAAAGTTAAGAAAAATATAGGAAAATCTCAGGCTCAAATTTGGGAAAAGTTGCGAAAAATGAGGCTCTGGCCAAATGACGGTTTTCCTTTAAAAAAACGTATACGAGGAAATCGTTCTGCTATCTGCTATCTAGCCCATTAAAACCACGAAATAGACGTAGCTTTTTGTACTAATAGACCAAGTTTTCCTTCTTACGACTGCTATTTTCAAGCAATTTTCAAGTTAAATCCTACTGCAATAAATTGCACACATGTAGTGAACAAACTGTAAAGTAACTTAATAGCTCGATAATATCGATCTTTTCCAAAGCCTACTCAAAACCAACTAACTCAAAGTGAGGCTCAACAATGTTTATTCTGTCTCTCAATTGCAGTGGTTTTCACCCAGGGCTCCGCCGATACCCTCAAGTGCAGTGGAGATTTCTAAAAATATTAACAAAGTGGATCTAGGCACAACAACGACCATAATGTGGGTGTGGCCCAGCTGCAACCACGCATATATTTTCATAGATGCAGATATGATAACTTAGTTTAATACTGATATAGTACAATCAACAATTCTCTCAATAACCATGTAGCAGTGGAAAATTTACCATAGCAATACAAAACACTAGAAGAAAGGCCAATACACTTTGAAAAGCAAGGCCAATACAATTTATTAGGGGGCTCAGCCCCCAAAATGAACAATATATATTAAAAGGGGGCTCCGCCCCCCTTAGCCCCCTAGAGAAAACTCCAGCTACAGGGGTTTCGTCAGAAGCGACACAAATGCTACGATCTACATTAACTGTCAATTCTCCCGTACAGATATGTGAACAGAGGTTCCCCGAGCCACTGTAGTGTTTCCTCAGGGCTCCGCTCTGGCAAAAAAGTTGAAAACCATTGCTCTATAGTCTCTATTGCTCAGAGGGGACAATACAGACAGTATTACAAGAGTAATTGGCGCAATACGAATGTACAGGAAAGCATAAGTCAACTACAACAGCTGGCCTTGCAATGACAATATAGTTAATATGTCCCAAATGTCCTAACAAGTCTGAAGTGCTACTTAAAGAGAGAAAATAAATAATTCCCTAAGCTTTCCATATTAGGTCTAGTATAGTCGATGCTTGCGCTATTTTTCTTGGCGTCATAAAATTCAATCTAGATTTGTACGGTAGGATTACACTTGAAATTGCCAGCGTGGCAACTTATCATCTGCAATGCACCACACATTCAAAAATCTAAAAATTCCTTTGACACGATAGACTAAATAATCAGTTCACACACTGATGCAGTAGCAGCTTTTAGGGGGCCAGGGGTGCAAAGTTTCCCCCCAGCTGCAATCGAATCGGCAAATTCTCGGCAAAAGTATCATGCGTATCCAGCTTTTACACCACTTGGTCATTTGTTTGTTTCAGCCTCATTTTTCTTTAACATTTGTTTAATGAAAAACACGTGTACTTGACAAGTAATCGGCTACTTCTAAAATAATCGGCAAATTCAGCTCATCAGCCACCCTCCCTTATTTTTCGTGAAAAACCGCCACTGCACTGATTCTGTGTGAACTAATGCTATCAATTAGCACCGATTCAACCCCTAGAAATAGGCCCAATGTATTCAACTTTTGGCAAAGAGCCTATCAACGTGTCCTATATACTCTCATTGCACTCACCCTAATTTCGCTTCAATTACACAGATTCCCAGCATAATTACCTGGAATATGCGGCTGCAAAAACTGCTGGGTGATGCTACAATTTCAACAAGTCAAATCAAAGTCCTTTCCCGCGCCCAATATCGCATAGGGTGGCGCCTATCTCCGTTTCTATAGCCCTAGGCCACGCGTCTGCGAATGCAGTGAGAGTTTAACTTTCCCACTCTATTCTCATATGTCAAGCGTCAGACGAGAAGGCAGCGAGTACCATTTTTAGAGTCTGTGGTATTACTCGACCGGGGCTCGAACCCACGACTTACCGGTTGTGAGGCAGACGCTCTACCACTGGGCCATCACTCCAGTGAACAAGACTACGCGCATGTTGCTAATAACTGGCACAAGCATACATGAAGCACAATAACATGCATACTAGAGATTTAAGCTTGAATTACTTACCGTCGTAGCTAGGAACCCAAAACAACATAGATTCTTTGGCCAAGAGAAACTCTTGTGACTGCCATACATAGATAGTAGTGGAAAAAATCTGAGCAAGCCACATCAGCAGTGCCAAAATGATTGTCTCCCAAATATCTTTATCTGACAACTGTGTTTTGCATTGACAAATACGTAACATTTTGCATCCATTGAATGCCCCAACCAAGATGAGGCTTAACGGCGTGGATAGAATCACGGGCAATGCAAAACATATCTTTTGAAGACCAAGTTTACAACCCTGTTTGGCAAGCAATTGCGACATAAATCCGCATATAATGTTTATAAGTAAAACGGATAAAAACTCATTGTCGCGAAGATTGCGGAAACCAGCACCCAAGTCTTTAAATCTGACGTTCAACTTAAAAGAATACGCATACAAAGCTCCAACAAACGGAGTAAGGCAAAGCTTAACAAATGATGACATAGCCGTTATTCTCTCACGTCCAGTCATGATGCGAATTCTTTGCAAATCACCAAGATCTTCATCTTCTCCGTTGAAAGAGTCGCCAAATGGATTTTCTTCTGCATTCTCATCTGGTAATTTAACACGGAGCTGGAGTTTGCGAACTTTTGGGCACCAAGCAAATGATACGAGCAGCATGAATGCCAGAACTGCCAAACCTTGTCGATCACTACCCTGCAAGCATAAAAATTTTACCATCTTACGAACTTGGGTAGTAGCGGTGATTGGAGATTCCCTGAAAATTCAGAGGGCTTGAAATAGGTGGGGTGGTTGGAAAATTTCCCAAGATAAAAATAACGTGATATAAATTAGTGACCCATTAATTTCTTCACTTAGTGTAGGGGAGTCAAGTATTCGGCTCTCAGGCTACATCCAGCCCGCCAAGTCTTTCAATGTAACCCCCAAAGCAACTTTGAACAAACTGAAAAGCTAGCGATAGCTCTCTCGCGAGTACAAGGTGATATTTTAGGGCTTGGCCTCTCCAGTTCTTCACCATTGTCTACTTTGTCAGATAGTAAACATCTGGTGAGCTACACGATTTTTCCTTTTAGACGACACCACATTATAATCAGCCTAGAACCATACAGCCAAAAATTTAAGAAACTTTTAGAACTAAAGGGAAAGAGCTAAGAAATTCTTGGCAAATGCATATTAACATCGCTACCTTGTTCAACGTAAAGCTGCAAGAAAATAATGTGAATATGGCATTAATTTAGAATTTAACTCGTACTGACACATTTTTTTTTGTTATTGGACAAATAATTTGCTACATCAACCTTTTGCGTACGCTTTCACAGCAGTTTAGTTCGCTATGTTAAGAAACCTTTAAGAAACTTTTAGAACAAAAATGTGGCAAAAAATTAAGAAACTTGCAGTACTAGACCTTAAGCTAGGTTTCTTATAAAAAATGCATATATATTTTTAAAATCCCTATACCTAGCCATGGCAACACATCTCAGAGCCTGTCAACCTACCTGGCCCGCATGACCTCATATAATGCATTTTGTGGCCTCTGGGCCAAATTAGTTTCCACCTCATACTTAGAGCAACAACACCCTTCACTTAGTCCACACAAAACTCTACCACAGTAATACTATTTTAGAGCTCTCCAACAGCTCAGAGATATTAAACATATAAATAGTGAATAATTGATGAAAACTATTATAACTATAATTTGGTTTTTGCTCTCCTTTTTTCTTTATGTTTTGTAAATTGTATGCACAGTTTGTAAGTCCCATCTGCAGTGGGAACTACGTGACTTATTGTCTTTCCCACTGTGGATGGGGCCTGTAAGTTGTCTTAGTTGTAGTTTTAGTTGTTAAAAAAATAAACTATAATAGGACTGAAATAACATTGAAGGATTCTCATATCAGCTAAATTTGAGGATTTTGAAGAAGTTTGATGCTTGGTACATAGATAAATGTCTCAAGAAAGTTCTATGCAGCATATTAGCAGTAAAATTTTCAGATCTTGTAAGTCCCATCTGTAGTGGGAACTACGTGACTTATTGTCTTTCCCACTGTGGATGGGACCTGTAAGTTGTCTTAGTTGTAGTTTTAGTTGTTTAAAAAATAAACTATAATAGGACTGAAATAACATTGAAGGATTCTCATATCAGCTAAATTTGAGGATTTTGAAGAAGTTTGATGCTTGGTACATAGATAAATGTCTCAAGAAAGTTCTATGCAGCAGATTAGCAGTAAAATTTTCAGATTTTGTAAGTCCCATCCGCAGTGGGAACTACGTGACTTATTGTCTTTCCCACTGTGGATGGGACCTGTAAGTTGTCTTAGTTGTAGTTTTAGTTGTTTAAAAAATAAACTATAATAGGACTGAAATAACATTGAAGGATTCTCATATCAGCTAAATTTGAGGATTTTGAAGAAGTTTGATGGCTGCTTGGTACATAGATAAATGCCTCAAGAAAGTTCTATGCAGCAGATTAGCAGTAAAATTTTCAGATTTTGTAAGTCCCATCTGCAGTGGGAACTAGGTGACTTATTGTCTTTCCCACTGTGGATGGGACC
>OLMO02000238.1:4189354-4201079 GCA_900291935.2 Cassiopea xamachana
ATGTAAGTGATGTGCCGAGACACCTTCTGTTGGGGGGGGGGGACGTTCAGACCAATTGGCAAACTATTGTTACTACATTTTTACTAAACAAAAGTCACAGAAAGTACTGTGGCAAACCCTCTTGTTGCCTGGGTAACTTTTGACCAACTTTCTGGCAACTTTTGGCGCCCTCCTACGCTTCTCCATCGGCACATCTCTGTACTATGTTATAATATATTACATTATACTATATTATGTTATGTTGTATTATATTACTTACATTATGTTATATTGACTAGATCATTTCATCCTATATTATATTAATTTACTTTATAATATATTATGTTATGTTGTATTATATTACTTTTATTATATCATATTCCATTTTATCTTATTATAATTCATTACATTATACTGTATTATATTATATTGCAGTATATTACTTATATTATATCATATTGTATTATATTATATTGTTGTATGCTATATTATATTATATTATATTATATTATATTATATTATATTATATTATGTTATATTATATTATATTATATTATATTATATTATATTATATTATATTATATTATATTATATTATATTATCTTATATTATATTATATTAAATTATATTATATTGTTTTATGCTATATTATGTTATATTATATCATGCTATATCATGTCATATTAATTTATATTAAATCTTATTGTACTTTATATTACTATACTGCATTGCAGCATTTTAATATCAAGAGTTTTCTAGATAAACTTTATTTGAAGAAATTCCAGTTCAATACAACCTCTCAACCAAGAAATCGTTAACCAAACTAGTATTTGTTTGCTTTTAGGAAAGTGAGATGACTGACACAAGTGATGAACCTGCCACTCCTAAAGAACCAAATGCGTATACAGGAGACGATGATGACAGAACTTCATCAGTGGCACCCCGACGGGTTGCTTTTCTTCATCAGTTTTCTTCTGGTAATCCATTTATATCCAGCATTCTTTATTCAATGCACTTTGAGAGTTGCTCTTGCTCTTGTCTCAAATCCCTCACGTAGACATATTATAGATTTTAATTTCTTTCGCTGTTAGCTACTACTGCAACCATTTACTATCCACTAAATAGATCGTATCTTGACCTGCAGAGTGATGGCAACTGCTTGATTTTTGACTTTAGCTCCTTCAGCTATTTTATTTTTTGTATTTTATCACGAAAAAGCAGCTTTGGTTGCCTTTTTAGCTCTGCACTCCTTACGCTTGTTTTTTAGGTGATAAAAATGAGTCAATAAGAGTTCCAGGACAGAGTAAAGCTATTTCAATTGAGGAATGGCTTCCATCTTCATATAAAGTATGTGCTATTTAAATTTTTCATTGGAGCAGATCAAGAGAGGAGCCACGGTGCCATGGCCTCCAGGGACGTCACTTCAATAAATTTTTGGGGGTGTTAGAGGTTGCTCTGCAAAGATGTTTTGTCTGTGGCCTATTTTTCATAAACAGTAGTTGACCCATAGTCCTCCGCTCAGTAAGTTGTCCTGCGGAAATCCTGGGGAAATACAGTGTACTACCGTTTTTGCCTGCGAAATGGGAAATCTTCAAGTTTGGGGAGGCGACTCACACCCTTACCCCTTAAGTTTCTCCCAAATTGTAGTATTTCCTATTGCAAAAATTTTAACTAAGAAACTTCCCACATGAAAAGACATTAAAATGGGACCATGACCCCCAAAGCACATTTCTATATGCACCCCTGTTTTGTCAATCTCTAATTCAGCAGATTTCGAAGCGTAGAATTTCTCAAAGGCAACAAAAATAACCTGCCTTCCTCAAATGCGCTATTTCATCTAGAAATGAGATATGGTTCTATAGATTTTACATTAGAACTAGTTCAATGATGTTTGTCTATCTTGCACTATGGAACATGCATTGCAATGCCTTGTAAAACGCATCTTTTTGGAGATGGAAAATGAGAGTACATGCTCTACATTTGTACAACGCAGAGTAGCAGTGGGGGGCACTTTGATGCCTGATCGAATTTCTAAGGGTAATCTAGAAATGCTTTTAACCTTTTTAGTCCAGGGCTTAGTAAATAGCAGAGGTGACTGTTAAATAGATTGAACTCACGGCAAGTAAACGATTTTGTATTTTCTAATGATGTCTAGACTTTAATTAAAAGATCAACCGGGATCAGCAATGCTGAAGGCTCAGCAAAGCTGAAGGACAGCCCTCCTCAAGTATGTAAGAATTAAATGAAATTAGAAGTGCCACATCCCCTCAATCTACAGCTAAGGATGCTAGGCCTCCTCTTCTACATCACCTTGTAAGAGCAATGCAGGGCACCGCTCCCAAAATACCATAGCAGCAACAAAGGAAGTGCGCGTGACACAGCACCACTACCCAAATCTTTGCATTTGAACCTGTGAACAACAAAATGACCCACGAGTCTCTGGTATGACTGCAAACTTGCTTTAAGGAGCCTTAGGATTAGGAAAGGAAGGTCTGGTGTGACCCCAGCCTAATACCCAAAAAATATTTAAAAATAACTAGGGGATTAAGCCTCCCTGAGCTCCCAACTGTTCTGATCGAGAACTGATACGGTACTGCATTGTCGAACAATAGTTGAGAGCCTCAGTGTAAAACTGAGACCCCGGAGCGCATTTTTGAGTGAGGGGACTGGGGACGCGCAGCAAGCGCCTAGGGGGAATGGTAGTGGGGGTTAGGGGCGAAGCCCCTTAAAATTGTTATAGACATGCCCTTAGATTGCAAGAAAATCTCTTTTTCTACCATCAAAATGTATCGTATCTTAGATGGGATAGGTTATCTATTGTATAACATAACTCACTAGTAAAAAGTGGGGGGCTGCAGTCCCCCGGGCTCTCCCAGCAACAGCGGAGGGGATTTACGAGAAAATTAGTGCCACTGGAAATGGTGTAACTGTACTCTGTCATTGTAATAAGCCAAGCTTTTATTCATATTGACATGTGCTGTCCATTGTTAATTTTTTAGGAATATGTGTCAGTTTTCAAAGACAATGGATATGAAAATGTTAGCTTCATTTATGGGATAAAGGAAAGGGTGCGTGTTGAAATGTGTTGTTTTCTAAACAAGATTGCAACAATCCTCTCCTTTTTGCTTTCGCATCCATTTTGCTATAGTTTTTGCATGACTCTTTTTCTGGATTTCACGTTACAACAAGTTTATGCATAACTTCTTCCCTATAACTATTTTTGAGATGTGTATTGATGCATTCTGACCACTATTTTCAGCAATAAATCTGCCCCACTAATTGTCCTTATCTTTTTGAAAGGATTTGATTCGTATGGGCATCAACAATCGAGGCCATCGAAACAGGATTATGCAGCTTATTGAGAGTCTTCCTCCTGAAGATATCGAGGAAGAAGTTCCGGTATGTCATTATTTTTTATCTTCTATACCAGTGATTTTCAACTGGGGTTCCCCGGAACTCTATGGTTCTGCCAGCACAGTCCAGGGGGTTCCACCAGAAGTTATACAAATGCTACGATCGATTCTATGTAAGAACAAGGGTTCCTCGAGCCACTGGAATACATCCTTGGGATTCCATTCCACCAAAAAGATTGAAAACTACTGTTCTATACCAACGTCACTATTAAACCCTCAAGTTGTTTAAGCTCCATTGGCGTAGGAAGCCCTGCAGCCCCCCCCCAAGTTGGACAAAAATCCGTTTCACCTTGGCAAATTTTCTAAAAGAACAAGAGGAAATTCTGGCAACTTTTCTGCCTGCTCTCCAGATCTATTTGATATTTCGGGCAGAAAATTTACAACCCCCCCTAAATTTGACGTCCTCCTACGCGCATGTTAAGCTCTGATGTAGAAGATAAGAACCGTAGTAAGCAAAGATATTCTGTTTTTATAGCAACAAATCAGCAGAGTAAAATTACTTACTACAGTACAACCATGATTGGCAATTTCACCGTGGCATTAGCGATGATATATTGACTTTTGGTGATGCTTAATATTGCGATTTTGCAATGTTATTCAAAACAGTTGACTCTAGTTAATATTCATGAATGCACCCATCCTAAGTTTATAAAGCTTTAATTTCCAAATGACAGCAACACAGCTTTCTATTGACAAGATTCCGAGTTCACAGGGTTTCTTTGAGGAGAAGGCTTTAATTTTTGTCTTCTCATGTATACATTTGATTTCTGCGAATTTAATGGTAGCAAATATGCATGCACTAGACAGATCACATGGTTGAACGCAAGACTACCATGAGCTGGTGGTGTATCTCCTGAAAAGTTATTTTATAGCGTCGAGCTTATTTTTTTAGGAAAATGTTGAAGCATGGCTCACAAATTTAGGCCTTGAACAGTACTGGACTATGTTTAGCGAGAACTCATACGTACAAGCACGAGATCTTGCTGACGTGAAACTCATGGATAAAGAAACCATGAAGAATATATTTAGAGTTTTCAAAGAAGGCCATTTGGAGAAACTTGCAAGAGCTGTCAAAAAGCTACAATATCCAACAAAAGGTAGGAATAATTTTACAGCATAGCGTTGAATTCCTTTGACGTCCTACAATTTAAACTTGTCTTTTTCCAAGCTATTATATTAGTGGTATTCATAGTGATAACAGAACTGCCCAATGCAGAGCGTTTTTACAACTGTTCAGTTTTTTGTGATATGATAATTGCAGAAGTCCAGAAATAAAAAATTTAACTAATATATTTCATTATAGTAATAAGTTAGCAATTAGCAAAATACTGAACAAAGTTGATTTTAGTGGTATAGGAAATTAATTGGAACAACTGATAGTTAAAATGAATTTTAACACTATCAGAAATTGACTGCAACAGCTTATAGTTAGGAATTCGTTTATTGACTCAATTGAAGTTCTAAGGAAAATAGCCGCCACTCATGAAATTCTCAAAATTTATAAATGGGAAGGTTAGAGAACCCACAAGGGAACTTGGAAAATTTTGAAAACTAGTAATCGAAGGGGGGCAAATATTCGGTACTCAAAAGCATGCATGAGGGTATCTATGTCAGCCGCGCAACTAGAGGGGCGTCTTCGGGGTCTAGACCCCTACCCTTTTCAGCAAATGAATAAAAGCACCCTTTTTGTAGTGACCGCTCTTTATCAAAAAGACGTTTCCCTTAGATAGAAAAGACGTGATCGTGAAAATATTCCTCTTTTTCCTTTTCTGTTATGATAAAAAATAGCGATAAGAATCATTGATCTTCAGATCAACGATATCAGTGAACCTCCCACATTATTTTCTCCACTTATAAATCTGGAAAGCTCTATTCACAGGCCGTATCTTCTTCTAAAAAACTTTGATGTGCCCTTTTTTTGGATTGGACCCCTGCTTTGAAAATTCCTAGTTGCGTGCCTGATCTACTTTGCATACGTTTGTGCTTATATATGCCTGGAAAGGTTTCAAATGATACCCCAAACGCCATAAGAAATGTGGAATCTACTCAACTTTTTAAGCACAAAATGAAAACCCACCTCTTGGACCAATGAATGAACCAATACAGACATAAGATATCCCCTAAAATGACCTCCTGGTAGATCAATTTAAAGTTTGTTTTTTGCTTATTTTTGTTTATTTCGCTTTCTATTTTGCGTTCTATTATTTATGTAACTATGAAGCTGAAGGAGCATCATGAATAATGTATATTTAGCCCAGAAAAAGATACGAGATGCCAAGAAATGCATTGGCAGTGTTCCATGTAAACAGCTTAAAGTTGAGCATACAAGAGAGTATCATTTTTGGTCTGGTTTAAGAGAGGAGTGTCTTTTACCAGAAGAGGCAGCATTTGGACAGAGTCAAGAGCTAAAGGAAAAACTGGGCGAATTGCGGAATACATCACTTATTGTACTTGTGGTGGTAAATGTCCTTTGGTTGACATTTATGTTGACTGTAATGAGTCAAGGAAAAACTCTTCAAATCCTTGGAACAGATTTTGCTAGTGTTGGCTTTCTTCTCGTCTACTTTTCGGTGAGAATTAATTTTTGTTGTTTCTATAATATTGCATAGACTTTTTTCTGCTCTAGTTCTTTCTCCATCCTACGCTCAGGCACAGAATATGGTTCAGGTAGTAACAACGCCACGAGGGGACTGGGGGACTTCCCTCCTCCCACTTCTCACCGAGATCAATTTTCTAATTCATCCGAATCGATGACAAAATGTTGGGGTTAGGGTGAGGGAACTCTAGCAAGATTTTGAAATGGGTGTGGCAACCAGATTGCGTCATAAAATCCCCCCCTAGTCTGTCTAGTCTGCGATGGCTGGCATTGACCGGGCAATTCTGAGAGTCTGGGATACGAGACGTCCTTTCACTCGGTATTTAAATTCTCTACTAAGGTCATAAGTTATAAATATGCAAAAACTATTTTTAAAGCATGACAGGAAGTATCTTTGTTTTGCCCCCTACATGAAAGAGTATTGCCTCTCACTTCTTCCTCGATGGAATTTTGCATGATAGAACTTGTAGACATCAAATCACTAGAGCATTTTTGAGGACTGCATTAAGGGTTGTGCTTTCATTTGGGAAATTCAGATGTGTTTTCACTGCAAAATTGCGCTTCTTGGTCTGTTTGGTGTGCCTCCACAGCCCCGGTTTTCTGCCCCTGAATATATTGACAAATGTTAAAATACTTCGCTTACTCTTAGGTACGAAATAGTAGAGGGCTCCGATTGCAAATTTCTTAAGATTTTGCTACTTACTTCCAATTATCAACACCCCCAACTTAGCAATTTTGAAGATCCTATTTTATTCACACCCCACCCCGACAAAAGATTTGAAAGTTTTACAAAGGGTAGTGGTAAATTTCCACCACAAAGGGTGGTGGAATTTTGTAATAGCGATAATAGTTAAATAAACTGCATTGACTTTGTGAACGCAAATTAATGTCAGTAAGTAAGGAAATCAAAACAAACTGTACAAGATAATAAAAAGTACACACTTGTCGAGACGACGTTATAAAAGTAAGTAGGTTTATCTAAAAAGTTTTGGTAGAAGCATAATGAAAATTCGTCCTTATTGTACTGTATATTGTGTATTGAGCATTGACTCCCCCAACTATTAATAACCCCCATGTTATAGCAAATTTGGAAAACCATTTTCATTTATTAACAACACCCCTCCTCTTATGTTTTTTAGCAAAGTGTCAATCTCCTACCTTGTCATACCTTCCTCTACTATTTGGCGCCTAGGAGTAGAAATTTTGGAAATTTGTGATAGCGATAATAGTTATACATATAACTTTCATGGTGTTCGTCATCAATAACATTTTCAAAGTTTTTTACGAGGGTCAAGGACATTCAATAATGGGTGGGCAGTGCGAAGAACTTTACCCACTAAACTGAGGGTCGACCTACTGATTCATAGTTTTCCTACTAACCTATTCTTTTTCTTACTACGTTTGATTTCCACAACTCCAGAGAAACAGATGGAGTTATCAGTTAGTGATTGGACTACATGAATTTATGCATAGCAGAAAGGAGGAGTAGTACATCAAGTTAACTCTGCACTACACTTCACTGCAATCTTTTCCATTCTGTAGCATAGGCTTTTACAATCGGGCACTCCAGAACAAAACTATGAGGACATATCATAAGTGTATTGGGCAGATCATCGGGCCGAAATATCCCAAAGAACAATACTATTGATTATTGCAGGGGTGGCCAACCAGCGATTTGGGAGCCGCATGTGACTCTTTGTCCCAGCTTCATGCAGCTCTTCGAAGCATATTTAAGTAAATATTCTGTTGGTACTACAGAACTTTACCACATCACGAAATAGTGGCAATATTTTTTGATATACTTAAAAGCATTTATCGTCCAACATTCATCAGAGTATGAAAACGTAGGATAGTGACCTAAATCAGCCAACTTTGCAGCAGAAAAAACATTTGGTCCAGAGAAGTGCCTGGTATACCTAAAATTTCCCTGGATTGGTAATGTTTCATCAAAGTTTGAAAATCAAATCAGTAAAGCCATTATATCTTGTTACTATGCTGTGAAGCCCCGTGTGGTTTACAACACTAGAGTTATGCTACCATCTGCTAAAAAAGATTGCGTTCCTACCACTCAAAAAAGTTATGTAGTTTATGAATTTTCGTGCCGATGTGAAGCTCGGTACGTAGGACGCACTACGCAGAGACTAGCATACAGTAAAACAAGATGTCCCCACGAGCATCAGGAAGAAAAGTAATACCGCAAGAGAATAGCCACTTCGCATACGTAAAAACAACAAGTCTAAAGTTAATTGTGAGTCAGCCATAGGACAACACCTAACAGCAAATCCAGAATGCGCCAAAACGTATACAGACGAAAATTTTGCGGATCATTGGGCAAGCAAGATCGTCTTTTCAGTTAAGTGTTTTGGAATCTGTTTACAACAAGACTCAAAACTCAGTCTTATGTTGTCAAAAAGAGTTCGTTTTCTCACTGGGACTATTCAAGTACACTATGGTTAATAGGTCCTAACTGGCCAATCTTGTGGCCAATTAGACGCATACTATCACATGGAACCGCATCTGGATATATATTTCGGTTAACCTTTAGGTCACTATCCGACGTTTTCATCCTCTGATGAGTGTCGGACGAAAAAAGCTTTTAAGCATGTCAAAAGAATGTTGCCGCTTTTTCGTGCGGTGGCATATTTAAGTGTGTGCTTCTTATATATTTTTATTTCGCTTGGTTCAAATAGATATTTTCGTGTGAGAGGAAAGGATGCGGGTGATGCTCATGTGTCCTCGTGTATTTGATGGGGCTCTTTGCCGCAGTAAAGTAAAGAATGCGGCTTGTAGCCTCTCACTGGTTGGCCACCCTTGGATTACTGCAACAAGATTTTTAGTGGTGATAACACAAAGTTGATCACAGCATCAAAGTACGCATGATAATAGAAGTGAGATTATCTTCTCTTTTGCTATTCTGAAAAGGATACTTTTTTATCTATTAGAGTTTAAAAGTTAGTATTTTGCATATGAGACCTTTTTCACACTTTAATTATACCTTGTAGTGAAATAATATTAATAATAGTCATATTTCTATCACGTTCTGATTGTTCCCAATATCGGCTTTTAAGTCAAGAGCTGAGCTTTTCATATTGAATTGAATTTTTTATAGGTACTGCTTGCTCAAGGTATTGCAATGATCCTGCATCGTTTTGAGACGGGTCTTCATTTAATGGCTAGGACACCATTCAAGCCAGGTAAATTTGTGCGAAATTGGTCATTTCAAGATGAAGAGTTACCCCCGGAGCCTGACCAGGCGGAGCCGAATCCAATACGAAGGACAGTGCGGAGGAGCGTATCTTCATGTAGTTGTCCATTGCCCACCGTTTTAGAGAATCCCTTCGCACCTCTAGACATTCAACGCAGTAATTCATGTAGAGATACACATTAGTGGAACGTGAGTTTATAAGCATAGTTACTGTTTTAGAAGTTTTCTAAATAATGCAAAGATAATTCAAAATAGAAAATGTTTGAATTGGCAAAAAAGTCGTGACCAAATCATTTTGATAAGTATTTGAGGATTAGTTTGGTCTGTCCTGGAAGGAGATCCCAGGGTAGTGAGTCTATCCGGTTAATTGTTCACCAATTTGTTAACCTTTCACAAAATTGTTGCTTAGTCAAAATTGCTTCTCAAGACAAATTATATGAGCATTTCTTAGAAATTCATAGCATTGATTATCATGACGATCAATAGGTGTCAATGGGTGTTTTTAACACACCTAACCATCAGGGTCGGATCCAGAGCTGGACTTTGGAAGAGGGGCATCTGATCCATATCATTGTTCCCTTCATGTAGGGAGATTCTTAGCGCAATTTTTAGGAATCATTGCCGTTTGCAGGGACCATGGTCCCCATCCACCTTGGATCCGCCCTTGCTTACAAGGGTGTGGCTAGTCACCTTGGATCCGCCCCTGCTTACAAGGGTGTGGCTAGGGCAAACTTTTGGAGGGATGGAGCCCCAATTTGCTGACAAAGAAGACTTCCCCTAAACCAAATTTTCTGACAAAGAAGGCTTTCCTCGCGTGCCAACGTCGACTAGCATTAATGGTGTACTGCAAATTTGCCGACAAGCCACATTTTTGGGGCGAGGATGCGGGGCACTCCCCCGTTCCACCTATGGCTACGCCCCAGTCTGCTTGCCATTTAATTTGAAAGTAGAGATTTTCTAAATTATAATACATCTAGTCCCTATTATTGGTGTCTAGTAAAACTAGAAACATCTTTCGTACTCACTTTTGCATGTTTCATCAATCTAATCCGGTGATTCTCAACGGGGGCGATATCGCCCCCAAAGGGGTGTTTTGAGAATTTAGGGGGGCGTTTTGAGAAGGTATGATATAATATGTTTACTTATGAAACTGATGAAAGAAAGTATATTTCGAGAGGAGGGGGGCGTTTTAAAAAAATTCGTTGAATTGGGGGGCGGTTAGATCAAAAAGGTTGAGAAGCACTGATCTAATCCATGTTGTACTCTTAAACTGTCATTGTCCTAATAACTGACATTTTGAAATGTATTTTTAATTTATCTAGCCCATTTTATAATTAGATGACTGAGTTTCCCGTTCTGGTTTATATATTTTTTAACAGTATTTATTTTTATCTAGCCATTTTAATCGAGGTATTTGTGCGTATGTTAATTTATGTAATTTAATTCAGGAAGTTAGCATTTCGATATCACGGTAAGGCATTTTTAATATTTATCTTGCCCTTTGCATATGAAAGACATCAGTGCCATCTGCCGTACTCAGTCATTTACAAAAGACAAAGGCCAATTGGCAACAATAGGCCGCACACTGGCATTGCCTCAAGATACTTTTCTATATCCCTCATAACTTATGTAATAAGATCTGTTTACAAATTCCAGCACTTAGAAACACCATTTTATTGACTACACTTTCTTTAGGGCTATATTTTGTTTCTCTACCTTAAAGATAATGTGTGTAAAACTCGACTTGATTCTCTAGCATGATTATCTACGCCACGGACAGTTTGCGTAAGGGTACTTCGACATAAGCCTCGTTTGCGCAATAGCAGTTGCCAAATGCCATCTTCCAGGGGTAGATTTGGAAAGGGCATGCTTTCACGAATCGATTGATGCCAAGTTATCGAAGGAATATTGCGAAAAGATTGCGTAATTTTGTAGGTAAAGATGCTGATAAGGTGGCATCTAGGTTTTGTGCAGCCTTGTGCATTCAAGTATTTTCTGTGTATTCAGTAGAAAGTGTTAGCTGTATGGAAGCAAGTGGGAAAGTGTCTTTGGCGGGGGATCAGCAGCCTCACCAAAGTTCGTTGAATTCCTTGTCTCCAAGTTTTGTTCATCAAATCAACCAGTAAGTGAACTGTGTGTTTTTTCTTTATTTTACAAGATACAAAGACATTACATGCTTATGCACTGATACTAGTATTTCATGGCACAATATAAAGGCTATGTAAAAAGTATAAAACTCTATGTTGTTCATCAAATCAACCAGTAAGTATACTATTCTTGAATAGTATTATTTGAAAAGATACAAATACATCATACTTGTATAAAATACTTTGGCACTGATACGAGTGGTTCATGGCAAAATATAAAGCTCTTTAGTCTCAAGGCGTACTAATTTAAATATTTTTGAAGGCATGGCAATGATGCAATAACATAAGAACTAGTAAGATTCCAAGATGCTTTTTGTTGTTAATGTATGGCTAAGAGTGAGAACCAAATCGTTCTCAAAATGACCATCTAGAATTAGACCTCAAA
>OLMO02000238.1:4202483-4216310 GCA_900291935.2 Cassiopea xamachana
TACTATCTACGATCAATTTCCAATGCAAAACAGCGTACTGCTGTATATATTTTAGCTTTATGCTTTATGACAACCTGCCTTTGTTCTTACTGTCCTTGCATAATTGTTATATTTGTAGAATCTTTCAGTAACCAAATAGGAATAACAAGGATGTCAGAAACTAGCTTAGTTAGCCTAGTCTCCAACTTGGTAGAATTATGCGTAGAAAAACAAGTAGATTTGCTTTAGAGGAATGCATTCACGATAATAGAATCGACTACCAACTGACATCACGATTCCTTGAGCTAGAGTTGATTTTGACAGTAGTTCGCCATCTACAACCATATGTGCGCTCTGCACATTTCCTACTCTATAGTTACAACTTACTCGCTTTTATACAATTTCTGAAAGTATTTCTAGATATATACGTAATGCGTTATACAAGTAGAATTACGTTATGTACGAATTTATAACTGTCTACGTATCATAAACACCCCCTCTAAGCTAAGCATTATTACGTATTCACCATGGCAACTTATATACAATCACATTTGCACACGGCGTTCTAAAACTATCCTAATACGTAATGATTGGTTTTATCCTATTATCTAATTACTAAAAATAAACACCAAGAATAAATTGCCATGATAGAATTGTTCACTAGGTAATAGCTGTTCTTTATTAACTAATATATGAGTTCACACAAGTATTAATAACAAAATATTTGCGAATATTCTTCAAAAGATGTCTTTAACTATAATGTCTCATCTTACGACTCCATGCTACGACAACGGTAACGTTAACCAAGAGAACAGCGACGTCAACTTAACTTCACGACAAGTCTGACGGCTTGACATAACTACTGACTTTACTGACTGGAACAAACAGCACAAGGACACATACCCATATTACGCTAACATTAGATTTACCTTTATACAAAGAGATGATGACAGCAACTATGGAGATGCAGTGTAACACTACAGTATGCATTTGGATGAATACTACAAAACGGAACCGATAGGAACAGAAACCACACATAGCACACCATTACATAATTTACAGTAAAAAACAAAACTAGGACTCTAACATAATCAGTTAAAGCCGTTACTCAAATTCCAGTCCTCCCGTTTTTTTGACTCCCCGTTTATCAAATTTTGAAATTTTTCCGACCCTCAATTTTATTAGGACCCCCGTTTATTTGGCACTCGAGGGTAAGTAGTTCCGTGATTTTAGTTTCACATTGAGTGTTCTAAAGATAGCATAACAGCAAAAACATTGATATTCATAGTTTTGGCGTAAATTCTTACAAAATAACAAACTCACACGCCAGAACAAGGCAAGATTGAAAGTACAATAACTTCAATTTAGAAGTATTATGCCATTCCATGTATAATTTCATAGTTCTCGGTTGTTTAGAGTGAGAAAGAATGTTTGAATTTGAAAAATTTGGTAAAGACTTTAATTATAGTTGTACAACCTCTGAAGATTTTCAGCTTTCTCCATGGAGGCTCGTTGTGTGTGCAAACGAAACTAATATGGCTTTTCCATAGATTATGCTATCCCATTTCATGAAGTGCAATTGGGTAAGACCCTGGTTAATTTGTACTGGGACCACACGTACCCAAATAAGAAATTAGTTTATTAAATATGCACCATCTGTCTTTTTTTAGTACATTTCTATATTGGACATTTCAGTACATAGATGAATAGTTTGTTCATTAACTGCACTTTTTCAGTTGTCAACTTTTTGTCTCTTCTCTCCTTATTTTGGGCATGTGATAGAGTTCCAAACAGTGGCTAGTGGAAAGTAGCGAGTCTGAAAAGGGCCTTACAGTGTAATGAGATAACGCCTTGAGCACTCTAGTTAGACCATGAGTAAAACTAAAGCTAGGCGCACACGAGAGCAAAATGGTGCAGCGAAGTGTCACTCTTGGCACTTTGCTTAAAATCATTTTACTCCTGTGTGCGTTGAAAGTTTACCAGGATTCTGATCGCTCTCGACCAATATCAAGATATCAAAGATGTTAAGCCCTGTTGACACTACACAAACTATCCCGGGTTAGTTTTTGCATGTGTCAACACAACTAACCCAGGTTCGCCCCAGGTTAAACTAACCCATCTCAGAAGGTGGATTCGCCCCAGGTCGAACCTGGGTTAGATTGGCAACTGAAAGTGTGAACGCAATTCTGGGACGAACCTGGGTTAGTTTTGTCTGTGCGCACGCGTATGTCAAGCGCCCCATTTTCTTGAATTATATTCTCGGGGCTAGTGAAGCAAGAGAAACGGTACAAGATTTTACAACATATAAATGACCAAAAAGAAAACTGATAGAGGACTCACTTAGGATGAGGAGCAAATATCGTCAAGAAATAGGAAGTCGGTTCCATTCATCTACAGCCGCAACTTAAATAGATACATTTATGAAACTTCCTTCCTACCTTATTTTTTGTGCTTTTTCTTATGAGATCTAGCCAAAATAAAAAATAAAATTCAGAATATTGATTTTTCCTTATGTTTGTACTGGTTTTATGGCACTGTATGTGCAGTGAAAATTAAGGAACTATTAAGAAACTTTTAGTACTAGAATTTGATGAAAGAGATCAAAACATAAGGAACTTTTAGAACTTATCCTTGAGCTAGGTTCCTTATAAAATAAAAAGCGTGTAGCGTAAGAGATCATAATTTTGCTGTGCGTCAGCGAATTTAGATCTCATAGGAATTTCAGACGGCAAATTAGAGAGCAAGACGCTAGCACCTCAACTTTTGAATTTGCTTGCCAAAACAAAGGTAATATGCAATGATAATTCCGCATAGAATATATCTTACTTTTGGCATTCCGGCTTGAGATAGTTTTACTTCTTGCGTTGGTGTACACACATGGGATATTAGAAAGGAGAATTGGACGTGGCATTTGTCTTCTTCGTTCCAAATCTTCAAAATTCGATAAAGTCAGTTTCTCCATTCTGAACCATGAATGATGAAAGCAAGAGCATTCTTGCTTGCAAACTTTCTCGCATTTTAGGGGGCACTACCTCAAAATTGCTCTGGAGGCAAGCCCCCAGACCCTCAATTTCTGACACCATGTTTTAGGAGAAAGTGTTCATAGAAGGTGTAAGAAAGTGACTGTCAATAATAAATAATGGCAAATGTTCATTAAATTAAGGCCTTCATACAAAATGATAATTGACCTTTATCAGTCGGAAATTTTGACTTTTTTACCCCCAAAAATCCCCGTCAATTTACGTTAGCAATTTTGCAATGTAAACAGCTGCCAACCTAGGTTGAATCCAGGTGAGGCCAATCCTTCTCTTGAGGTGGGTTGAGCCTAGGTTGAGCTCAACCCAAGGTAAAAGCTGGAGTGTAAATAGGGCTTAAGATGAATGAATAGCAAACTAGTAATATCTTTGGCCTATGAGCAAAAAGCAATTTGGTTCGATTTTATTCTGCTCATTATTGGATCAGATTACAGCTGAGTATCTAGCGTCTGACAGGACCCTTGAAATCAATATTATATGCTTCCTAGTTCAATTTTTGTTTGAAACGACCTATTAGCAAATTACCGGGGAGAGATATTACTTTTTGTAGATGGACAAAAATCTGTTCTTTATGTTTTCCTGGCAAACACTTTGTTTGTAATGGTCTTGTTTTGCAAACAATTGGTTCTTTAAATTCAAATGAACAGAAAATGAAAATGCTTGGTCAATCAAAAGTTTTTCGGCAAGAACAAATTCATCAAACAATATTATAATTGAAGACAAATAGTTCTTGCCTTTTGTGAACACAATGTCTGTGTAGGATCCATCATTCTGCGGTCCGACTTTTCGACGTAGTTTATGCTGAGCGTTGCAGAAAGGAGCACACCCAATGACATACACACATTTTGACCACATCAAAAGCGGACCGTATCTAGGCTGCGCAATAACTCCAAACACCCAAAGTGGACTGATAAAAGATAAACATGGCGGATGGAATGAAGTTAGAAGCTGGTCATCAAAATAATGCAGGTTATGGCACCATAACTGAAGGTTAGATTTGTGTTTGAGCATTTATGTGTTTACGGCAAGTTTCGCATTTATTTTGTTGGTCTTCTGCCAATTGTGGAATCCGTGGTGTTAGACTTCATTCTGCTTTGACTTATGCCGTCATGTTGAACATGATTTGATTGGCGACACTAGCTGTTGATTGCCGAGAAGTTACTTTCTGATGCTGGCTTACATATTCATCCAAAACAGAAGATATTATGTTGCGCAATGAAAGTGCATAGTTTGCAATCAGGCTCTTCAAATTGCTCTGCCGCCTAATCGTTTCAATGTCTACTTCAATTTCGCTGAGTTTGTAACATCCATAATTCAAAGCCACGTTTTAAGGTAGAAGTCTCTAGCACTTGTGATGGCAGCTGCTATTTCGATTATTTAAGCCGTATAGAAACATTTTTTATGATTTTTGAAGGCTTACCTCAACTGTCGTTTGCGGAATGCGAGTTATTTGTATCTTTCATTTTCTGCTGCGTTATATGCATTCTTCTCATCGATTCAATTGATTTTTTGATGAATACTTCTAGTGATTTAGCAACATTCCACGTTGGAAGAGCGGTTAAGTAGGCTTTCTCCTTCTGTTACGAGTTATCATAGTTCTGGAGGTCCTATGAAATCACAAAAATGTAAAAGCACTTCTTTTCGTTGATACTTTCTGTTTGCATCTGTTAGACAGTCGATACAGTTTTTTACTTCATTCGTGTAAATGTGGTCTTCATTTCCTGCAAAGCAAAGGTTGAGTTTAAAATGGAGAATGCAGTTCGCATGTCTTAGATTGCTTAGGCCAGTCGGTAGTACAGAAAGTCAAATAGAAGGACATTTTAAGTAAATAGACGGGGGAATTATAGTGAGGCAATAAGTGTTTATGAGCGCTTGCAGTTACATCATATTTTTTTTGTATCACGAAAGGGCTATGACATAGAAGGCCCCCATCAATGTCAAAAGAGCTCTGAAATTACAAGGTATGTAGAAAATGTAGTTGTGTTATGATGTGGTAAATGCATGGCTGCAATAAAGACTCAAGGTTTTGTAAATGAAAACGCTTAAAAAATTACACACTCAATAAAACAATTGAACTGGATATAGCAGATCACAACTAATTTGCTGTGTACCTTCTCAATGACAATTTAAAAGGAGATTCACACTATACAAAAGATGTTTTATTAGATTTTCAGTTCACAACAGAGATATAACTACAAACACCAAGTTTTGAGATAAAAATTATTGTATTTTGAGAAACCCAATTAAATTTTGGGACTTTTATTGTAATATAGCATAGTTGTATAAATAGATTAATTTTAAATCAAATCTTTATTTTACTATGGTAAAAGACTGAAGCTTTCTTGAAAATGAAAGCTTGTAACTCTTTTCTAATTGACCTTTTATTATTTAGCAATCAGAAAATTTATAGAAAATTGTGCTGTTAGATATTGAATGGAAGTAAACAATCTGGCATTTCTGCTTCAATTAACCATATGGGTTATTGATTAAATGATTTGCAAGGGCTATCAAAGTTAGCACTTCTTTGTAGTGTTTCCAATGTGTTCTACATCTCATTGCATTTCATACATTGCATGCTAGAAATGAAACAAATTGATCACACTTTGATATACATCATATCACATAAAATTTGTAAATTCATCTATTTAGATGAAACTTGCATTAAGTAGGAATCTTAACTTATGTATTGTACCAACATGCCATGTTGAACCATTAATTATTTATACTATGTATATGTAAAATATATACTAGACCAATCAAATAGTCCCCTTATTGTTGTACATCTTTGTGGTTACTTTTCTTTTATCAAGGTAAGATTGGCCACCTGTAGTTTTATGAATGGCTTATGTGTTTACAGGTTGATGATGATTTCTGGGGTTTCGTTTAAAGTTTGCTAGGCTAGTTTGTATAGATGTTTGTATTGCTTAAATAGAAATGGCCAAGTTCAGCTGCAGCCTTACATCCAGTTCCATTCTTGACTAAGTTTACCAGAGAAGCTGTGCATGTGTTACCACAGCTGTGCCAAAATGCATTAGATAGATACAGTTGAACCTTGATAAGTCAACTACTGGTTAAGTCAAGCTTTTCCAATCTTGAACTTTTTCTCATTTCCCTTGGTTTTTGTATCCTTTATGTACAGAAAATACCCTGGATAAATCTAACTCTGGATAGGTTGAATAGCTTGATAAGTCAAGCAAATTGCTAATGAAATTGGTGAATTCAAGGAAAATGAGATCAAAAATGTCCTGTCGGCAATCTTGATAACCAACTTGATAATCGGCATCAATTTTGTCTTAACAGGTAGATAATAAATATCCCATTCTTTTATTAAAATCATCTCAAGATGTAAACTTAAAGCTTCAAAAGTTTGGAGCTCATATGGATGTTGTGACTATTTTTCAATTGGCACAGGACGTGCATTCCATTGCTTTCATTCAAATTTACTGCTTGCCCTTTCACTTTATATGAGCATTTGCTTCTTGAGGCATCTGTTTTCAGAAAATAAAATGTAGTTTTTGCAAGTTTTCCTTTATTCAAATGGCCATTGAAGGCATTTAGGGGTTATTGGCAACTCCACACAGTGGGCAAATAGTGTTTTGGTGGACATTTAGGCATATCTTGGGTGAGATGGCCCAAACAATGTGATTAAGAGCTCATTTGAAGAGTGATTGACTCATAAAATAGAAATGAAATTTTCGAAAAATTGAGGATCTGTGATCTAATTTTGATCAAGTACAATGTCCTGGCACAGACCACATGCACCTGATTTCTTTTTGGATTAAATTTAAACTCAATCATCAAAATTAAATGATTGGAATTTTAACAAACATTGTGTCTTTACCACATGGATTTACTAAAGAATCTATTGAATTGAATGGACTTGGGGCAACCCCAAAATTTTGCTTAAATAGATGAAAAAGTGCTACTATGGCCCAAATAGACTATGGTGGTTTAAATTCTACTCGAATGCCCACCCCTTGGCCCATTGTGGTCTGGTGTCATTTGGAAGCAAAATTCAACCTCCAGGGATGTAAACCTCGATAATTTGAATCCTAAATAAGTCAAACAAAATCTTGTTTCTCCTGGCAGTTTGACATATCAAGGTTCAACTGTATTGATCTTTCTAGATACTTGAACTTTCTTTTTCCAAAGCTGGCAGCCATTTATTGCTGTAATTAGATAATTTTCTTGTTAGTCAGCATTACAAACTGGAAGCAAATTGGAGTAGCACAATTTTTATATAATGGATTTGCTAGTTTGCTCTTGGGGTCATTCACTTGGCACATATAAACAAAGGAGCAAGGGGAGTCAAGTAAAAGCATATGTCATGTGTACAAAAGGGGGATTGACACACCTAAATATGTGTGCAAAAAGTCACTTTTTGCATTTATTTTGTCATATTTCCATATACAAGGTAGTTTTGTCTTGCTCTGTTGTCTTTGGTGATGACTGTCATGTCTGTTTTACAAAAAAAATTTGATATGATCATTTTCTTATCTGTCAAATGTTTTACAGTCTTTATCTCAATGAAATTATTGATTGGATGTTTAAAAACATTCCAATTAGAAATGGTGGGAGGAAGTCAGATAGGTAAAATTACATATGCAATGGGGGTTGTGGCAAGCATCAATGTGCATACAATGGGGGAGGGGGGAATTTTTGCCATTTTGGTGTGCCTGTACTAATGGAATGACCCTCTTAATTTGAATTTCTCTTCATATGCAATGGCCATTTGGTTTGAAACAGATAACTCTTGAGGTAGTATTATTTCTCAATATGGTCTTGCAGAATTGTATTGTAGTATTGATGTTGTAGTACTAGCAGTGCATAGAAAAAAGGGACCTCACAATTGCAGATCCTCACATTAGCAGGTTGCAAGTTCCAATGACTGTTGCCGCAGATTTTGTTTCATTGCTGTTGTGAGTAATTTGCATGATGGTGTAGCATGACCTATGGTCAAAGCCAGTTGAAAGAATTCATCTTCTCTTCATAGAATTTAACTGTTGATTGTTCAACTCTTGTGTGCAAGATTGGTGTCTAAATTAATATCTTGTAACACTGTGGTGCAATACTTATGACGTGGGCAACTCTGGAGACAAATAGTTACCACCTCATAAATATTGCACAACAGTGCTCATTAATTTAGGAACTGTTCTGACACACAACAGTTAACCATGATGGTATGGCATCTGTATTTGGATTGTGACCATTGCAGTCATGAAGCCAGCTTTCAAAAGGCAGGGCAACCAGGGTTGACAAGTGTGGAAGCCACACCTACATGTAAAGAGGGCTTGTAACAAATACAGTCTTCACTATGCTGGAAAATGCTCCTTTGCACACATCATTAACTTAGCATTAGAAAATTTCAATCTATGATCTTTGACAAATATGCAGAAAAGACAAAAACAAGATACAAAATGATAGAGATTCAAAGATATGGGAGGATAAGGGTGATTAGAGCCTTCAGTTGGGTGGGCAGCAACCCCCTATACCCCCTGCTGATCAGTAGTGATCTCTAAAAATTTTAACAATGGGACTCTGGATGCAACAGCATAAAATTGGTATGGCCTAGTTGCAACCCAGTCAATAATTTCAAAGATATAAATATGATAGATTAGTTCAGTCATGACACACTATAGCTCAGGGATGTGCCAATTGGGGGGGCATGGGGGCATCGTGCCCCTTAATATTATCAAATTTGCAAGAAAGTTGGTCAGAAGGCAGCCATGCTGCAAGAGAGTTAACAACAGTATTTTCTGTGACCTTTTTTTTAGTGACAATAATTGGTCAGTTTGTCAAAATGCCCCCCCCCCCCTCAACAGAAGGTGTCTCTGCACATCATTGGTATGAGACATAAATAGTAATATAGCAGTGCTTGTTTATCATACAAAATACTTTTTTAAAGCAAGGTGGTCAAATACTATTTGAAAGGCAAGGTCAAAGGGGGTACTTAATTACGTAACACTGAGGGGTGGGGTATGGGCATTCTTGTTATGAATTGTTACAGAGGGTGGGGTTCATAGCCCTTTTGTTATGTACCAAAGGTTTTTTGTTTAGAAATGTATCATTTCTTGCAATTACATCAAGGTTGAGCTTAAATTTCAACGCTGTCTGTGTATGTATGTATCCTCAACTTTTCTGAAACGTTTTTAAGACTTTCGCAGACATTTTTAGAATGCTAATTAGGTCCAATTGCGTCACTTCGGGGGGTGCGTTCTTTAACTTCTGCCCTTTGATATTCTCTCATATTAGAACACTAGATTGGAGTGATTATTTGTTACATGAAAGTAATGGGTACTATGAAGCATGAGCAGATAGCTTTGGTAAGGGGGTCTTAAGACTCGAAATGTTGCATAGCAAGGGGGTTGGTGGTACTAGATTTGTTAAGATGCGTTACAAGGGGTGGATGGGTGGTCAAAATTGGCGAAGTTTGGTGCTATGTACTTATTGAATTGTCCAAAGAAAAACTTTTGGGAGCTGAGTCCCCTAGAAGAAATCTGGGATGTAGGCTCTAAGTAGCTTTTACGATACCATAGGATACGCAACTTTGTTTGGGGATAACTGCAACTGTACCTTCAGTCCTTTGACGTTTTCCTGACACAGCAAAAGCCATTGCGTAATATATTGCAGCAAGTCTAAAAACAAACGGGAAATGGAGACGAATTCGAAGAGAGATGTTTTCAGAATGACAACCTCAGCATTCTCTTTGTGCTGTTTGTTATGCACGTGATGCGCAATGACAAACTCTACGGCTTCACTTCCTCTGAAGGCAAATGTTGCACATCAGGTTGAACTGCAAGTGTCATGGAAGCGAAATCTGCAGAACCAGCGCCGTATTATGCACGTAAGAAAAGAAAAGGGGCAAAAATTCGTTTTAGTTGTAATGTAATAGACTTGATGTATGTTGTTACCTAGCCTACTGGCATCTCTTTAGTTTTACGTCCATCTTTGTTTTTATTCGGGCGAGCTAGCTGTAAACAAGCACCTTGTAAGATTTGCAGAAGTAACGGACATCTGATTAAAATACTTGAAAAGCCAGTTGCTTTGTTGTAGCTATTGCTAGCAAATTGAAATCCAGAGACTAGATTTACGGAAGATGTAGCTTTAAATAGAGCAAGAGTCCTAGTGTTGTGAATAATTTTAATTGGAGTATCTGTAAATGCGATTGCTCCTTCATATCCACCTTCGATACATAGATGCGAAGCAAACAAAGACGTACATGCAAACACACATGCACATTATGCCTATAAACTAATGTTATTTCACTCATCCATGGATATTGGGAAACATCCTATTCTTGAATTATAATGCTTAGCTTGTGATAGAAGAGTCATCAAGGCTTTGAAGCCTGGGTGTTCTTGTGACTGACTGAGAAGGTCTTATGACTTATGACAATTGTAATTTATTATAACACACTGTTAAAAATGGGAAGTAAGCCAAGCATGCAGGGCTATAATTAAAACTAATAAGAGCTTTTCTGTGTGTTAAAGGTCATATCATTTTTCTGTGTCCTTCTATTGCATTGGTAGTAGTCTTACTCATAAATGATGGCTTAGTTGATAGATAGAGTTTTGTAACTGCTAGTAGTATATCTTTGGTTAGAAATAAAGTAACAGAAGGTGTGAAAATTTGTCTGGATGACTTCATTTTGTTTTAGTCCATTTATGTTTTATTCCACATTCTGTTGATCTTGATTAATTGAATTGGTCAGCTATTGCACAACATTGTATTAGCATTAAAATTCTAATACCATGCTGTGCAATAGTTGCTCAATTCAATCGTCATGTAGATAGGACGTCAGCCAGCAATTTTATATTTAGAGTAGTGTTGATGAAGTTATTTGCCAATGATGTCCGTTTAAAGAAAATCTTATTTGTTTCTTGTGCAGGACTTGATGCTGACCATAGCCTTGGTTTTTGTGGATGGTTCTTAACAGGCTTGTCCTTGTTGATTACAATCTGCACTTTCCCATTCTCATTAATGTTTTGCCTCAAGGTAATTGCGTCCCAACCATTTATTTATTATACAGTACTGTACACAACCTTTCCATTATTTATGTCAAGGAAAAGCATGGCCATAATATCTTGCTGCATGAAGTTGGTGCTATGAAAACATCCTGTTTTGATAGACCTCTTATGCCAAGGAATAGAAAAAAGTTGTCTTGTTGTGTAGTAGACATCATTTTCTTTTAAGTAGAAGTCTGTATGAAGAAGGGAATGCTAGAATTGCATGGCATGTATGCTTTATAAGGACCCATGGGTCTGAGTTGTGGCTGGAGTTTCTTGGTTTTTACCTGTCCCTTATCATTGGGGTTCTGAAGTATGCATGCACTGCACCAAGATTGCAGCCTTTACTTCATTTCTTTTGATGACATTGATAGTATAGGATGAATTTTGTAGGAATAAAGGTCTTGGAACATTTTTGTCATCTGTACCGCATGAGAATCTTGTTAAAATGTTGGTGTGTTTCTTTATCTGAACTTGTACAGTCCTTTATGTTCCTTACATTCTGGAACATTCTCAACCTAGAGTTCCTTATGACAGTTTTTCCTATTGCAAAATTGGAGGCTATGAAGTTACCTATGCAATTATTTTGACATGTTTACTAATTTTAATTTCTGAAAAGTTAGACAGTGGTGTTTGTTTGAGAGCCTTATTCTTTTAATAGTGCACAAAGAGCTAAAATATATTTCTGTAAGCAACAGTAATACCTTATCTATGTTTTGCATTATTGATATCCTGTACTACATGGGGGTATTATCCTCTAGGAGTTTCATGTTGGTTGTGCTTTCAAATGTACAGATATCTGTAGCAGGTTTTTTTGAATATAGCTATTTTCTAATTATGCAGCCTTCAAACATACTAGAAAGAAATTTTCATACAGAGTGACATTACTTATTTTTTAAATAGGGAAGCCATCAGTTTGTTTGTGCCTCAATTTTCTTAACTTTTCCCAAAGTGAACCTGAGATTTTCTGAAACTTTTTTTAACTTTTACTGAAATAAACTGGCTGCAATGGTTTATCCTTTCTTTGCTAGTCTTGTGTGCTCAAATTTGAAACCTAGCTTTAAAATTTTGAATGTAATAATCATATAGTATTTATTTTTGGTAAACTAAAACATTTAATGTTTGAAATTGAGCCTAGCTTTTTTCTTTAGATTTTCTTAAGATGCTGGCCATCTGAGCCTCGTTTTCTTATTTCTTATGAAAAAATCCTGTAAATTACCAGTTTGGGTGAGATTTTTATCTAAGTTTTTTATTAACCTCACCATCAATTGTTACTAGATTGTCCAAGAGTATGAAAGGGCTGTTATATTCAGAGTTGGAAGGCTAAAGCAAGGTGGAGCTAAAGGCCCAGGTAGGAGTTCAGCTATAAATATTGTATTTTATGTTATTGCGCAATATTACTTTATGATTCCTTCAACACACCTCTTATTAATAATTAAAGATGATTTAGTAAAAGCCTTTATGTAGAAGCAGTACAAACACTTTCAAAATAATGTCATGTCTTCCTTCAGCACAATCAGTGAAGATTTTTTGCCCTTGTTTATGATTACTAAGAAGATTACTTACCACCTGCTATGGAATTTTTAGTAATGGAATCCAGCCAAATCAAACCAGTTTTCAAGAGGATAAAAATTTGCCTAGTCAGATTAATTTCAAAGATCTTTTTGAGTTTCTTTTTTATATCCAGATAGATTTCATTAATTTTCTCTAAGTGAATCCAGACTTTTCAATGAGTAAATCAGATATGCACTGCTGATAGCGAGCATGAGTAGGTTCATTTGCTTACCCAGTTTTTTCAAATAAAGTTTTTGTCAACTAAAGGAAAATATTGACAAAAGCTGCAAAATCTTAAAAGAAAGGCATAATTAAGAGCTTTCCATTATAAGTGACTGTATATTCTATCAATTTTATCACTCGCTAGCAATTAAATTGATAAATTTTTATAATAATAATAACAATGATAAGAGCATTGGATGTGTTTGGTCCATACCTGTGTGATCACTTGCCTCATTGAAAGGCCTATAAATCTATCCTATGTCCAAATATGGTGTATATGAAAATTGGACTTGAGAGCAGAGACTTAATATAGAATTCTGAAAGTACCATTTCCCTTGATGATATTACCCATTTGTTCATATTGTATTATCTTAATAGAATAATTATTGCCAAAATTCTCATCATTTATAGCTTAGTTCAATAATTATTCAGCATAAATAAACTGAGGTTTTGATGGTCTGTACAAAAGCCTATTTGCTTATAAGTTTCAACAACTGCAGCAGTATTTTGCTTCATTTTTCAGCTTCATTTTTTATTCATGTAGATGCGTACTTGCATATGTCCATTGACTGAAATACAATAAATCTTATGATCATAAATTTTGCATAGAGTTATGTCTGTTTGGTCTGTACTTTGTGTAGACTATGGTAGTGTGTTTTTCTATCATTTGAAATTGGTCTGAGGATGTATGTGTTACATTTCAGAGGGTATTGTTTTTGTAACTTCTAATTTCTTAATTGCTGTTTTTGTTAGGCATCTTCTTTGTGTTGCCTTGTGTGGATAATTATATCAAAGTAGACTTGAGAACTGTTTCCTTTGATGTTCCACCACAGGAGGTAAGGAGTGGTTTGTGTTTTATCTTCATATTTTTTACCATGCTGCATAATAGTGCTCACAATGTGATTACCACTTATTTTCTATCCCACATAAAGATTGCGTTGTCAATAAGTAGTAGAAAAGAAAGGATGTTATTTTGTAGAATTTGTCAAAATGATATGTATATATATATATATATATATGTGTGTGTGTGT
>OLMO02000238.1:4216410-4240078 GCA_900291935.2 Cassiopea xamachana
GTAGTTCCTTGTGTAGAGCAAAACCTGTTAGATTATGCCAGGTTTTCTTCTTTTCTGTCGCTTGAACAAGAGCAAGAGTTTTACTTTTTGTGAGCTATTTACATGTAAGGACAGGAAATGCATACTATTAAACCACATATGCTTTTTGTTCCCAGATATTGTCAAAAGACAGTGTAACCATTGCTGTGGATGCAGTTGTGTACTTCAGGATTCAGAACCCCATCTCATCAGTTGTCAATGTTGAAGATGCAACACGCTCAACAAAGCTTTTGGCACAGACAACATTGAGAAATGTCCTTGGAACTAAAAGTTTGAGTGAGATCCTCATGGAAAGGGAACAGATCAGCCAGTCTATTCAGGTAGTTATCATATCTAGTTGTTTCTGTAGAACTCAATCTTCATTATTGGAGTTCTTTTTTGTGGTTTTCATGCAGCCATTGTAGCACCTTGAGAATTAGGGAATACATGACACAAGATTGCCAGCTGTGGAAGGCAGTCATCACTCATCCAACCCTACTTTAGATGGAAAATTATGGATGTTAAATGATGATGATGATAATGATGGTGATGAAGATGATGATATGATTATGCAGCTATTGTAAATTTCCTTGCTGTGTGCACTTGCATGAATGCAAAACATTCTTTGCCTTTGCATGTGGTTACTTTCATTTTATGCAAGATCTTTTCTTTTTATTTTAGCACACTCTTGATGAAGCAACTGATCCATGGGGGGTAAAAGTAGAGCGTGTTGAAGTGTAGGTTTCTTGCCTCTGTGCCCTTCTATTATTATGTATATCTTAGAATTTAAATATTTACTCTCAAGTGCTAAATAAAAATCCCCCTCACTTATTAATTTTTCAATTTTTTCCCAACCCCATGGACCTTATTAGGACCCCCATTAATAATTTTTTAAGGAAATGTACTTTTTTTACAAACACTTCATTTCATTTCCTTTCTTTGCTAGTACTATTGACGTCCAATTTTCATGGCAAAATAGCATACTGCTGTAAATGTTTTAGTTTTATGTTTTGTGACAACCTGTTCTTGTTCTTTCCGTCCTTGTCTAATCATTCAAAACCTTTTCTCAAATTTCAACCCCCAGTTTATTTTGACCCCCCATTTATTAAATTTTGGAATATTTTCCAACCCCTCAGTTTATTAGTACCCCCCTTTATTTGGTACTTGATAGTATGTTATGTTTTCACTGGAGTTATATATGATTATTGTAAGCTTGGACCCTTCTTTTGAAAGGACTGTGATTTTACTCTGTGCAATTTCCATTTGACAGTCATAAGAATATGGATTGGCTTACTTTTGATGTTTTGCTTCTTGATGTTGGACCAGAGATGCATAGAATATTCTTGTCTTTGATATGATACACAATACATTCTTTTGTGATGGGACATCTAGATTTCTTTTACTACTTTAGGAAGGATGTTCGTCTGCCACAACAACTACAACGTGCTATGGCTGCTGAGGCTGAAGCTTCTCGTGAAGCAAGGGCTAAGGTTTGCATAAGCTCTGCTATTAGTTTTTATTCTTGAGTTTTTATTGGACACTTTTCTTCTGTTTTGCTAGCTTTCTCATATTTCTATCAGAAAAAGGCCTTTTCTCCAGTGCTAGTTTATTAATATATTTTAGCTGATCCACATGGTCTCACGAGTCTAGGGTTATTGGTTGTTGAATACATCAGATTGTATGAAAAATTCTAAAAGGCTTGCATGCCTTGCCCTCATGAGGTTGAGAGAAGAGCTTGATTCTACTTAAGTTGCAATTTGCTACATGTAAGAACAAAATTCTGAAAATGTATTTAGAGTTTTCTGACATAATTATTGTATGTTAAGTTCATTCAAAATGCAAAATTTAAATATCAATGTGTATTGACAACAAAGTTATTAGAAGTGTATTTTGACAGAATAAATAAGTGATTTAGTCTCAATCCAAGAACTTGAAGACTGAATTGGTCTCTTTATCATAAGCACATAGCAAAAAAGTAAGCTATTAGAAGTGCTTAGTTTCCTGCAAGCAAGACAGAATATAATTCTGTAATTCATGCATATATCCATGTATAGAGAGAATTTGAGCTACAAGGGCTGATGGGAGATAAAGGAGAAAGTGAGGACTTTGTAATTTTTTAATTCTGGCCATTTGAGTTAAACTGGGTTTCTAAGATTGGCAAATAAAATACGCGAAGGGCAAATTATTCTGAAACTCCAAATGGCTGCATGACTGGATTGTTTTCATGGAGTTAATGAAAAGTAGTATCGCCAGAATGACACTATTGTTGTCTTAGCTTTCATCCTACGTAACTGGGACAAAGTTATAATTTCAAATCGACATACATTTCATATTTTGATGCAAATCGACTCAATTTGTTTCTGAAGTTGTTGAGCGTTGCTACCTTCCGCATGGTTTTCTGCTTTCCATCTGCTGTTTTTCTCACATGTCTAGAGTAAAGTACGTAATGCTGCATTAGTTAGTGAAATTTGTCTTACTACTGTGATGATTTTTGCAGGTCATTGCTGCAGAGGGAGAGATGAATGCTGCCCGTGCATTGAAAGAAGCATCTGAAGTGATCACAGAATCACCAAGTGCATTGCAACTTCGCTACCTCCAAACATTGCAGGCCATTTCAGCAGAGAAGAACTCCACCATCATCTTCCCATTGCCGATTGATATGATCCAGAAAGTGTCTAACAAGTTATGAAGACGTTTCGCTGCAACTCATTGCATAAGTCAATTAGACTACAGCACTAAGCATTTACCTATATTGCCTTAAAATTAAGTTTTATATGTTGGATCAATGACTCCAGTTATCAAGAATATAATCGTGGATATTATTTTATGTGATAGACGAGAAACTGTTTTGATTGTGTTCTACGTAATTCATTACTTGATACATTGCACGGTCAATTTTATTTAATATTTAAGCTTATAAATAATTTCCCTTTGCTTGTCACTGGCACTTAATTGGTAAGTTTTCATATGATTTCAGTCGTAAAGGCAGTAGCGTAGCCAGGAGGCAAAGGGATTGGTAAAGAGAGTTGGTACTTTGGGAGGGGTTAGCTCACCCATCATTGTTGGATGGTTTTTGAGAAGGGCGTGCCATTAATAGCTTTTTACGGACCATACCTCCAGACTCTACTCTAATACGTGGATGGCGCTAGGATTTTCCTTGCCATAGCCACGTTCCCCGAAAGGTGGCTATATGATAACCATAATTATATGGTGCTACCACATGTTTTACCCCTTGTATTTTTCCTGGTGACTCTTTGTTTTGTTCCCCAAGGATGCGATCCTGGCCGTTGCTTTTCTTGAGATACAAAGATCTGCTAAATGATATCTTCTCTGCATTTTGTGATAAGCTGTTACGCAAATACTGTATTTTATTTGATTTTTCTGTACGTTGATCTTCCTGGGTAGGCGTCATGTAATGCAGTATAGATTAGGCTATTCCCTTGGCTTTGAAATTCACCCTCTTATTGTTTTGATGTGCCAGTGACCTTCATTGCCTTTGATTATGATTGGTTATGAGGTAGCTATTATTTTAGTTGCCTCTATCATTGCTCGCATTCATCTTGTGCGTTTTGGTGTGGTTTACGTGTAATCAATTTTGTGTACATATCCTTTTCTTGAATCACGTTAATCTTGCATGAATTGATTTTTTTGGTGTAGCTTTGAGATATTATTATTATTCACTGTCAAATTCGTTGCCTATTTTCTTTTCTCAAAGCGTTTTGTAGTGATTCAAATTCAAAATTTGTGAGTTTCTTTCCTCCACGAACATTTATCGCAGTGCTTTACCTGGGCGTATGAAGAAAAGCTTGGAATTAATTTTCTAGTGGAATCTCGTTGTGTTTTTAAGGTAAAGGCAGCGATGAATTTTGTTAGAAAGGTGTGGCTTATGAAAGCAAGTAGAAAAAATTGACAAGTGAAGCATTGGTCGCATGAAAAGTTATAAATCCTACCTTAAAATCCTCGGTGATTTCAAACGATGTGGAACATGTTGAATTCAATAAACAGAATATTGAATTGCTATTGAGGTTGCATGGTTGGCATAACACTACTTTGGACACGTACCGAAGTCAATGCTACGGCTTGAGAATTCATTCAATTTGACAATATTCTGCATAAGCTACATGCCCATAAGATTTTGGTTAGTAGAAAACGGTGATAGATACCGCATTACAGGCGGGACTCCCACCTCCCTTCATAATGCCACAAACATCAAAGATCGATCTCTCTTCGCAGACAGCTCTGGTTCGTGCAGCTCCTTGAGTTTGAAATGTCTTTTCAAGCGCACTTGAAACTCTTTTGAAAATGACAAGTTTTCCTTGAAAATTGGTTGCACTCTTGAAGAATTGTGAATGCCTACTGTTCATAAACAATGCAAAAAAGTATCAAAACATCAAAAAAGCCTATAGAATCTCTCCCAAGAAAACTCGTGATATGCCAAGAAATTTCTCGTTACACTAAGGCTGTGTGCTAATTCGCCACATTTATTTGAACATTTTCAGAAGAAATGAAATCCCACAAATGTTTATTAATTTAAAGCTCCTAAACAATTTTGATAGTAGCTCCTTACATTTGCTTATCAAAGTCCTGCAATTTAATTTTTTCGGTAATAAGAACACAATTTGTTCTAAATTGCAGTACCATATCAGCATTGTGCAGCCATACCTTGTCCTGCTGTATAAAAAACATAATGCATGCATGCATACATGTGTGCAAACACTCTGGCTACTCATTACGAGTTGTAAAATAGCATACAAGAATCAAGACAAAACAAAAAGAAGCTTCTGCAGCAAGCAAATAGCATAGAACTGCGATTAAATGGTTTGAATATAATTAACGTTGAATAAGGATGCGTTAAATGCATAAGGTATAATATAAAGTGGAACGCCACAAGAGTGCCTAAATACATTTCCATATAGGAAACTTACAAACTGTGCTAATAAAATGCGCCAAGCAAGAAAAAACAGTAATGTGCATTGGGGTACAGAGTGGTGCTGGTTAAAATACAATATACAAAGGCTAAAACATCCCCAAATTTCTATTTATGACACATGGATTGATTACCAATTCCAATGTGATACGTAATAACAGCTGGGAGGATTGTAATTATGACAATCGTGTTAAGTAACCATCGACGAGCATGCATACAAGATATGCTACGGCAGGGACTTGAATAATTTGAGGAGGCTAATGTGCACACATCTGGTGCAAAAACAATAAACTAATCATATTTTCTTTTTATATCAAGGCTGAGACTAAGTAATTAAAGCGAGGTAATTAAATAATTTAGTAAACAACTATATAACACACGAGGCAGTATGCTTATAAATAGCACGGAAGAATGTGGCTTTGATGTTTACATTAGGCATAATATACAGAATGCTGATTAAACAGTACAAGGATACAACTAAAATTTGAACTATTTGTGCTGCAAATAAAATACACCAGAAAAAACAAGAAAAGAGCCATAGTATCTAGCACAAACCCTAAAGAGTTTAAGGGGATTTAATTTACACAAGTGTAGGTAATATACTGTTTTGAAAAAGCAATGCAGGCTGTAATAGAGACCCACAATAATATGAATTGAGCTGAGAAAAAAACTGAATTGGTCTAAGAGAAAGGATTTTTCAAAAAATTAACTTGTACAAAATAATACACCAATCTATGTTTGTATCATGAATTTGAATGAATTCAATCTGAAATAATTACTATAAACAACAGGAATGTTTGTTAAGGAAAGCAAATGAGTATCCACTGTGTTTTGGTTCCATGAAACTTTACAGTTTATTAGTGACACTCTGGATCATATCAATAGGCAAGGGAAAGATGATCGTGGAGTTCTTCTCAGCTGAAATGGCCTGCAATGTTTGGAGGTAGCGAAGTTGCAATGCACTTGGGGATTCTGTGATCACTTCAGACGCTTCTTTCAATGCACGGGCAGCATTCATCTCTCCCTCTGCAGCAATGACCTAATGAAGTATGATAGTAGTGAGGTCATAGCTCACACTCACAGCAAGCACTACTAGTAAATTTTATATGAGACAGTTCGAAATTTTAAAGCAATATTTACTTTGCTGTTACATAGTTAGAACAAAACATCAATTATTCTATACAATCATCTACATCACTATGTAATCTCATGAGATGCAGATTTAGGGAAATAGCTCCCAAGACAGATAAAAGATTGACTAATAAATAGAGTTTCAGGAATTTAAAAGATAATTTAATAGCTAAACAATGTAAATGATAGAGTGAAGGTAAAAAACATACAAAGATAGAGTTTAATAGTGAATTGTTGATGTTGTCAAGAAAGAGCATATGCTATCAAGCATAGAAGACTGCATTGTTATTAGCACTTAGTAATAAATAGTAGCACTAATAGCTTTGTTGAGGATACTTTGACAGAGTCATAACATCATGACATCAAAACCTTGATCAACAGCTTTGTCACTTTTTGCATTTGTTATCAAAAGCTGTAATCAGCACACTTGTACTGTACTGTTGATGTTTCTTAAATAATCACAGTCATATAAATACAACTAGTAGGATCAGTTTGTTGTCTTCTTAGGGCATGCCAAAACATGTTATAACACCAAGTATTATTGTGGGATATTAACATATGAAAGTATTGAAAAAGCGCCATATACTACTCCCTCCCACAAATGACTACATTTAGCACAAAACCAGTGGTCAAGAGCATCAAACTTTGAACCAACAATTTCATGGTAGATATTGCATTTATCAACTAAAGAGTTCTGAGAAAACTGAAATAAAATATATCACAGAACTAAGCTTAGCTAAGAAGGAAAAAGCAGATATGGGCAGTTGAGCAATGAAAGGATATAAATCATACCTTGGCACGGGCCTCACGAGATGCCTCTGCTTCTGCTGCCATTGCACGCTGGAGTTGTTGTGGGAGTCTGACATCTTTCCTAAAATTCAACAGGGTATACCAATGAACATGTAACATTTACCAAACACTTTCAGCATATCAACTTAACATTAGATGAACAATTTGAGTGTCGATTTCAACTTAAAATTTTCATCTCTATTTCCATTTTTACTTCAGAAGTAATCTATTGCCCATTAATTTACTGCTACATTGTCTGCTAACAGTTCAAACACCTATTTTGGACATTTTTCTTGTATTCAAAGTGCATAATGGTGGTTGGAGTCAGACTAGCATGGGTATGAGATGGTGAAATTTTCCTTACTCTTGTTTGGTGGTGTAGAAGTAAGTCAATAGCTAGGTGGGCCCTATTGATTGCTAAGGGAGCTCTTTTCTTGCATGTATCTTTTTAAGAAACTTTCCAGTTAATCCATGTAGTTATATACAAAAATGATAATGTCATTCAGTAAACAATGCATCTTTAATAGCTTATATCTTGTAAACTAACAATTTCTCTACAGCTTTTTAAATCTAAAAAAAGCTTTTTACAGCAGAATTATGATTCTTCTATGTTCTTATTTAAAAAAAATATGCTGAGCTAGGGGGGCTGCACCCCTACTGCTCTTGCTCACAAATTTGCACTTTCATCACTCAAGTAAATAGGATATGCCTTAGGCTCTAAATTAAAACAAGATCTACAGCACAACAAGACTAGCATTTTTCAATGCTTGAATTTGAGGCAATGAAAACATGATTTCTCCTCACATTTTCCCTTCCTGTCAGTGGTGACTTTTTGTATTTAGTCAGTTATAATGAAACCATAATTTCTCCATTTTCTTTCAATGGGAGTCTGTATATAATTGTCCTTTTCTCCTATTTCCAAGTTCACAGCATTTGTGACAAACTGTTGCTGCATAACATATAGCAACTTTCTTTTCATTCAGTGTAGAAATCATGTAATGTAGATCTAGTCTGAGATAGAAATGTCCTTTAAGAACTAATTCTCCTTTAAGCCTAGTAGATCTATAGTCATCAATTAAGCCATTTTCCAATTCTTCAATGCTTGTTTGGTGAAATAGCAAGCAAGAAAAAGAAAAGTAAAATCCTGTGACACCCATTATTATCTGACTCCAACCAATGTTATGGACTTTGGATACAAGAAAAATAAAAAAAATTTTTCCATGTTACTCAAACAGCAATATCTCTTCACAGACAATAAAAATGGGCTAAAATTCATTGGGAAGAGAGATAAACATAGGCCCAAGAAATAAAAACTTGGATTGAGTACTCAAGTGAGTGGTTTCATCAGTAATTTGGATGTTTTATTATACCTACTTCATTGAAATTCTCTATAATTGTGTGATACAAAAATGTTTCTGACTTCTATTTCTTGCTCTGTTAGACACAACAGACACTGTGTGCAGTTGAACCTATTCATTTCCATTTATGGCCTATTAGTGTGATGTAAAAAAATTACTAAAAACACATGTAGCGGAAGTTGATCTTTTACTTTATTTTGATTATAACCTTTTTGAATCAGCAAATGTTACAGGCTTTGTGGAACTGCGCATATGGTATGAGAATTACTAAACTGATGGCAGAAATGTAAAAATTAGTTGCTCTAGTTCCTTATTATATGCAAATAATTATTTGCAGTGATTTTTTTAAGAAAATAAGTTGTATAAACTGAGCCTGTAATGCTTGCAACCCAGCCTTTTCATTAACTCTTATTCTATATTACTGGGGCTTCTTTCAGAAAGAGCAACCCTCAGTTAATCTTGCTCTGCCACCAGTTGGCTGACACGAGACTGTTGAACAGAATAGAATCTCAACATCAATGCTGATATCATGTGGATGAACATGTGACATGGTACATGGCCATTTTCATGAATTTATTGCAATTACTCATTGGTATCGAGAAAGCACTGAAATGTAAATTGTTTTTCTGTTGAGAATAGTAAAGAAGATATACTGTTTTACAATATTGCAAATTTCACAGAAATTTCTGCATTGCTAATTAAGATAATACATAGTTTCCCAGGGTAGGTTGTGCTTGCGTTATTTTGAAGGCATGATTGTGCAACTTGCCTTTGCATAAAGTATATAGATAAAAAGTCTTAGCCTCATGGGCAGTAGTGGCAGATATGACTGCCTTAAAGGTAGAAGCTTTTACCAAAAGTAGATGATTCTTGTTCTTGCAAATCAAATTTCAACATGAACAACATACCACTTTGTCTAATTGGCACTTAACATCTACTCAGGCATTTGATGTACCTATTACAGTTTTAAATCTACATTCAATTTGCTTTCTTGAGTTAAACTAGCAGAATTTATAAATAGCTACAATATGAAAAGTTACAGAAGATTTTAATGAGAAAAAAGAACAAGGTGTGCAGGAAACTCTAAGGCAGGGACTAATGTAAAATGTAAAGCAAAAATAAACTTACACTTCAACACGCTCAACCTTTACTCCCCATGGATCAGTTGCCTCATCAAGTGTGTGCTAAAAATATAAGGATATAAGGTTATTTGATATCAAGTGTACCAAAAGACCCATGGTTGCACAGTGAGCCTTATAGATTTTCTAAATAATTTCCAGTAGTGAAGAGAGTTATGAATGTTCATACTCAAAATTTCAGAGTTCTACCTGATCTGATTTCCTCCAAAAAGCTGAAATAAGCAGCTTAATGTACTACACAAAACTTTGGGAGTATGGAAAAAGTCAGATATCTGACAATCCAGACAACATAATGCTGGGCTATCTGGAGTGTACTGTACTACAATGTGCACTTCATACTTTTGAAATGGGAAGCAAAAGTTATGATTAATTAATAAATCATATTAAATCAATGAGAAATCCCTCATACCTGAATGGAATGGCTAATGTTCTCTCTCTCAACCAAGATTTCACTCAAGCTCTTGGTACCAAGGACATTTCTGAGTGTAGTCTGTGCAAGCAGCTTTGTTGAGCGGTTTGCATCTTCAACATTTACAACAGAGGAGATTGGGTTTGAAACACGGAAATACACAACAGCATCCACTGCCACAGTTACACTGTCCTTGGATAATATCTGACAGGAGGAAAAATTCAAATTTTACCTGAGCATTTTCTATAAATGCTATTTTCAAGATCAAATTGCCAACAGGGGTTGCTGCATAAACATGCAAACTAAAACCTGCTTAATTTTAAAACTAATACTTCAATTGAGCAGAATTGATTTACAGAAAAAGGTTCATCATTGCAGATACTATGGAAGAATCATTCCAACACTTATACATAATCTCACTGCAGAGTGAATAATAATTATTATTATTAATTATTCAAATCTGATCTGAATTTTGCTTATCAAAGCACTAGAGCAACAAGTGACTACAATGAGATAACAAAATTCCTTTGCAGATTTAATGGAATCTGGTCACTTTGGTGATGATCTAGAATCAGATAGTAGGGAAGTTAACCTCTTGTGGTGGCACATCAAATGACACTGTCCTCAAGTCAATTTTGAGGTAGTTATCCACACATGGGATGATGAAAAAGATACCTGGTAGAAAAATTCAAAATTATAAAAGTAATATCAAGGAAAAATCACAAAAAAACTAAAAACTGATACAAATCAAGAATGTATAAAAGCAATATATAAAAGCAACAACAAATTAAACTATAAGAAATTTTGGGCATGTTCAATAAAGTAGTAGATATTTTCTCATCTCCTTCTTGACTTATGTATGCCAACTCAACTGCAGTATAAATTCAAAGGCTAAATGAAGATAAACTACACTTGGTATTAAAGAAAATCCCCAATCAACTGCCTGTCTTACCAGGGCCTTTTGCTCCCCCACTCTTGAGTCTACCAACTCTAAATATAACTGCCCTTTCGTATTCCTGAACAATCTAAAAAGAAACCAGAATACATTGGCATTTACTTTTCATTTTACTATGGAAGAGCATTGCGAGTGAATTATAGAATGCATGGAGGTACAATTGGGAGCAAAATATATGCTATTTACAAAGTCAACCTGTAGTGATAAAGCATTACACCTACTCTGGTACAAATAATGAATACAAGCGTTAATACAAACTCTATTTCAGAACAGTAGAATATTTCTATGATAGGTCTCAGCACGCATTCTTAAGTGCTGAGCATACTTTATCATGGAAAACAAAAAGTAATTACCTTACCTTTATGCAAAATAACAGGGATATTGGGAATGTGCAAATGACGATTAGAATTGATATTACGGTTAGGATCCAACCGCAAAATCCATAACCTTCATTGGAGTCTTCGACTTCTATAAAAAGAACTTAGAATTTAGTAATAGAACTGTGTATTCTTTAAAAAATCGATTGCGAGTCGCCATAAGGTCAAAAGCTAACTAGAAAGAATATCAGGAAAAAACAAAAATATTGGTGCATACATATGCAATTAAAATAATGCAGTTTCTATATCAAACTACAGCTATTTCTGTGGCTTGGAATGCAAAATATGTGCCTAGACTTTTTTTAAAATTTCCGTTGAAATTGAGGATTTGTTTAGCTTGACGTTTCTAAGGAGATGATTAATTGACAATTTCTGCTGACAGGTTGATTTCAAACCCAAAGCTTCGCGCGACACCTGCTGTATATTGTTGTTACAATGCTCTCTCGCAGATCGAAAACTGTTATCTGGTTATCAAAACTTTAGAACTTATACAATGTTCACGAGCAATGGTATATTCTGTTGTAGTCGAAAATGCGTAATCTAAACTAGCACGACAGTCGCTAATCTCCATTCCCGTAAAATCGAATTTATGTTTACAGTGTTTACAGAATGCAGACTACATGAATCAAATCTTTAGCCTTTGGCTTATAATTACAGCTTTTTACAATCTCTTTCACAAGTAACAATTATAGCAATGTAACAACGTTTAATTTCTATAAATAAATAATGTTAATTAGTGTCGTGCACAAATGTAGTTGCGCAAAGCATGAAACACCGTACAAATTAGGACAACTACAAGACCGATATTAACATAACGCGCTACTGGAAAAGTGACTTACCGCCTCCCATTTTCTCGGGAGATACTCTTGGCGTTCCTATCTTGAGGTTTGCTAATGTAAAGCTGAATATGAAATCTGCTTGTTTTGCACCACGCAAAATTCTACAGCTTCGAACAAAGCTGCTACGCCATGCATAAAAATGTAATAATCATTTGCGCGGGATCCGGAAATATGAATAACCAAGAATACCCGCGAGCTACCATAGAAAGCCGCGGAGCTACACGTGCCTCGGCACGAGGCAGGCTGGAATCTCAAAACTTTCACAGCTCAAAAAGTCGGGCCAGAAAACCTTGAGAATATCAGAAAGTGTTCAGACCAAAGACTTCTGCATAAATTCCCCCATAATTATAGTTCCTTGTCCTCCAACAACTCTGAATCTTGGTTGATCAACTTTTAAGTAATCTTGTAAGAAAATAAACAGCCATGCTATTTTTCAAATTTCTAAATTCGATCTCTCTTGACTACTTGAGAAAAGTATTCATACATTGCTCAAATGATGGAAAATAATTTAGTGCATATCCTCAAATTAGCCCTCTGGGGGCTTATTCATTTTTTGGTTTTGCATGGGGCTTATCCAATTGGGCTTTAAAAATTTTCCTGGTAGTTGGTCAAATTCCAGTTGAAACTTTTCAGCTAAAAAATATTTCTTCAATACTACATTTAGAAGTAAAGGATGGTTTTCAAAGGACAGGCAAATTTTCATTAAATAATGGCTTCTTTTCTTTCCTAGCTCTATAATGCACTAACAGATTTTCACATGGGTACAGTCACATGCTTGGGTCTGGGCTTATTAAAAATTTGTAGCTCTAGGGTGGGGGGCTTATTCGAGGGAGGGCTTATTCAAGGGGGGAGCAAATTCTAGGATTTGCAGTACACGTTTTTTTTATAAGAAAATCACTATTTTGCCTGAGCCTCAATTTTCTTAACTTTTCCCGAAATTGAGCCTCAGATTTTCTTAAATTTTTCTTAACTTTTTCTGAAATAAACTGGCTAGAGTGGTTTGCACTTTCGTTAATACTATTGTATACTTGAATTTGGATTCCATCTTTAACATTTTGAATACAATAACGACAAAATTACCGATTTTTGGCCTATAAAAACACTTAATTTTGGAATTTGAGCCTTATGATTTTCTTACGATTTTCTTAAGATTTTGTCGATTTGAGCCTCATTTTCTTATAAACTTTTTTCTTATAAAAAAAAACATGTATGCACACTTCAGAAACTTTTCTTTAGATACCATATGGAACAGTCTAGATGGAGGTGCAAAATTGACAGCATCCCTGAAAATTTTCAAAGACACTAACAAGGGCTTAACAAGCTTCATTTGATTTAAAGTTAACTCTATTGTGGAGTAAATACTACAAAGTATTGCAAACTTAAAGCATGCAATTTTCTTTTGCTCAATATTTTAGCAGTGTATTTTAGTTTTTGCCTAAATAGGTAAGGTTGTATAAAAGGAAAATAAATAAAATGAAATATACTCTAAAAACAATGATAAAATTCTGTAGGGAAGTTATATATAAGGGTCATACATATATGATGTTGGCAAGAGGGGAAGTGGGAGTTTATTGAATTAAAGACTTAAAAATTTTAGACATTGTATAGGGAAAGGAGGTGGTAGTATTTGAGAATTTATACGTCATTTTTCTAGTTCATATTTTCTTTTATTGCAAAGCTTTATCATAAAACAGAAATGGAAGCACAACACTTCAGTGGCCTTTCAATCACCAGAGCATTGAAACATCATTTTATGGTTATTACTAAAGTTTTCAAATGCTACAAAACAGCACATTTTAGGAGAATGAGGACAAGAGACATTTGAATTGTAATTATGAAGACATACTGCAATTGCTATGATGTAATAAATTTACTAAATTATATTCTCTATGACAGATCAAATGCCCCAATTGATATATGTGTTGAGAGGAGGGTGGTAACACAATTTAGACATTGTAGAGGAGGGGGCCTGGAGAATTAAGACTGTGCCAACAAGGGGGGGTCAACAATTTCAAACTAAAGATTGACTCTGGACTGTATTTCATAAATGTTTCCACTCATTGAGCAAAAAATTATTAGATTTTAAGGCTAAATTGTGAGACATAAAAGTTGGATTAAAAACCGTGGATCTCATGGTGAAATTTTGAGAATTGGAAGGTCTGTAATCAGTACTGTCAGGTATGCTAGTCCAATCAGAAATTTGGGCTCTAACCAAGTGTGAAAGTCAAGCTTCATAAACTTCGTTCTTCTTGAAATATCACAATACCTAACGGGGTAAGCCCATTTTGCAAGAAGCAACAGTCAAGAGATCTTGACACAGCTATTTGATAATTCTTCCACTGGCACTGGCTTACAATTTACAAATAGATCATGTTAAAAATTGAAAAACGTTGTTGCCAAGCTTCTTGCAATAGAAAGCCAGTTTTATACAGTATTTACTCCCAGGAATTAATTATTCATTTTCTAGCAAAAGCGCAACAATGATGCATCGCTAAAGGGAAAACAGTTTCAATACAGACCTTCACCTGCAAACGTCCCATACGCATTGGAACCACCTTTACTTTTCGTTGCCATTTCCATGGTACGGATTTAAATGTTTTACACTACGACATTGCACACTACGACTGATCCGTGAAGCAAAAAATACTGCGCAAAAACAATGACCTACTGCGCAGAAACAGTGCCTAACAGAAACGAGGCTGGTTGCACAGATTTCTTCGGGAAGATGGACGGATTGGAGCAAATTGGAAGGGAACTGACAATATTATTTGGTTCGCAAACAGGCACGGCGGAAGAAGTCGCAGAGAGAATTGGAAGGGAAGGGAAAAGACGGCATTTCACATGTAAAATTTGCGCTATGGATGATGTTGACCTGGTATGATTGATATCCTTTAGAGTAGACTTTGTATTGGAATTTGAAATGTTTTGTTGTTTGTATAGATTAACAATTTGAAAGCAAATTTCACTGAATCAATAATTGTTTTGTTTCCTTTTATTTGGAATGTGCTCCAAAATTTTACATTACCTAACGCAAATTACCTGCAAAGTGCTTTCTTCTTCTGATTATCAGTGCAGATACAGTGGAAATAGGTTGGTGGGGAGGAGCTTTTTTACTAGATGATTTCTTACTGTAATGACATTTCTATTCATTGCAGGCTAATCTGATCAATCAAGAGTATGTTATCTTTGTTGCATCTACAACTGGTCAAGGTGATCCACCTGATAATATGAAGGTACCCTTTTAGTCATATTGAAATGAATTTTTGCCTTCCTACTCTCCAGTCTGAAAGAAAAGTGTTGTGGTAGTAGTTGTTGGAAAAAGTCTAAAGGTAAATAACCTGGGGGTTGTACTAAGTCTAAAGGTAAATACTCTTTGCTGAAGCACTATGGCTGGATTGGGTGTTAGCCAGCCGAAGGCCAGAAGTTGGTGATCCTTAATATATGTATTGCTTTTCTATCAATTTCAGCTATGGTGGTATTGCTTTTCCTATTGCACCTACAGCTTTCTTCATGAAATTTTAGCAGCAACTATTCCATGTTTTGATATGTAATTTTCTCCAATTTAGAAATTCTGGCGATTTTTGTTGCGAAGAGATTTGCCTACAACCTCTCTTCAGAATGTTCATGTTGCAGTACTAGGCCTTGGAGACTCAAGTTATGTAAAGTATGTGAATTAGTATAATATACATACATGTATGTTAATATGCTTACCTGTAAGAAAATCAATTAGATGTTATTTAGTTGAATATGTTTTTTGTGGGCAGATGTATAACTGGAAGGTATCACATATACTAATCCCAAGTAGGAACAATAGGGGAAAATTTGTGCATTACTTTTCCCAGAGGAATTATCCAAATTGCCTGAAAATTGACTTCTCTTTAGGAACTCAAATAGCCAAGTTGCTGGTGGTTTATTTTGCAATTTCATTGCAAAATAAACCACCATGAGAAAATTCCTAAATATCCAACACCCGAATACCTAGATACCATAGGTACAAAAGGACTTTAAATTTAGGGGGGCTCAAAACAGGGGTACTGGAACAGGGGTCAATTGGAGCAATCCACTGCTCTAATGGAAGGGGGTGAACGGGCAAGATTTCCCTTTTTGTCAAATGGCTTACAGTTTATATTTTACTTCAATTGCTTGAAAATTTAACAGTTTGTATAGAACTTGAGATAATTTTCTCAAAGCCCACCTTTTCCATTTTGAAGCCAACTGCCTCAGCCAAAGTGCCATAAACTCTTGGTTGCCTTCACAGATACCACTCTTTGAGGGGGGGGGGGTTGCATCATGCTTTCACTGTGTTATTGAGCATAAATTGGTATGCTATACTCTATAAGTTACCCTTATCAATGTTGTCACAAGGATTGCAACAACTACTATAATAGCTACCTTAGTACTTCCTTGCATGTCTGTGAATTGCAAGGCTTCAGCTATGCTTCAATAACTAAAATATATAATATACAGCTGCTACCCAAAACCCAGGGACACTGGATAAATGTTGGAGCAAGAAGATAGAATTCTGGAGAAAGGCGCTAGTGCTGTTCAAGAAACAAGTTTAAATATAAGTTCATCTCAACTAGCAGTTGAGAAAACAATCTTGAAAATCACATTTTGAACTTCAAAAATTATGAAATTGTGGAATTGCCAAAGTAAGCCATCCAAGACTTTAAGATAGTACAAAAAGATGACATTTGATGTCTCTGCCCCATTTCTTCTATGGGAAGAAAGTTGCTACCCTTCCATTGCTGCTGCTCTGCTTCCCCAGTGCACCTCATTTGGGTAGAAGCCCATTTCACTTTGGTGTTGTTTTCAGAAATAGGAATAGTTTTAGCAGAAATTACATTAAAATACAACTTCATTCCTGCTTGCAAACATTGTGCTCATTTGGCCAGAAGTTTTGCAATCCCACCTAGGATTTCAGTCCTAGAGCAAAATCTGTAACTGTCTATTTGTTTTAGATTTAATTTTATTGCAAAGAAGCTTTACAGAAGACTGGTACAACTTGGTGCAAGTACAATTGTCAAACCTGGATATGCAGATGACCAGCATGACCTTGGGTACACCACTTAATAAGAGCATTTTTCACACTATACATATCTGGCAATAGCAAAGTTTTCTTTTCATTTAATAGGAGAAATTTCTTGAGTTATGATTTTTTGTTCATGCACATTGAAGGACAGTGTAGCAGAACTTCATGTACACCTGAGATAGTGATATCTCTGTCACTAACAATAGACAAGCTGTTGAAAAAAGTGGGCAAAACACTTATAATATTTATGCACAGATAATTAGAATATTGAATGCATATGGAACTATTTACTTCACAGTTTTTTGCATTGTTTTTTTGTTTTTTCTCAGGGATGGTGCTAAGGAAAGGCTAGAGGGGGCTATAATCCTCTGTTGAAGCATGCTAGCCCACCATCGGAAAGTAAAAAACAACTTTTTTTAGATTTTTGCCATTTATAGCACCCTGGTAACCATGTTTTAGTCCCCTCATTGGAAGAGTCAGCTCCCCCATTGGAAACTTCTTGGTGCCAGTCATGTCCTCTCTTTTTCCCAAAGCTTTACTCTTGAATCATTTCATCGCAGCATTGATGGAGTTCTTGATCCTTGGCTCAGTGGCCTATGGCTTGAAATTTTAGACCTTTCACCTTTGCCTTCTGGTAGCCAAATAATTCCTGCTGATATTAGGTATGAAACTCTTGTCAAATTTCTTTCTAGCAGGTTATTCTTTTATTGCATCTTTACAGCTTGATTTATCCAGGCTTTGGTTTTCTGTGTGACATCATTTATTCCTTGTTTTTGAGTGACATTTGGATTACCTATCTATATCAACATGTATCCTTGCTGTCTAAAAATGTGTTACTGTTTTTGTTGCATTTTATAATTTCCAATTTTAAATTGGATTGGATTGAAATATTTAGTCTGAAAATTCATTCTTTATTCTCATAATGTAGTGCATTATTTTAGGGTCACTGGGATTTCTACCATGATTTTCTCTGTTGCCCATTTAGGCCATCACCTCGGTTTAATGTGGAGGTTTACCAAAAGAAAGAACACGTTGTCAAGGACATCTCAAATGGTACAAAGTATGATGCAGGTACTAGTAGAAATTGCTAGGATTTTTTGTGAACAGCCAGCATATGCACTCCTACAATGACTTGTGAAATTTGATACCTAAACAGAGCATAGAGAACCTTGATTGTTGGTATCAGTTCTAGATTGTGTTTATGGCCTTATGTCTATAGGGTATCTGCAAAATCAGGGAAAAACTCAAGGAAATGCATTTTGTCTAAAAAATATTAGGGAAAAATCATGGGGTTTGACTAGTTCTAGAGGCATTCAGGGAAGTCTCAGGGAGATTTTTTATCTTTGTTTCTTCAAAACATTGATTTCCCAATATGTTTGAAAAATAGCAAAAATGTAAAGTATGCAAATAATGATATCTTTAGTTTCTTTTTTCTGATAAAAGTAGAGCACACTTCTTGCTGAGATAGGCTAAGGCTTCTTAAAATAGCCTTGCATTGCCATAAGTTTTGTATACAGTATTTTCTCAAGACCTATGTTCAATCAGGGAAAACTGGGTAGAAATCAAGGAGGTATTAAGAAAAAAGACTTTCCTGTTTTCACAGACACCCTATATATGTGTATATATATATATATATATATATATATATATATATATATATATAAATATATATATATATATATATATATTTATAATGTATATATAACAATCCAAAAGAATTGTAAAGTCAGAGTGCTCAATGCGATAGGCAGAGCTATATACTTCGGAATAAAACCTTAAAAACCAAAATAAAAGTGTTGTCTGACTGCAATTAAAATCACATAACTCCGAGTTTCACGCTGGGTGCGATCATCAGATGTGCTCTCTTGATAACATGGCATGTTAACACAAAGTTGATTTTTCCAGAAACTTATGGAAGTTAACTTCTTTCCTCCACACAATAAGGTCCGTTCTTATTGCTAACTTGATCATTAAGTATACTAATTGTTAACGAAGTCTAGTGTAGCGATTTATAGACTATCCAGTAGCAGCATAAGAACACGCTGTCAGTAACTAGCATACATGGATAAAACTACTTGAAACAAGACCCGAGCTCTTTGAAAATCCTGAAATAAACATTTTAGAGATGCTTTTATAGCAAAGAAAATTAAGAAGCAATGGACTCCTGATAAATGTTTTTCATCTTAAATATAAATATTTTTGTATTGACAAAAGCTTTTTTACTTTTCTACATGATTATGTTGATGTTAGAGAAAGATAGAACCTTGTGGTCAAAAATGCACCCCTTCCAAGCACAAATGATGTCAATTGAAAGGGTTACAGACGAAGATCATTGGCAAGATGTTCGGCTTATTAAATTTGATATATCAGGATCAAATATTAGGTATATAGTTTCATACAGCTGAATCTCATGTTATATGCCTTCCTTTGTAGATAGTATTCTTCCGTAAAATGCCTCTCCTTCTTTAATAGAGCAGATTCTAGGACTTGGAGAGGGGGGTGTGGAATATATTATAATTTCCTGGGTGCATGGGATATGATTGCTTCTAAGTTTGTGTTTATAAATAATATATTTTATTTATGATCAGAGTCCGTACTTCTCCTCAAACTCCTTAAAAACTGCTTAAATTTGCCTTACTTTTTAAGGGCACTTAAAAATGCTTAAGTTCTTGCATTTTAGAAGAAAACTCTTTAAAAACTCCTTATTTCTAATCAATTTATAGGGCAGATTTATTGACGAAATGATTTGCTTTTGTGGAGGGAACGCACAAAAGATACTCCTTAGATATTATGTCCTTAAAAATCCTTAAAATGTCCTTTGATTTTGTCTAATCACGCTAGCTCTAACCTTGATAATGCTTTTTGAAAATGTATACTTGTAGCACCTCTTTGCACTTTGACATATTTATACTGGTTGGTTTTTTAAATGTTTTTGCAGACAAGTTTATATTGATACTCAGTATGTCTTGCTTTATTTCTGTTTGAATTTGTAAATATGAGATGATTTGGACTGAATGCTCAATTGATGCCAAGACTTTCTTTAACTTAAGGTATTTACAAAAGTTTCAATTTATATGGATGGTTTTTCGCGTTTTAGCTACACACCCGGAGACGTTGTGATGATACAACCGGAGAACATAGAATCTGTAGTTGATGAATTTATTCAATTGCTTAATTTAGATGAAAATAAAATATTGGTAATATCAAAACAGGACAAAGGTAATCTGATGGCTTCTTTATGATAAACAGAAGATGTAATTTCCTTTGTACGTTCTGTGCTTTCTTTCAAGTTTCTTTATGCCATTCGCCACTAAGCATAGAATTTGTGGTTCTTGCATTTTCAAATTCTTGACAACCATGTTAGAAATTGTTACACATGTAATGCCACACCTTTATGGGAATTTTGGTGATATCTTACTGCGTATCAAGCTTTACGTTTAGGGTAAAAGATATCACATCCTTCTTACATCACTTGCTCATCCCACAGTAATGACCTAGTTCTATAGAAATAAATTCCTTTCATTCATGCTGACAAATATTCCAGTGCGTTGGTACGGACCTGTGCTTTGCAAAGCGCAATGTCAGATGTTTATCAAATCAAAGTTGCTATTTCAGTTTGTAGGAGCTTGGTATACCACTAATTTTCATTTCTATCAGAACATATAATCTTTCAGATACTACACTTCCCAGCTGCCTGAAGAATCCAATTTCAACGAGAGAAGTCGTGCGGAAATACTTTGATATTCAAGGCGTGCCAAAGCGATACTTCTTTGAACTACTGTCTTTCTTCACGACGTCTGAAATGGAGCGGGAGAAGTTGCTGGAATTTGCATCAGCTGAAGGTCAGGTAAGGAGAGAGGGTAGTACTAATATCATTATTATAGCTATTCTACAAATTATTTGTGTCTTTGGTTCGTATATCACTTTTATTGGTTATCAGGCTAATTGTGAAACAGAGTACAACTAGTTTATATATGTAAAGGCAATTTTCTAATTGAAAGGATAAAAGTTTGGTTAATTGTGAACTGTAGCCAAAACGCATCTTTAGAAGATGCAAAGCGAAATGGGTGGTTGAGACCTTAAGAGCAAAGCATTGCCTTTTTCGAAATAGTATGTTGAAGTTTAAGCAGGTTGGCTTTAACAACAACAATTTTGAACTTAATATGAAATAGTGAAATACTAGCAATTTGAAACAGGTTTTGAATTTGCTAGGATTTCAATTTTTGAAAAACTTCTTTTGTTTCGTCGCAGGAAGAACTTTACGGGTATTGTTACAGGTCAAAGAGAAACTACTTGGAGGTTGGATATATTAAAAAATATATTGAAGCATATTTCTCTGTACATGTTAATTACGTATATACGTATAAAGGTATAAAATTATTGGTGTGAAGTACTTTATTCTTAAATACTTGTATTCTTTAGGCTTAAGTATGCATGTATATTGCTGTGTATAAAAAGTTATTTCTGAAGAAGCAATAAGCGAAACGTTATTAAGTTATTTTTTCTGACTGGATATAAATATAAATAAATAAATAAATATATAGATATACACATACATATATATACACACATATATATATGTATAAATAAATATATATATATATATATACATATATATATATACATATATATATATATACATATATATTATATATATATTTATATACATGAATGGATTTATTTATTTATATATATTGCCTTGTTCATTGTATCTGGTCATTTGTTATTACGAGTCCTTGTTTCTAATTGGCAATGAACTGCTAAGGCTTGTTATCCCTTCTTGCTACAATCAAAACTTTTTGAAGTAAAGCACTGAGTTTTTGTTTTTTCTCCTACTTTTAGGTATTTCAAGACTTTCCAAATGCAGCAGCAAATATACCACTTGGATATCTGTTTGATTTGATACCTGGTATGAAGCCACGTGCATTTTCTATAGCATCAGCGCCGTCGGTATGCCTTATGGATTGTGTTTTTATTCTCAAATTTATTACTGTATTTACTGAATCCTTTTTTAGCTAAGTGACGCTAGTCTTAAAGTGTGAATAACATAGTGGTTTATACTATAGAATGTTCGTAAAATATTACAAGTATTGCCATCGAGGAACGTATTTGTATAGGAGGGAGATCGGAATTCGTTTATTAGCAGTTCTTTAGTTGCATCTTCACCTTTAACTCTCAAAATGTTGTGGCTTTATGTGTATGCTAGCAAAGTTATAGCTCTTGTGATCGATGATTTTTTTGAATCATTTGTTCATCAGGATGATAGCCACGACGATCAAACCTGCAGAAAAATTAGAGAGAATAGCAAGTTTCATTTCATCTATTAATATTGACACATTGACGTACGAGTTACATACTTAAAGACACACCCATTATTGACATAATCAGAACGTTTCGGGATAGCTTATGCCATCTTCAGCTAATAAGCATAAAACATCAGGGACTTTTATAGATATGTCATTCGTTCGTTGTATTGAGTAATGAATTTGGTCCGTAGAGAAAGAAACTCTTCACCAAGTTTTGCACCGTAAATTGACGCGTTTGTGATATTTAATCAAAATCTGGCGATTCACTATGCATTATTAGCTTTCATAATTGTTCATTACAAGCCAAAACTAATAAAATCGGTTATGATCATGACTGAAGCGTTGTATTGTTACTGTGAAATTTGCAGAAATGCTTTGTAGATTCCGAGCACAATGCACCACTAGCTGTACACAGCTTATATTTTTGTACATATTTTCAGATTTAATTATCCACTAGTGCTTGTCATTTGGTAATTCTCTTTTGCGTTTTACCCGATGATGGGTTTGCGCTGATTGCATGTATATATTGCATATATGTATTGGAATAGAATATTCTCATTATATTTGATGGTAGGTAAACATTTACTGAACACTGGTTTGGAACTAGGCAGAAGTGCATAAATTTATATCCTTGTTTTGTTGTTCAATTGCTTGGGCTTAATCACGATGTTTTTGTGCGCTCTATCTACGATTTATTTAGTTCAACTCATTGCAGACTTTTTGTTATGAAAATACCTCGTTGTTCGCTGAGTGTTCGTAGCACTCTTGAAATGTTTTGATTTTGAACTGTAGATCATATTTATATCCTGGAGCAGCAAAGACAATTGCTTGAAAATTAAAAGAAATATTTTAATTCTTTCTTAATGTGACACTTCACCACAAATGCAAAACAACATCAAAACTGTCCATTGAGGTGTCTGCGATGGAAAACTCGACCTAAGAAAGCCTAAAATAAAAATACAATTTTAATCTTGATGAAGTTTGACTCTTTCATGTTTCTTGAGCTAATCTCAGATTTCGGTGATTTTGCGCTTTGATATTCTTATAGATTATATTTGTATAAAGAGTATGAGTATTTTTCGACCAACTTGTGGGGCATTTTGTATTATATTTTGTATTCTATTTACCATATTATATTATATTATGTTATGTTATATATTATAGCGTATGATTTTATTTTATGTTATATTATAATATATTATTTGTATTTTCTTATTTTATGGTATATTATAATATATTATTATAGTAATTATATTATATTATACTATATTATATTATATTATATTATATTATATTATATTTTATTTTATTTTATTTTATTAACATAGCATAACATAATCTAAATAAATTCTGTTTAGGCCAAATGCCTATTGCAGTTCTAATCTCTC
>OLMO02000238.1:4255993-4267729 GCA_900291935.2 Cassiopea xamachana
CTTGAGTATGGAGCTGATGTCAATTTGGTTGATAAGGAATCGAAACATCCATCACACGAGTAAGATGTCATGTTTAAACATTCTATATAGCTCCATTTCCGCTATGAAGCAATTGATATGATGACTGCTAAGTACCATATCGTACATATATAAAGCTATATGCATTTTAGCAGTTGGATTCATTGCTTATCAAATGTTGAAAATTTGCAAAATATGAAAATATATAATCAAATTAATTAATCTAGTTCACTCATTCATCATTCTTAGAGCGGCTCTGAATGGTCATTTGGCGACTCTGAGACTTCTTTCAGCGTATGGAGGTGACATGGGAGTTGTCTCATCAAACAGTGATACACCACTGCATCTTGCAGCTATGCAGGGTCACGGTCCCATTTGCAAGTTTCTGGCCCAAAGAGGTATTACAGCTGACAAACGTTTCCGTTTTAATTATGTGCGTGTGTGTGTGTGTGTGTGTGTATCTTTTTGGTGCGTTACTTGTCACATAATAATGAAATGTGAAGAAGAATGCATCTTTTTAAGCAAAAATGAGTGCGAAATGACTACAGATACTGGAAGAGAAATCTAGATAATTCTTGTTATCAATACCGGACGTTGTATACATTGTACAAACAAGACGGGCTGTTTTTTGTGTCAAGGGAAATGCATGTAGAACTTATAACATATCTTTGATTCTATATGGTTTACAACTTTTATGTATTCAATTTCTGTGTGAAATATAGTGGTACTGTTGACAGCAAACGTGACTTAATTTCTGCACACACTCTTTTCGCTTCGGCTTTTTATGGAATCGGATGGTCAATTCTGCTTCTCTATATTGTGTTATTGAGATCCAGCCTGGATATGTTGCTCAATTATGATAAGTGTACAAAACTGATAGTCAACTTTAAAGATGGTACCTACCCAATTTGTATGTTTTATCTCAGGTTGTCCAGTAATGGTTAAGAATGCTAATGGCAGAACCCCACGATTACTAGCAAAAGATGGAGAGCACAAGGAGGCAATGAAAGAATGTCGCAAGGCGGAAAAATTAAAACCAGGAAAGCCTGGAACTGACAAATGGGCTGTGAGGGTAATAATGAAGTTATTTCTTTGACGCATTTGAGGAAATTTTAGCGCATTCAATATTGATATTGAAGATTTTTTGTGTTACTGTAGACTTCCATCAATTTAATACGAAGTGTAGATAATAAACATTTTTTTGCTTTCAATTTTCATCCAGAGCGACCTTGTGAAGCTTTATGTTACTTTGGCGTGCTGAGGGGCATCTAAACGATTTGGGTGCTGAGGGGCATCTAGACGATTCTACTGATTCTTTTCGTTGTTGCCATATTTTCTTCCACTTATATTAGAAACTATAGACCATTTTAGCATTTATAGCGTGCTATCTAGTGAAGTAAAATGTCTACCTTTAGGCCCCATTCTTAGATAATGTAGTGCAGAGTTACTACTAGTATTATATTGTATAATGATTCAAGATCAAACGAAAAAACTTGCTCATAGGGTAGGATTCTATTGTGAATTAATCACGTTTTAGCATTCAAAGATCAAAGTAAACTACGGGAGATCATTTGTAAAGAGCTTGATGTGATATAAGAAACTTGTTACCATATTTTACTATATCAATGGATTTCTCATTTTTAAGCTTCTATTTTGACTGAGAAGTCGTTTCAATTCTGCATAATAATTTAGTTGTATGACTGGATGATGGAAAAGTCGAAATTGCTGACTAATGACTTTTGGAAGTATGATCCTGAATCGGATGGAGTCAGACGTGGAAAAATTGGCTTACAAGAATTCATCTCAGTTTTGCAAGCAAATAGTAAGTGATTCTCTGCATTCCATTTCATAGTAAATAGCTCCACTTTTGCTCTGCTAAGGTCCTATTTTCAGAAGACGCAATATTGAAAATATTGACTTTTGTCATATCACCAACTGCTATTAAGTGTTACTTGCATCATATGAAAACAGAACTAAGGCCAGAACAAATAGCATGAGAGCATTTGCAAAGAGATTGGTGCAGTGGTGTAGAATAGGAAGCGCAGGGGGCTCAGGCCCCCCAGTTGCGAGTTGAGGGGGACTCAGCCCCCAACTCTGTAAATTTCTTTGGAAATAAGAGCAAAGAAAAATTATTACTTTGTTGTAAAAGCTCTTTTGACTTTAAAGAACTTGCGAAAAATTGTTTGTTCACAAGATGTAGGATATTAAAAATACGTTGTTTATTGGACGACATTATGGTTTTCTTGTACAACTGCATGGATTAACTTCGAAGTTTCTTATAAGGATGCATACAAAAAAGAGCCCCCCAGCTATAAATAGAGCTCCCCTAGCTGTTAATTTACTTCTACTCCACTGGATTGATGAGATATTAACACAAAGGTGCTGGCAAGAACTGAAAAGTCATGCATATTCTGTGCTTCACGTTGAATATTGTAAAAGGTCTGCTCACTATAGGTCAAAAAATAGTTATTGTGTTTGTAATGTGGATCATCAAACGGTAATTAGCTTCCTCTCATACCATATTACCCCCATGGGCCTCAGCCAGCTCTAGAAGGATTCTATAATATTTTGTGTCAAATCTCTACTTAAAATTTTCATCTTAAACAAACTAAAATCGTATTCTATTTCAGAGGCACCTCTTGAAGATGGAGATTTAAAGAAGATCTGCAGCCTTCACGACCCTTTGAAATCTGAGATCATAGATTACAATCTGTTTCTGACTGGCAGAAAGTTTGTAAACAAGGTAATGAAGTTTCAGTAGCTGCAAAATTGTACCAACAAGCAGTGATATTTTCTATTATGCTGTGAGAGGATGGAGTGGCATACTCATTCTGACATGCGATAGATGCAGTAGGGAAATATTTTGACATAGTGGTGATTATCTTTGGTAAATTAAAAAGATTTTATCAAATATCTTGGAAAACTCATGAAAAGCGTACTTGCATAGAAAGGGTGAACTTTGATTACCAGGATCTCTCAGCAATAGCTTTGCGAGTTTATTAAGAAAATTAGTCTATCAAAAAAAACGTTTATGTTAATATTCTTTCTTAAGTTTGAGATATCTATTGATGAACTCCCTTACTTTATTAGCATCTGAATGATGTTTACCTTAGGAAAGACATGCATAATCATATTACATTTTACTTGGGGAGCCTTAGATACTTTTGTCAAATGTAAGAAAGACAAGTTTATCTGCTAACTCGTTATTGCTGGAGAGCTTTTGAGCAAAAGGTTCTTTGAAACTGCGTTTATTTTAAAGATAATTTTAAGGAGTGTGAGGATGTTTGCGAGACTGATGTTATTTTTTTCCTCAACAGCTATATACAATAGATGGAGGAAAGGTGAGGAAACATTTTCCAATCTGTTTGGAATTTTACTTTCTGAAAGCAGATCTTATTTCAACGTTTTACAATTGAATATTTTGAATGTTGATCACATACAGTAGCTTATTGTGACATTGATTTAGTTTACTTTCATCAAAGAACAAATTCTGTTTTCATATGCACAAGTGATTTGTGTTGCTACGTTATGATAGTAGGAGTTCAAATCTGGGATCCTGAGATCAAATTTGATTAAAATTTACGATCATTACTTGTCCATTGTTGAGATTAAAAGCGAAAGCATAGAAAATTTATATCATAGCTAGATAACAAGACAATGAATGCTTTTTGATTGAGTCTTCGTATGGCATATGTAGCCGCTGGATTGGCTGTTGTTGTTGTTGTTGTTACTATCTTTTGTTTTATTTCTTACGTAAAAAGAGAGCGCGAGTAAGAAGTAGAAAGAAGTTTAAAAGAGAGTTGAAGCGTACATTAGAAACTGATGGTTATTATTACGTCGTACTGGTTGTTATCTAATTTTTATATTTCGTTCAGTTTTTTTTCGGATATAAAGATTTGAATAACAAAACTACATGAGTTAGTACATGCTTGTCTCCCTGCATGAATGTTTAGACTGCGTTACAGACAGCGTTTAGGCACTTCCAAACAAGCAAACAGATATGTAGATGTATCAAAGTTCCTCCCGCACCAATGGCGCATAGGGCGGAACCTATCTCTGTGTCCAGTAGCCCTAGGCCACACTTCTGCGGATGCAGTGAAAGCTACAGCGGAGGGGGGGCTGGTCCACTGGTAGCTCCGCTTGTTTAACTTCTCCACTCCATTCTCATGCATCGAGCGCCAGACGAGAAGGCAGTGGGTACCATTTTAAAAGTGTTTGGTATGACTCGACCGGGGCTCGACCTGCGACCTTCCGGTTGTGAGGCAGACTCTCTAACTATCTTCATTTCATTTTTCATTTTCATATAGTTTACGGAGGGTGGGCCTTCAGCATAGTGCTGGTTTCCAAGAGGCCCTCCATTTACTTTACCATCAACTTTGCAGTTTGGTACTTAAAAACTAAGTTAAAACATATAGTGAATAAAAAACACCGAAATACGAAAGTTAATCCAGTATATATATAACAGAAGTAGAAATGTAGAGTCATTGTTAGGTCAGTTCTTGGGTTTCTGTGACTTGAACTACCAAAAACTGTTCTTTCATACAATTGTTCAGGAGGGCTCAGCCCCCTTAGCATTGCTCGAGTCCCCAAGCCCCCACATAATCGGCGCCTATGTGTTTGCTTGATGTTTTAAAATGTTGTAAAATATTTGTTGATTCATGCAATACACTCCTAACCTTTTCCCACCTTCTATCACATCAGAAAAAGAAGAAAGGTGGTGGCAAAAAAGGTGGTAAGCGAAAGAAAGTAAGCAAATTTTCCAGATTTAACCTTTATTCATAATAAACTATCAGTATTTTTCAAGATTGAATTGATTTGAATTGAGTTCCTTCTTGGAAATGAATGCATTTCTCAGGTTTAGTTAACAATGTGTATTACAGAATGACCGACTTTTTCGCTATGATAAATGTCGAAGCTAGTGGTCGGTTTCATCACCCAGAAGCTAATAGCTGACTTATAGTGCTTCTCTTGTTTCTTTAAAATATCTCAGGGAGGTGTTGTTTGATTTGGATCTTTTCCGGCCGTTTCAGATAGGGTTATTGCATGTAAAAAGACTATTGTGGAAGCAAATTTTGCAAAACAGGCTTCTATTCATTCTCTTTTCCTCTTATTTATGCCCTTGTTGGTCAAGTAAGCTCATGGAAGTCATGATATGCTGTATCTAACAAGCCATTGAAGTATAGATTAGCTAAGGGACCTGTCATTATTTATGCCTCAGGCTGGGACGGAAGAGAAATATTTACTTGGGTAATTGTTTATGTTACCCAACCTTTTACACTATAGAAATGATAGTCACCCAACCAATATAGAGCTATTGATAATATGTTACCCAAACTTTGAGAGAAAAAAATGATATATCCAACATTAAAACTGCCAGGAATATTATTTACCCAACCTATTGCTCTTCGGCCCCAGCCTGATGCATAAACAATGAATGGTCCCTAGATCATTTCTACTGTACCTACAGTTTTCCTGATTTAGTTCCACCTTCATATTGTATGTTAGGAAGTGCTTTTGATAAAATTGATACTTCTCCAAGTCACTGCGCTTCTTGAACAGTGGCGTAGCAGACATTGGTTAGAGTTGGGACAACTCAAAAGGCCCCCACAGTTTTTGATACCCCGAGGAGCCCTTCAGAGGTGTATGAGAGGCAAGCTTTTTGGATTATTCGTATTAAGATGAGGCCCCAATCTTATTCAATTCCTAGGGACCCCGAGTGTGACCCTGAGGTAACAAGCTCATTCCCTGGCGAATTTCGCCTCCACAGTGTTGTCACGAATTTTTCCATTCTTCCCTGGATGTACAGAATACGAGCAGACAACCACAATAAAATTCTTAACTTAGTGCTGGATCCTTGCTATAGCATTCGCATGCACTAGTCACTATCCTTATTGCTATTTCTTTAGTAATGCCTGTTTATTCTTTAAGGGAAAGACGAAAATCGTAATGCCAATATGNNNGCCAAACGCCAGACGGTCCAAGAACTAAAAAGGGAGGACCACCCGCCTGTTATTTAGAAAAATATCTGGTAAGGAAAATTACATTTTATGGAATGGTAAGGAGGGATGAGCTTTTTTGGGTAAATGAAGCACTGAAGTTATGACAGTTTTTCACCTCATTATGAAAGTTACTTATGAAGAATTGATGTTTTTTATAATATAGCTTATCATCATAACAGCTGTAGAATGCTATCTGAACACTGGCTGAAAGAAACTTTTGCTGTATTGTATATTTCTAATACAGGACTGTTTAGGCCATCTGCCAATAGCGGCATACAAGGCTGAAATAGATTGAAATATAAATATGTCTAATTGAGGGGTCATATTTTTGCTGTTTAGAAAGAGTAGCATTCTAGGAACTAATTTTCTTGAATTCCATCACAGCACTTTACAGACAATACAAGATTTGATCGTGATAGTCCTCCTTCACACCCAATTCAAGACGACTCAGCTTGGTATCTTACTTATCCAGGTACGAATCCGATTTGAATAAACCGGCCTAGTCTCCTTGCTAGTTTCAAGCGCAGGATAATCTTCTCAAACACTAACATCCCTTTACGATTGGCTCTAATGTTGACATAACCTTGTCATAATTTCCTCCAGGTTTGATTGAGTATGCTGCTGTACATAATGAGCTGTTGTTTTTGTATGAAAATTGTGTCTGAGAGCTGTCCTTAAAGTGGAAGTGATTTTCGACTAATGCCAGATTATGATTGAAAAGACTCAAAACTTCATAAATTATTTTAGCTACTTCTGTTGCTTTCAGTAGCATGATGAAAGCCATTGATTTTTTTTATGAACATATCTAGTACCTGAAAACTCATCAAAAAGGTCAAACTTTATAGAATCAAATTTGCTTAGCTATGACATTTTTTTATAGATAGAACATATGTGAATGTAACAGGGGCTGCAAAAGTCAATGATATAGAGACATTGAAAAATGCTTTTCTGCGAGGAACTGGTGTTGATCAAAGAGACAAATACTACAAAACTCCGCTCATGATTGCATGTCTTGAAGGCCATATTGAAATGGTGAAGTTTCTTATAGAACACAAGTAAATATTCTTTCACACTATAAATTCATTCATTTTTTGGATCCTCTTCCACATTTTGATTCCTTCTTTCTGCCTCGGCATTATTCTTGCTAAATTCTATTTGTAAATAGTTGTTTTATATGTCTAGTTTTATATACTTTTGAATGTAGAATTTTGAAAATATATGCTTTTTTCTTTTTCTTCATAAATTTTTAGCTTTTATTTTGTAACTAGACGGCCCCCAATGCAGCTTTTATTCCTTTTCATATACAGCATTTATTCATTGTTGGACAATTTACTTATTTTTCTTGACAGTGCTGATGTAAATGCCAAGGATAATTTCAAATGGAGCCCACTGCATTTTGCCTGCCACGCCGGACAACTCGACATTGTTCAATTCCTTCTTGACAAGGGCGCAGAGTTAGACGCCCAAACAACTAATAGTGGCACCCCGTTGATGAGGGCTATTGAAAGTTCGAGAGAGGGTGTTGTGTCTTTTCTCATCGGTAAAGGGTATGTTTGCATTTGAAATCCATTGGGTTAGGAGCAGTGGCTTAAATTTAGGGGCAAGGGGAGACAATTGCCTCCCCAGTAACTTTAGATTTGAGGAATTATGACAAGGTTAAAATAATAATATTTTACAGGTAGTGACGTCACGTGACCTCTTTTTCTAGGGGGACATAAGTAATAATTTACCGACAGAAACTAATATAGCTTTGGATGTACCGAAAGGGGTATAAATTTACCGACAGAAGGGATTTTTTTGGGAATAGCTTCTTATTTTTATTGGGTGTGTTGATGCAAGAAAGCTCATTTTCAATACTCTTTTGACTTTTTCATTTTCATATGTTCATGTACAAAATATCCTTCAGCTTAACAACAACAGAAAGTTACAAACTAAGTTATTTATGATAAAGGCAACCATTCAATAGAGCGAAAAATAAAAAGCCTATTTATTGTGGAGCTGCTCTTCGAGGAGGTTGTGTTTATTTATGTCTTGCACTCCATATACAATTTAAATTGCCTTTTGAAGGTATTTATTGATGGCAGCTCACGTATATTAATAGGCGTATCATTCCAGTCCTTAAGAGCTAAGTAGTGAAAACTTTTTTTATGGTGCTTGGTTCTATCATGACAAAACATGCATTCATTTACCTATGCAAGTAATTGAATCTAATTTTACCGACAAGATCACTGAAATGTTGGGGTGTTTCACCCCTCACACCTCCTGTTAGCACACCCCGGCTTAAGTTAACAATAATTAAGAATGCTCAGATGGCTTTCGCCCTCCTCCAATAACTTCCGGACTGTCTGTCACTAGCAGTGGACTGGGCTTGTGAAAAATTCAGGTGCTTTCAGAGAGTAACTTGGTTACCTTCAGTAGGCATAGATATAAATAATAGCTTTCATTCTCAAATAGCGATTGAATTTGTAACTTAAGATTCTCATTTTTGCAGACATAGCCACTACATTACTGACGAATATTAGCGAAAGTAGATCTCACTCATTATCACGTTCCTATTACACTAGAATACCAAAATTGCTTTGTTCCAATCAGAAGCTGGTTTACTATGTGTAGTGGTATCAGTTTCACTGTTGGCATATTTGGATAAAAATGTGGACTAGCTAATGCAAATGAAAAACCACAACTATCCAAGGGTATATTTGGAGACATTGACCCTCTAATGCGCACTCCTTTACCTATCTTTAGCTGAGATGACTAAATAGGAGCTGGGATACAGGGTCACATTCCCCTACCTTCCATAAATTTTGATATAATGTGTTACTTTCCAGTCGCCCTTTTTCCTAGTGAGGGTACCCCCTGAAGACCCTCAGTGTACCCCACTTTTTGAATGCTTCCTACATCCCTGTCTAGAAATCTAGTGCTTAGATTATATGTTATAAGCTCTTAAATTGATTACGCTATCAAGTTATATCTAGCTTATCAAAAGTGCCAGGAAGTACCTACTGAAAATATAAACATCTGCTCAAGGATTTACCCCTGCGCTGTGCATTTCTATCTACTTCTACAGTAGTCACTAGTTATCTTCAATTCTTTGCACACCAGCCTTCCTTTTGTAATTTTGTGGTCAGAGTCCAGAAAAAAAATTAAACCCTCCTCCGACAATATTTTCTATTCATATAACCTTCCTCACTATAAAGCATCGATTTGAAGTTCACATACTGTCCCTCCATTTTCCTCATGCCAAATCACTTCATTTGCATGCACCAGGATTTTCTTCAAGCTAAATTTTTTTGTAAATTCCTGAGCCTTCCTCAAACTGGCATATATTTAAAAGTCTTCCACCGAATCACAATCGTGGAGCTGTGAGTTTTTCTGGACTCTGTTTGTTGTGTTATTTGTCTTGATAAATATAATAGGAATGATATAGAAAACTAGCTGTATTGTAGACATCAAATTTCTTTTTTTTCAAATGTACATTTTGGTTTAGGGCGAAAATTCGCATGGAAAACAAGAAAGGACAGACTGCTCTTGATATTGCAAAAGCCTATGCAGATCCAAGGATAGTAGCCATTGTACAGAAAAGGTGGGATGAAGTGCCACCTCCATCAGATAAAAAGCGTAAGTCCTGCGAATTCATTGTTCTAAAATATAACAGTCTAATATCTGTAAACGTTAACATTTTTCCAAGCATTGAGCTTGAAGAGCAATAGCAGGGGCGTGCTAAAGTAGGGGTAGGGGTGTCACGCCCCCAATTTTTCGCTGAAACCGTCAGTAATTGTTTGACTTGTTAGTAATAGCTGGCACTTTCGGTGATGCTGAGAAATGTAGTTGACTGCCGGCAAACTTCTTTTGCTACACCCAGGGGTGATTTCCAGGGGGGCTCGGGGGGTGGAGCCCCCTTGTTAAAATTTCTGCTCATTTTGGGGGCTCAGCTCCCCTAAAATTCTTGCATTGGCTTAGCTTTTCCGAGTTTATTGGCCTTGCTTCCAAAGTGCTATGATCAATTGTGCACTGCTATATGGTTATTGAGGCATCTCTTATTGTTGACTATACTATACTATATCAGTATTGAACTAAATTATCATGTTTTCATCTTTGAAAATTTAGGCGTGGTTGTAACTGGGCCACACCCAAACTATGGGCGTGATTATGTCTAGAGACCGCCCTTGTTAAAATTTTTAGAAATCACCACTGGCTACACCCCTCCCACCCAAACAACTTTCAGCACGGCACTGGGCAATAGTAACCTCCATTTCCCCTACCCACTACAGCTCTCTTTCATTATGTTCAGTTGTTGTAAAGAAAATCTTTAACTTAATTTTCCAACCAGGAGGTGCTAGAAGTAAAACTGCAGCGAAAAAAGCACCAAAATCATCAACAGCTGAAAAGAAGACGAATAATCCCAAAGACCCAAACCAAGGGGATCAGAACGACCAGGTATATCTGAAGTCTGTTTTCAATCTCTCTCTCTCTCTCTCTCTCTCTCTCGTTATCTCTAACTCTACATCTATTTGTGAATAGTTGAGGGATTTAGAAGCCAAAAAGGAGCTTTGAAAGGTCTCTCTTACCCTTCTTCACAGGCCTTCTCCGTAATTGCAAGTCTACATGAGAGCAATGACAGACCTGAACTTAATATCGTATCTGTTTAAGGTCCTGTTTACAATGTACCGGATGAATTTTTAGCCGCTCAAATAATTGTACAGATTGGGCTTGCATCTACACTGTACCTCTTAACCTGTGCAAATATTTGTCCTGTTTGCCGCTTCAATATTTGACCTGCTAGGAAAGCGAACTAGCTGAAAATTTGTCCGGACAAAAATTTGAGCGGAACAGCGTAAACGCTTTTGTCCGCTCATACTTATGTACGGAATGTTGAGGAGACTAGATTTATCATGGAGTGAGGTTGTTTGAAGATGGTACGGTTTGATTTTTGGTGGCAGTATTTCACTTTTCTTTTGCTCGTAGTCTCTGGAAAAGTAGCGAAAAGAACAATAGTGATTTAACCATGAAGGAAATGTCAGTGCGTAGACAGATAACTTTATAACTATCTATACTAAACACATTGTCAGCTGCTTCACATATATATGCAATGTGGACACTGCTACCTGCCAATAGCTGTAGGAGAAGACGGGAAATGCTGGTAGATATTGTTACTGACGGGAAGTGCTTGTAAATTAACGGTATTATGCTGACCTNTACCTTCATTTCTATCACCAAGCATTATTACCGGGGATTCTCTTAGACCAGATCTTGTACTGGTTACCAGACCCGTCGGAACCGGGAAGGCTGGGGGGGCTTCAGCCCCCCCAATAATTTGCTAGTGTTTGTTCCTTAAATTCTCGAAAAAATGCTTTAACGGGCAAGCTTTAAGCTGATAAAGACATTAACCAGTTATCCCAATAAATCATTTATTACTCGTTCATAGATGTATACACGCATTTTTTAATAAGAAACTTGGATCAGCACCTAGTACTAAAAGTTTCTTAATTTGGCATAAAAAATTCGCCATTTTAGTACTTAGAGTTTCTTAACTGGTTTCTTATTTTTGGAAGCTAAATTGCCTCATTGTTTGGATATTGAGCATTTCTGAATGGAGATAAATACTAACATTGCAAAAAGCCCAAGCAGATAAGAATCACAATTTCCAAGTACTATTTATAGTAAAAACATGTCTATACCATTAATATCGTTAAGCCTTATATAGTCATCGGAGTTATTG
>OLMO02000238.1:4284426-4302762 GCA_900291935.2 Cassiopea xamachana
CAGTAGTGCTTTACCGTCAAAAGAAATTAGGAAGTTCAGTACTAGATTTCGAGGCCTATCAAAGTTCATGAGTGTATATTATACATACATGCATACAAACATACAAATATATATATATATATATATATATATATATATATATATATATATATATATATATATATATATATATATATATATATATATATATATATATATATATATATATATATATATATATATATATATATGTATTTATGCAGACAGTTTGAATTATTTTACTACTGAATTCGTGAAAAGTTAAATATGTTTTAATATTTGAGCTGCAAAAAATTCATTAAAAAGTACATGTTATAGAACGACAAGCGATTCTTGAATTGCCTTGAACATTTGCAAAACGAGTGGATAGAGAAATGATGACTGATATTTTTACTTCAAAACTGAAATTGATAGTAAATTAATGTCATGACAAAGTGTTAAGTGCAGAAAAGATAATCAAATGTCAATGTGTATGTTCCCTATTTTATAAAACGGAATCAAACTTAACGAGTACCAATTTCTACTGGCAGAACGATGAATGCGTGAAGTCCTGGGCTTTAATCCGCCAAGTATGCTTTCAAGTTTCCGGCTAGACATTAGACCACAATTAACCCCCAGTATCAAAAGGAGTTTATAGATTTATCCACTAAATACTGGTAATCAAATCATTCAACGGATTTGAGCGTTGCGGATTAAAAATTACTTTTAATAGACATTGATGAGATAATTTCATAGGTAAGCCAAAAATTCCGAATTATTTTGTTAAAAAAAACCTCTTACTTGCTTCTTTATTATCATCTCATGAGAAAATACCTGCAATTTCTTCATGGAATTATAAAGTCATAAAACGAATGCACAAAGTAGTTTTTGTGTATTTACAACAAGAATTATGCTAAAAAGGGATGGTTTCTCATCCAAACCTCCTGCTGGGTACTGAGGAGCCTCTAATGCCAGGAAGATGCTAGCTTTAGGTCTGAAGCGCCACAGCGAGGTATCTGAGGCGCCATCGTAAGGCGATAGCTTGAAGCCACGGAAGGATTTAGCCTGGGGCGTAAATTCTGGGGATGTGGCAGATGTACCACCCACCCCCCCAACAGAAAAAAGAGAGAAATTCGCTGGGCAACTGCATTCCTTTACAGGGCAAAAATGATATCAGAGAATCTTGTCGTGTATATTCTCCAGTGCACACTCCAACTTGGACTTCGCTCGGCGCAATAGCGTGAGGTTTTCCGTCTTTGGACTACAGGCATGCAACACCAAAATTATGGGTCAGCGTAGCATACTCGCATTTCGTTTCTAGATTAGAGGATCGGTTTTCCTTCTGAGCACAAAGATAAATGATGACAGCATCGTTCTCCCAAGTTCCGAAAGGGCGTTTTCTGACGTTCTAGAGGGCGTGGCCCTAACCAATTTTCTGGGACCAAGCCCTCCAGACCCCCATCTCCCTCCTGTTTCTCTTTTACAGTAGCTACCATAGCTACGTCACTACATGACATTTTCTGCATCATGTAATGATAAGGCCTGCATGTCTTTGCTTCCATATTATTTGTGTTGCCTTAGCTTACAACCAGGTCAGTAACTACACCTCTGATATGGTATTCTACATGGAATAAGTGCATCTTGGTGTCAGTCAAATGAGGATGTTAATCATTGGCACACATGGCGTTGCATCTTATAATTATTAACACTACAATGGTGTTCTTTTAACATCTGTTGTCATATTATGGATGAATTCACTCCAAGTGTAGATTTTTTCAATATGAGGCACACTATTCGAGCCATGCTCGCTGTTGCTGGGGCAATGACAGTACTGCTGCTCTCTGTGTTACTACTAACACTCTCAATTCAGAGGACTCTGCTCATAATTTATTGCATGGGTTGTTATCTACCTCTCCCCCCACCCTATGCCATTTTGATAAACTTGGTATTGGTTCTGCTTTTGCTTGGCAGGGACGTAATTTCCGGGGGGGCTGTTTACGGCCCTGCTTGGACTACGGTAAATGATGTCAATGGGAGATAACTGTTTTGCAAGTTAAAGTTAAAAGCAGCTAGTCTAGCTGACAGGCTAAAATATTATTCTCAAAATCGACTTGAGACTGTCTTGAATGCAGCCTGGCTTCAAATGTGTAAATTGCAGCCAGAAACTTCTCAGTTGTTGAACTTGATGACGTACTGAAAGCAAAACGAAAGCAGAAAGTGATGGGATACGTAAAAAACTCCAGAAAAATTATAAACACGGGCCTTCAAAGATCTCCTCCCTAAGGCTCAGCAACTCTTTTAAAGCCTGGTTTCCATATAGCTTTCTTGTGCCAGTGACATTGCTACTGAAGCATGTTTCCATATACTTTTCACTTACCTGTGACCCACCGGCGATGAGCTCTTCTCCGTAGAGAGTTTTAAAATAGAACTGAAATGAAAGTCATTTTTAGTAGTATTGAAGCCAATCAAACTTCTGAAACTGCAGGCGTCCCACCGGTGATCTACTACAGTCATGTTTCCATATAAACTTCTCGAGATCGCCGGCACCGCAATTGAAGAAAAAGTTGAACAAGCTTCAACTTTTCTTCGATCTCTGCGATGGGTTTCATTTCATTTTAAATGTTTAAAGAGGGTGACCCTTCAGCAATCGCTGAATTGCAAGGGGCCCTCTATTTACGATAAAACATAATACAAAGCAATTACTAAAATATATAATTACAAGCCTAATTGCAATATAATATGATATTAATTAATATCATATGAAAAAGGGAATAGAAAAAGAAAAGGCATAGTAGTAAATCACTGATACAGTAAAATATTTTAGAGGAAAGGAGGGAGGCAAAATGCAAATTAACTTGTTGAAATTTTGAAGTTGCTGAGAGTAGGAGCTCTTTTAGCTTCTGTTGGTAGACTGTTCCAAAGTTTTACCCCACGATGTGAAAAACATTTTTGTCCATTCACGGAAGATTTTTTTGGTATCTTCATGTCAGTAAACGTACTACGCAGGGGACGAGCTTCACCAGCAAAGTTTCTAAGGAAAAGGTGGCATATATACTGTGAAGCCAACCCATGAAGAGACTTGTAGACAATACTCTTTGATTCTTTTCCATCCAAGTCTTTCTATAAGTGGTCTGCTGAAAGCATCAAATTTGCTGTTGGTAGCAATTCTAGCGGCTCTCTTTTGAAATTTTTGAAGGCGGTTTTTTCAGTAACACCGCAGGTTCCCCAAACAGAGTAGCAGTACCGAAAGTAGGGCTCCACTACAATACTCGAATAGAGGGTTTCTAGACAGGCTTCAGGGAGATAGTATTTAGCTTGTTTTAGCATTCCCATTCCTCTAGACACCTTGGAGGTAACAGATTTTAAACGATCTTTTCAACTTAAACTGCAATCAACATGTACACCAAGGTATTTGATTACATCGACGGATTCCAGATCTTTGTCATGGATTAGTAAATTTAGCTTGTCATCATTGGTGCTGAGAATTTTCCGCCTTGATTTGGTGCAAATGAGCATAGACTTCGTCGTTGCCACATTCAATGAAAGCTTTTTTCCTTTTAACCAATTATCTAATAGCTCTAGATCTTTGCTAATTGCAGATTCTAGCTTGGAAATATCATTAGACATATGACATAAGCTAGTATCATCAGCGTACCTGGATACTTTATCTTGAATATTTTTGCGCAGATCGTTAAATTAGATTAAAAATAAGAGAGGTCCAAGGCATGAACCTTGTGGAACACCAACTTCAATTTCTCTCATAGTAGAGTCATAGCCACCTACACTACAGTATTGCGTTCTATTAGAGAGGTGGCATTTGAACCATGAGAGTTCCCTCTGTTGAGTCATATACAGCTTAAGTTTATTACAGAGAACTCGATGATCAACCGTATCAAAGGCCCTTTTTTAGATCTACAAATACCATACCGAGCATCTGACCAGAATCCGGTGGGTTGTCGGTGCGTCACCGGCAGTTGAAATGAAGTGTTTCCATTAAAGAATTCAATGTCACCGGTGGGTTGCCGGTGGGTTGCCGGTGGGTCGCCGGTGAGTCGCCGGCAATAGAGTTATATGGAAACCAGGCTTAAGAAAGAAAAGTTTTGAAAGAAATATCGACAACATGGACAATCTGATTCTGCCCATTGAAAACACACATGGATGATGATCTTGGCATAAAAGGTATTCCTACAGAGAGAGAATCAGCTGTGATGATGCTCTGCCTCAATACAAAATCTCTTGCAAATTCCTTTGATATCTTTGGCTGGAGTTTAGCAAAGTGACACACTCGCTCCATTTCTGTTTATTATTACTTCTGACTATGCATAAGAGCATTTCTTGATACGCACATGGGCCTGCGCATTAGATAGGCATTATGCTAAGACGATTACCTGCCAAGAAGCTGATCGACATAGACTGAGCACCATTTCTAGCCCATGCCGCCGAAGCCGATACACAGACCCATTTCTACAGTGAAGTGCAGTGCTTGTCACACACTTAGACAACAATATTTCTATAGACACTGGTTGTCTGCCTCGAAACTTCCCAATTTATTAGAAGATCGTGAAGTGTGACATTTTAGGCCGATATCAGAGCTCACTCGATCAGATAGTGATGCAGTTGCTAGAAACTCGTATTGCTTTTAAACTTTGTAAAAGTGTACGCCCTACACGCTTATGGCAAAGCTCATGACAAGGAGTGGCAAGTTCAACAGAGCTCAGGACATTGCTACCATTACTACTTGAAGCTGTCCAAGTCTCAGATACAGAAATTCATTCATGCAAGAAACGTACACTTAGATCCTGCTATAAAACGAAGAACTTTAGACTGACTTTAGGCGGTACAAAGTCCCCTGTATTATCAATTCGATACCTCTCTACCATCTGCTAGGTTACGTGTCTGGTCTACTCCTCGAAACTGTATTTGATAGGTTGAGAAGTCATTGTCTTTCTGAGAGCAGTAAACAACTCTGCAACTAAATCTCAGGAAATTTGATGCTTTCACAAGTTGTCACCAGATGGCTGCTTGCATTTAGGATCTTTGGGTAACGTCAGGGAGAAGGAGAAGTACCTGAGGGTAACCGAGGCCAAAATTTAACACCCATTCTTGATCTGTAAGTAATTCTGTGGCAACAGCTTCCTTTCAAACTTGAAGAAACGTTATTAGATGTCAATGGAATTGGAAGCACATTTTATAATGGCTGAATTGAATGGACTGTTTTGCCTTCATATTATCCATAAGATTCTTTGAGATTGAAGGCTTTTCGGAAAGTTAGCGCGAATACCATAACTCCTCACCATAGCAAAGTGTAGGAGGGCCTTGGCTCTAATTAGGCCACTTATTGTCCTCTGTAAAGATCAATTTCCAGTTGAGTTTGTATTATGGCAAAACTTGACGATTTTCATCCAAATTAAGATGGCATGGCATTGTTTAATGACGCTAATTCCAAGTCCCAGGCACTAATCCTATTAACGTTTTCATGGCTCTTGCCAAGTTTAGATTATAATATTTGCCATTGACCCCTATCTGTTGGCAAAAAGCAGGATAGTGCTGTAGAACCTTTTAAAGAACAGTAAATAAAACTATTGTATTCATGACTCTGAATGTAGTGGAAATGTCAATAAGTTTGTGGTTTTAAGTTTATTGCCCGTAACCCGTGATAATGCTGAATTGCTATTATCATTAGTTTTTAGAATGACACGTTTGAGGCCAAGATGGTCAAACTCAACCAATCTCTACGAAAAAGTCACATCATAGGATCATGAGAAACCATCTATCGATATTTCTTGCTGTTTCAATCAACGCCCATTCCAATGGATGAGCCAATAGTAGACAACCTGGCAGGGATGTTGTGGAGGGGGCTCAGTCTCTTTGCTTAAGTTATGAGAGATTTTGGGGGGCTGAGCACCACTTCATCGAACATCTCTTAGACAGGGTAAATTCAGAACTACGTATTTGCCAAAGGAGAAGAAAGGAAAGGTATGCTTCTATCAATAAAAGAAAAATGTTACAACTCTATACTTGCTTTCTCCTTCTTTTAATACTTTAACATACAATGGTTTGACAAGCACATTACTGTTATGCATGCAAAAAATGGGCGTGGTTAAAGGCGTGGTCCACATATTTCCTACAAAACAGCCCCCTTGTTAAAGTTTTTGGACGACACCGCTGTTACCGGGGGATGTACAAGATTTGTACAAACAGTGCTTTCACAAGAAAAGACAAAGAACAGCCCCAGGTAACTTGCTATTAGCTCAACCCCTAAAGAGATTAATCTTTTGAGGCTTTCATTTCCTACTCTTTCAACGTAGCTTAGCTTTGCAACACTATTTAATGCAAAATATGACAAATAAATACAGTCTACACTTTAAAAGGAAAATGGGTGAAAACGCTAGTTCTATCTGCACTGGCTACTTTTCAAAAACATACCCTCAAAATGCTCTATCCGAAAGAGGCTTGCACTGTATCTAATTCCTAGCTTTCTTCATTTAAACGAAAACAAGGACATAAAAAGCACAAAGAAAGTTAATTTAATTGATGACGTTGAATGTAACACGAAACTCGTGTGACTTTACGATCAGTCACTTTATTACATCTCAGAAAGCTTGCTTCACTTTAAACAATTTGATTAAAGTGATTGCTATAATCCTTTTCAATTATGCTTAGAACTTGCTGATAAAAGTGTTTTTCTATTCGATCCACAGAGCACAAATTGCATTATCAACTTTACAATATTATCGAAATCTCTAAAGCAATTTACTGGCAGACTCCTCAGCTTCAAGGGTGAGCTTGGGGGGAATCACGCCAGAGAACAACACGAAAGCAACTGCAACACTGGAAATGCGTATCCATACATTTGCAATATATGTAGATATTGGTTTACTCATTGCGTTCTACACACAAAACAAGAAAAAGTACCCCCTTCCTATGGAAGAGTATTTTTGCAATGAAAGTAAAGTAACATAAGATCTTCTTTCCTAAGCTATAAAGAAGTAGTGCAATTGCACACATCATTGTTTTTGATGATGTCTGAAGTATACAACAAATAGCAATGTTTTGGCTAGTTGCATTTTAGATGCAAAAAAGTATAGAAATGCAGACAGAGCTTTAATATTAGCATGAAAGGGAGTTCAAGAAAAGTAAATCATTTATCAGAGCCTTTTCCACAGAAAATCTCTTGTATATTCCAGTTCCTCGGAGGTGTTGCACATTTCTTCCAAAATCATAAAATATACATTCCTTCAATGAATGAATGAACGAATTAATGAATGGATGAGTAAATAATTGAATGGTTGAACGAGTTAATACATAGAGGAAAGAATGAATTAAGTTACTAATTATTTGATGATTTAATGAATTAGTGAATGAATAAGTGAACAAAGCACTTCTGGTATTTGCTTGTAGCCAAAGCTGCTCAACTCCAACAAAATTTTGTATTTTATTACAGTGGAACTATGGAATACCGCAGCTTCTTTCCCAACAAGCTAAGTTCCTCGAATATACCAAAGAAAACTAAGACATTTGAGATAAACAGAGGAAATGGAGTTAATTTTGCTATAGTGGAATGGCTTAATAACAGGAAATGGAGGGATTTAATGTCGCTTGCTATCGAAAATTGAAGTTAGACCTACTCAATAAAACTTAGATATTGTGGTTTTTGAAATCAATTTCTGATAAACTGTTAGGGCTTTAAATTGATATCCTTAGCTAATCTAATCTATAGAGAGCATCAAAAAATTATTTAAACGCCTGGGTGGTTGTAACGAGAATTTTTATGCTCAATCAAGCAATACTGTGGTGCAGTGGTTCTCAACTGAGGTCCATGAAATATGTTTTGATGCCCACACGGTAAATTCAACAATTTGGGATCAACAGTAATATTTTGGTGGTCCATGAATCAATTCCCCTTCGGAATGAAAATTAACTGTTAAAGTAATATCTTCTTTGTAACATACACCATATTAAAGTACTTAGAAAAGGTGTATGAATGAATCTTTCTCATCTTCTTTTAAATATTTTTTTAGATCTATCTACTCACTTGTTGTTTTTATTAAATATGTTTCAAACTTATATTTATTTATTCAAACTTATATTCATATTTACTAAATATCTGTTAGCAATTGTTGCTAATAGATTGCATAATTGCCCCATATAATCTAATTGTAGCACAATTTATTGGCAATTGATTAATTTCCCTTCAACTTAAGGCATAACTTCTTGTAGTTTACTAGATATAACTCTATTACCTTTGCTAGTGAAAATGATTTGCTTATTTTTCAAGCAATGACTATGACGGGCTGGTAAAAATAATGGAAAAGGGATTCATGTGTAGAAAAGGCTGAAAAATATTGTTGTTATGAATAAAACGAGGAAGGGTCTAATGCACTAATGAAAAGGTGGCAGGCGTTATTGAACTAGCCACCTTCAACTCTCTGGGAGCATTTACCAACCAACATTCTAAGGCAATAGAAGTCACACGAACAAAATCAAATACTCGAACCATATTTTTCCCATTCATACCAAAGTATGTCATGTTTTCAACTCCTAAGTTTGCTTGGTAGTCACTATTTTGTCGCCTTCTTTATAGAGGGAGTTAACCTTACATCTCAAGCAAATAAAATGTTGGATTCCCTGAAGCTACAATATTTGCCAAAAATAGCTGCAACACAGCGGAAAGTAGCTGTGAACATACACTGTCTTCCATTCAGAGGTCATCTTATTAAATCATCTCTTAGAGGAAAACAAGAGCCCCCTACAACAATGTTCTGTTTTGAAGATAAGATATAGGGTAGGGTGATTAGTATCCCAATGTTAAGTGATATGACCTACATCTCGAAATAAGTCAACACTGTGTGGGGGAAGGGGAGGTCAAGGACAGAAAAGTGCTGAAATTGAGCTATGTATTCCGACTATTTTGGCAACTATTGTAGCTAGCTCATTAACTACTCCATACGATGTCGAAGTGATGGAGGGGAAAACGTTGAGCAATGCGGGGCTCCAAAGCAACCACAAATGATGTTTAACAATAGTGAAGTTTATAACAGAAGTTTCTTTGCAGTAACACAATTAATAACCACATGTATAGATGCTAGTTTGTTCACCAAAGTGCATGTCTTCCTATCAAACAAGACCTGATGTTACTTTCAAATAAAAGGAGCAATACTGACTATTTCCTACGGTTTTCTCAGTTTTTCTTTCAACCAGAAGAAGGTCATTGTCCCATGTTTACCAACTAGGGCGGCCCAAAAGATAATCTAATCATGCGGGAGGATGTGTGGCCTCATAATGCTATAGGCCAAATGAAAGTAAACCTCTGCTTCCTTCCTATGCAGGCTCTTTGTAAGTGAGCTAAATTGGAAATGATTCGGCAGCATGCAAATGGAGTTATTGTATGTGCATGCCGCATGAGCTCAAGATTCTAGAAAAACAGAAAACCACAGCCTACTCTATAGCAGTTGAAAAGTACCTGTAACGTACAGCTTCACCATACTTAAAATGGAAAGTGGAGTTTGCTTAAGGAAAAGTATATGTTGAAACTATAAACAATTGGAGCTTAAGCTAAGTTAAACATGTTCCAAAGAGTATTTCCTCTTTAAACTAAATATTTTTCGTAGAATTTGTCATACTACCAGAACACTGTATAAAGCTACACTGTCGGGAGCAATAATTTATTGTTTCATCCATTGCTTTGGAAGTATGTTGTTTAGGTTAGATAATCAAGCTCTTATTTTTTTAGCTGTTCTCCGTTATCTTCAGATGTTTTTTCGTGACAAGCTTGATAAGAGGGCGGTATATCGCCTACACAAATCAGTCTGGGAGGGTGATTGGGCGATAAAACTTTTTGCTTTGTAGACATCCCCCAGAAACGTCAAGGGCATGCAAGCTGTGGGTCTGTCAACAAATTCCTTGTCCTTTTTATAATCCAAAATTTAGTGTTGAGTCATAATTATTGGGGGCTAAATCTGGTTTTTTACAAGGGCGGCCAACCCCCTTGTAAATGGGTCTACGAGGGCGTCCACCCGCCTAAAATGCAAAGATCTGATTACCTTGCTGCCTTTTGGCATGGAAACATTTAAAACGCACTTAAAATAGCTGTAATTTTAGCTGTGCACCTTTCAATTTTAGCCTTTTGTAAATAGATTGATGAAGATGATACTGACGATGGTTATGCCTCTTCCAGAGAGATGATATCATTTGATGCCTTGGCAAGACACCCAGTAAGATAGCTTTTACTACTGGCTTTACTATTATGAACTTTAAAAGAGATTTTAGAGACTAATCCATAATCCATCTCTTTATTTGGCAAAGGTCACGATTAACCGGGTGAATTAATGCTAAAGAAAGACATTTCCCCTTGCATTATTTCACCCCGCAATCTCAAATCTTCCACTTTAAAAAGGCCAAACTAATTTGCCTAGAATTCCACAAACATCTCTGCAGGATGCTCATCTGGCTAACTATTAATTTAATCAGCAATTTGTATAAGTGGCCATCTTAAAATGAGTTTTCTACTGAAAAGGCTGAATAAAATGCAGCACTTAAGATATTGGACTTTGAAATTCAAAATAGAGAATAGCGTACAAAGAGATATCGAAAGATTTGTAGTTCTGTAGATGTGAACAATAGCATACTAAACAGGATAGGCCCATCCTTATTTACCTGCATTCGTTTCAGACCGCTTTTGATACAACAGGCTCTTTTGATGCTATCTGATTGCAGTAGAAGCATCGATGTACCTTTCTTTGTGGGTACAATAATGCGTCGCATAAGGGCCGAGAATAAGCTGCCGCTTCTTGCTGTTTCTTTAGCAAAATAGACTCACAAGTACATTATTATTTCAATTTTAATCCTAATTGATTTAGCTTGTATTTAGCACCTAAAGCCGGTTTTACTATTGGCAAACAAAGGACTGCCATGGCTCACCCTAAATTAGAGCAAAATTTAAGTCGATGAGAGTAGAGTTACTCAAATTTTTGTCTGAAAACGTAGAGCAAAACCATGCCAAAGCATTCCACATGCCAAATTCCTCAGAAAGAGGATCATCCTCCAACTCTCCATTGCAGAGGAGAAACAAGCGCGTAAAACTCTAAGCACATCTTTCAAAATTACTTGTTACAAAACCCAATTAGAGGTGCAGGAAAAGGATGGTTGATCTTTTTCATGATACCATGAAAAGGGCAAAATGGAAGATATATGAAGACAGAGACGTCAACACCAACGGACAATGGATCTCACCAACTACTTTCATTCATAAAAAGTCCTCTTTACATTGATATGATGGTGAAGAGCCCAGTTCATGAAGTCCTGTGTCACACGTTCTTCCAACCCAGCTCTGTAACTGTCATAATTCTTATAGTGAATATGAACAAGGAGAGTTGTACCTACTTTGACCTGGTAGGGCGTTGAGATTGCAGTTTCTTGCATGCAAATTCAGTTATCTAAGAGTGAATGCAATACCGTCTATCTTGCATCTCTTTAGACCCTGCCTGCATGAAGGAGGATGGAACGGTCCTATTTAGAAACAAGTACTGGTAGGCCTTTTGTTTACGCGAGAACTGTTGAAGTGGGAACGATTTAAGTGTCTGCTATTCTTACTCTTTTGGCTCCTGTGAAAACAAGGCAAGTTTCGCTGTTTCCCCATTTCTCCATATACGAAGTTTTCTTGCTGCTATGGTGCTATCAGTTGTCGCTTTTTGTCGACATGAAAAACGATATTAAGATTTACTCATGTTGGTGGACATGTTAGCAAAAACCAATCACAACTTCTTAAACTGCTTGGAACCGCTCTATAGTTGCCGTGTAAACACAAACTACAATTGGAACTGCTATCTATCTTCTCTCTCGAAGATGGGGTGTTTATCTTTTGTGAAGAATGTGTGACTGGACTCTTCTCTTCTACTCGAAAGCCGTAAGGTGTAGGTAGGTTTGAATCATGCCAAAATCATTTGATTGTGACATGACTTAATAGCTGTAAACGCTAGAATGTGTCTAAACCGCACCAGTTGGACAGCTGCCCCCTCAACTTTCGAACTTCTTAGCAAGAGCTTAGAAAAAGAATTTCTATGTGTAATCAAGTCAAAATGGCAGTGGAACCAAGACATCACGCATTCGTGTTGTGCGCATCCTACCAGTGTAGCCAGATAGTCACGAATTAACAGACTTAAGAAAGTAACTTTTAACTGAACAGATAATCACAACAACTTTAACTTGGGCTTTTCATTTCATTTCATTTCATTTCATTTCACATATATTTAAAGTTGGTTAATACATAGTAATAAAGTAATTTACAAAAAATACTAATACTAATTCAAACCAACTGCTAGCCTAAAATTTAAAACTTAACTACAAAAATTTTAAAGACAATACTGGATAAATTAACGCTCCTCCTTGCCTTTGTGCAGATATGGCACGTGCAATTTTTGCCATCCCAGTGGCGTATTTCTTTCTTAAATTTTTGAATGGTTATGGCCCCTTTAACATTGTCCCTGAGAGTGTTCCATTGTAGACTTCCCTTAAATGAAAGTGAGCTTGTTCCAAACATTAGAGACTTTGCGGCTGGGAGCTTACACAAATCTTTTTTACGTAAATTGTACGGTAAATCCTTTTTTATGAATAATTCCGCCATGTATGCAGGATTTAAACTGTTCAATGTCTTGTAAATCTCGGTCAAAGGAATTGTAAATTCCGTTGGTGTATCGTTTTTGCTCCACTTTTCTCTAAAAGTTGTTCAAATGTAGATTCATATTCATCGTATAATACTCTCAGGGCCCTTTTGTGTGTTTTATTTATCTTATTAGTTGCAGCTTTGCTGCAAAATACCCAAATTAGGGGGCAATAAGTAAAATTCGATATTACAACAGAGTTAAAGAGGACTTGAGACTTTTGCATCCCCAGGTATGGTCTAACCCTCCGAAAACGGGCTAATGAATAGCTCCGTCCCGATCAGAAACGACACGTATTTGAATTGGCAATATTATTACATAAGATAAGAGCTTTAATACAGAATCAAGGAAAGCAAATTGCTTTGGGCTATGTTCGGTCTTCTTACTTAACCGATGCAGCGTTTAAATGAATTAGTCCATGCCATACGGTAGAAACCCGCATGAAGGAACCTGTGTTTATAAGAACATTGAGGTTACAGTTTCATTTTTTGAGCCTTCTAAAAAAGAGTCCCAAAGAGGCTGAAATGGCGAAAGTTTCTTATGTAATGGGTTTCATGTGATTTAGTTTAAAACTTCAAGAGTGGAAGCCATCATAGGCTATTTGTGTACAGATAAATTGTTTTACAAAAAACCACACACTGTTACTTATCCAAAATTATAAGAATCCTTAAAACTTTTTCAGAATTTCCAGTCACACAACAAATTGCCAGAGTAATAAACAAGAATTCTGATCTAAACGTGTTCTCGCGAATTTTCAAGATTTCTTGTGCTGAAAACTGAGCGAATGTATGAGGCATGTACTATATATAAGAGAGCTTCTCAACAATTTTTGCATAGTCCTACCAAAGAAAGAGAAAATCTTTTGCGCCTCCTGATTTGCTTTTGTAACTATAAATGAGACCACTATCTCTAAAAATTGCAGAAGTATACCTGTTTCTTGGAACCTGGGGTTATAGTCTGTTTGCCAGGGTCATACATATGCCTGCCTTGGTATCACATTGTGCCCCACATGGGGTGCACCCCACAGTTTGAGAAAGGTTGGTATGCAAGAACCTTGTTAAGAACCTTGCTGGCTGGAATTGAGAATACCGACAAATTGCTTATGAACCTATCGAGGCTGCCTACGTAAAACGTAGGTTATTTTATGCGGGTTTCTACTGTAGCGTTCTTTGAGAATAGAATCCAGTACTGCATCATGTAACAAAGAACTACAAATGCAAAATAACTGCTTCTCATAAGCATCGACTTTATGTCGAGATTCGTTACTTCTATCCTTCATAGATATCTTTGCTGCCAACTTTTGGCAAGCTTGGCGGATGTCATAAAGCTTTGCGAATGTCATAAAAGCAGCGCGAATGTCATAAAAGCTTTGCGAATGCCATATAAGCTGTGCGAATGTGTGAGGCATGTACTGTATATAGGAGTGGTTCTCAACTATATAGAAATATGAAGGAAAACGCTAATCAAAGTGGAAGTTAAATGATGATATCTCAAGTCAACCTCGAAGAGCATTGTAATTCACTTGTTTCAAAACTGCTTTGGACTTCGACTGGGTTCGTAAAAAAAACTACTTAGCAGAGTTAGATGTTCTATCGCAAAAAATTCCACAGAAGGATGAACGAGTTTGATGAGTGTGAAGCAGATGTGCGAACGTCAGAATCAGCCTCACAATCTCCCTGCTCAAAAGAAACTTAAAGGAGTTTTTACAGCATACATTCCAAGTCTCCTGTAATTTCCATGAGCCTCCCGTTTTCTAGGTAAATCTCAGGTTTTTGCATCACAACTCTTTGTTTTAATGCCAGTTAGTACAAGGCAACTTTGTATCTTTTGGCAACCCTTTCCTGTTTCTGCATGCTTTCAAATGCTGCAAGTTGACTTTCCCTAATGTTTCATCAACACTGCACACAGGAATTGATATTTCTCCTTGATAGCGTTTAATTTCAAAATCAAAGTTTCTGAGAGAAAGCTTGACAAACATGCTTAATAGAAAAGGGATGGTTCAAATAATGAAAGCGAAGTAAGTTTATGGAGAGCCATGAATGGAAGCCGTCAAAAGAGCTCCTTGTAATGTGCGAGAAAGCAGCTGTCCGGTCATTAAAACCATAGAATATGGAAGTAGATGACGGATTTTAACCCCTTTCTTTCCCATTTTCACGCAACATCACAAACCAACCAAAGAATTGGCCCCCACCGTTGCATGACGTCACAAATTGTGATAAAGCGACTGTGTGAATGATCTCAAATATTGCTTGGTCCTAAGAGCATTTGCATGAATATTAATGAAGTTGCCTGGATCTTTTGTGCATCAAAAAGTTTTTTCAATAAGAAAAAGTAAGATCTCCATTTTTGAATGAATTGACAATAACTAGCATGTAGAAGTTCTTGGAGCTTGATATCAAGGTTCTCTAGAATCTCCCTCCCCCTGAAAAGCTGTCACACTGTACTTACCTCTCCGTCCCTAAAAGGTGTTGCATACTTTTTGAATTTTGAATAGCCTCTATTGAGTAATATTTTGATCATTTAAACATTGCATGTGTTCAGGGTTGCCACTGCTGCTATGTGAAGACAAAATTTCCTGATTTTCCTTAATGTTTTTCGTGAAATGCTAATCTTTTTCTCTGATTTTTTCTGAAATTCTTATCATTTCTTTCCATAGATGTGGAGTCTGAGAGAGCCTTCACTATATTTTTGCAGTTCAAACTTTTGGTTTCAGAAAACGCGGTACTGCACTTCAAAATGACTGCACAGAACAAAATGCTGTAGAAAGAGGGAAAACTTGGCAACTTTCACACTCAACTGGATGTATGATTGAGCATAGAGAAAGTCACCTCTCTAAAATGAAACAACAGTGACTCTATCACTTTCCTTTTCTTTCTCTGATTTTCCAAAACACTTTTCTTTTTCCCCTGATTTTCTCTGATTGAAAATAAAATTCCCTGATTTTCCCTGATTTGGAGGCAACTATGTGGGTTGGTTGTACAAGACTTTGATTGGTCGCATCTTTGACATATTGCTGCAGGTTAGCGAGAGGATAGTCAATTATTTTCACATTTTATAAAAAGTAGCAAAGGCCGAAGAGAAAGTGCGTGCCTTTCTTTAGTTTCATAATGAAAAGTGGTTTTATTAATGCATTTATATACCTCCCGCTTTTAGATTATGATCGCCCGTTCTCTCCCATATTTGTTTGAAGAAAACACGTGAAACTCCCTGTTTACTTAGAATGTCTGCTACAAAATACATGGATTCCCAAAGCATAATCTCTGAGAAGAACAGGAGCATTTACGTTTGATTTATATTAAAGAATTTATTAGTTGCAGTGATAAATTATTTATGCGGATAGGGCATTCGTGGGTAAAGAATCGCAAAATGAAAAACGATACAGATGTTAATTGACTAGAGTTTGGAAGTAACTCAAAAAAGGTCCATCGAGATAAATATGAGAACTATGTGGCAAACATGCAGAGACAAAAATTGAACATTTAGAAAACATGCGTCTTTACATAGTACTAAATGAGAAACCAGTGGTACTTTCTGTGAGTGCTTGACAATCCCATTGACGATCTTATTAGTGATTCTGTTGTCTACTCCACACGTGTTGTTGCGAATCGTCATGAAAATCGTCTAGTAGAGATCAATCAACAGGCTGATGATAAGTTCCGAGGTCTCCAATCGCAGAAAGATGAAGTTTCTAATTATGGATCTGATAGCTGCAGCTGATATTCTCCCGTCAATTATTAACATTTTCAACTAAAGAGTAAATAAAGTTAACTAGCTAAAAGGATTTAAATTAGTAAAATTAAACGAAAGTAAAAATTAGCTCAACTGATAAATGGAAATCATTAAACTAAATAGAGGGAATGAATGGAGGAAAGGCAAAACAAAAGTGACAAATATAGCTTGATCTCCTCACTTGGATAACAAAATTATAAACATTTACAATTTAGACAAACATTGATATTTTTAATTTGATATGAACAAAGCTGTACTTCGTATAATGGAGGTGCTTGGTTACCACAAGATCAAAGACACAAGAAAAGCACCATGTTGCTATTTATTCTTCAATGACTGAACAAAACAATAGGCCCATGTAGAAGTGAGCAGGCAGTGCAGCTAAGCAAACATACGTAAGGTTGTTGATCTTAGCCTGAAGCAATAAGGCAAACAATGCATATAATATAAGCAAGAAGTGGACCAGCAAACACCAAATTGGCTTACTGGTAAAGCAGCATTGTCACTTGTTCATCAAAGAACCAAGTATGGCACAGAGCTATGTGTTTCTTCTCCTGCTATCAGTTGCAGCTACATTTGCATGTGGACCAAGTAAGTATCATTACTTCAGTTCTTCCATATTATTTCCTCATCTAGCATGGCTGTATCAGATGCCAGTAACATCAAAATACGCTTATAAATATCTGCTTCCAGGGCAATTGCATCAAGACTGGAATCAGAAACCTTTAAATGGTAGTGCTCCACACCAGAAATCTACATGTGCTAAGATTTTGCTTGTAGTATCAGATTTTGAAACCTCAGACATCTTTGCAAGCCCCTGTAGTTGATTCATCTATAAAAAAAGAAAAGATATGAAGTAGATAAGTTGTTCATGTCATTCAATTAACTTGAAACTTACTGGCCACAAAGCATTCCAAGATACACAAGTTGGGTAAACATGTATTAAATTTGAAATATACTATCTAAATCACTGAAGCAGCTATGCAAGAAAACAAACATTTAAGTGCTATTTCTTGATGATGGCTATGCCCACAATAGCTAATTTCTACTCTAATGTAACAATTATAGATGGTGGAACAAAGACGCCACCCAGCACATTCACTGATGTTGCATTGACTGATGGATATGAAGGTGAAGCACGTGGATATATTGCTGGATATATGATGGATATCAAGTATACCATCCACAAGGTGCAAGGAGGCCAATTTGACCCTCAAAAACAGCCATCATCATTATCAAAAGGATACAAAACTGGGAAGAAGACATACAAAGGTCACCCAAAAATTATAAAAAATGATGAATTGAAGGACTTTAACAAAGCTTAAATTTAATGATATATCTCACAATGTGTATAGAAAATCATTCTATGCTGCAAGTAAAGGGTATGCTATAGTCTTCATATCTTGGTAAATACTCTGTTGTGCCCACATGTGTTTGTCTGGACTGTGATTACTTGCATTGGTTCATGAGACAAAAGCAATTAACAAAAAACATCAGATATACCAACTTTGATAGATAGGAGGTGTTGACACAGCTCCCAAAAGTGTCATTCTAATAACATAGCAAATCAACCCCAAACAAGATATCAGACAATACCTCTATCAATCTCTGATGGTACAAACTCCAATTCTGTTCCTGATATCTTTACCACCTTGCCTCCTTTTTCAGCAATAATGTCCTCAATGTTCCTGATTTTAACAGGATATATTTAAGTACAATCCCTCATCAAATACTAACTATAGAAATGAACAATAAAGAAAACAAGGAAGAAAATCATTTTGTATAACAACAATAAAAGTAAAGAACAATTCAATCAACCAATGAATGAATACATGAATCAGTCAATCAAATGATCAGTCAAATGATCAATCAATCAATACATCAATTATTAACTAAGTAGCATGGTATCAATAAGGAACTCACTATTGACTACTGCATCAAACAGTCTTTG
>OLMO02000238.1:4307600-4320388 GCA_900291935.2 Cassiopea xamachana
TTGTTAAAGCCAAAAATTGCAATGAATATAAACGGAAGAAGCATCTTGAAAACAGGTTGGTACTCTCAAGAGTCAAATAAACGAGGGAGGGGGTTCAAATAAACAGAGTGGTTGGAAAAAATTCCGAAATTTAATAAACGAGGGGTAGGAGTAAACAGGGGGATTGGAATTTGAGAAATGGCTTTTAATGAGTATAAAGCAATGGAAAGAACAAAAGCAGGTTGTCAGATAGCATAAAACTAAAATATATACAGAAGCATGCTATGTTTCCATGAAAATTTGGCGTAAATTGTACAAGCAAAGAAAGGAAATGAAATGAGGGGTTTGTAGGAAAAGTCAATTTCCTTAAAATTAATAAATGGTGGGGTCCTAATAAGGTCTGAGGGGCTGGAAAAAAACCAAAAAGTTAATAAGGGGCAGGGACATTATTTGGCACCCAAGAGTATGTGAGTAAATTGTGAGTATTCAGATATCAGTCATACCTATTTGGAACATAGATAACTTTCTAATATGCAAAAGGAATAATAATGATGTTGAACATGGCAAGATTTTTTGAGAATCCCACAAACCCATGAATCTACTTTTTTTAAGACATGTAGTATGGCTGTTTCTCTTAAAGGTTTTTCTGAGGAAGCATCCTTTTTGCTAGCTTCTTTTTAATTAACATACCAATTTGTCATTACTTCAATTTTTTCTTTTTCAATTTATATTGTTATCCATCCTTTGATGACTCATAAGATGAGACAATTTATGAGCATATTAGTTGCATTGTAATGAAATGAAACAAAGTGCTCTCATCTGGAAGTTTTGCTCAACATTTGATCATAGAAATGCACAGCATGTTAAGAATATTTTGTATTACACATCATATGAAAATGTTACAAGAACTTTGGAGCATATTTTTTGTGTTGAAGAATTTTATTTCCCATTTTTTGTGCAAGAACCCCTTAGATAGAGTTCATTAGTGATGATATCATGAAAATATATTTCTAGAAATTTCACATTTTGACAAGATGGAGTGAGAACATACTGCAAAATAGTCATGTGTTGAGAATTTTGTTTGAATATTGCTGAAATAGGCTGAAATATGACCATTTGAAGACAGAAAGCTTGCCATAAAAACCTCTATATTTGTCTCCTGTTTCCAAATATCTAGAACCAGACACAAAATACAGTGATTTGGTAGGTAACATCAGCATTCAATTAGCAGGCATGGCCTAGCAGTAATGCACTTACCTCAGACCAACATGGTCCTTGGTTCAAGGCCCATTGCAGGCCATTGGTGATGTCAGGAAGGGCATCTGGTCTTGAATGCTTGTGCCTGAACTAACCTCCTCTTAGAGGCACCCTCCAAGCCCCAAGGAATTGGGGGAAACAGAGGTAAAGTAGAGTAGAATGTCAGCATTCAATTGGCTATACCTTAGTCATTGTGTTTCAGATTAAGCTGAGATTTGTCAATTGTAGCTATTTCAAAGAGCTTTTTCAGAATGCAAAGCCAAAATTAAAATTTCCTAAAAACAGAATTTTCATGATCTCACACTAATGAACTCTATTAACTCAGCTGAATTTTTCTTTACGGTGCCTTTTTACAAAACAGTATATCATTGAGTTGTTCTCCCTAAATCTTAAATTATAGTTACCTAGATTTACCAAAAACATGTAATGTGTAGGTGCTTGCTTGGTTGGAAGTGAATGGAACTTTCATGGGATGGAATTCAACAATTGTTTCACAATTTTTCCAATTTTCTTTCATTTCAGTTAATTATTACCAAATCCCCATAGAGAATATTCTTTTGGTTCAGGATGATCTTGACAAGCCACTTGGAAAAATTAGAATGAAGTTAGAAGGTACAGCTGGGTAGGTAGATTTAAAGATCATATAATGCTATAATGCTCTTGTTTTCCATGTTCTAGTAGTTGGAATTTGTGTCTATGAAATATAAGAAAAACTTGGGTATTATTTCTGGATTTAAGTGAGGTAAGACTTGTAGAAGATTTATAGTGATGACATCAATATCCTTGAATTCTATAAGTTATCAAGGTAGCATTAGCTGTTGACCTAACAGTCTAATAGTCTCCACCTAAATATTTCTGACAATTGTTTTTCAATCATCAACTTTAGTCTAATAATTTGGTTTGGTCCTTTGTGGTGTGAAAAATAAGCTTATGAGCTTTATTTGCAATATGAAAAATTTCTGTGATATTTTTCCTTCTAGTGGGCATAATGGAGTGAAGTCAGCAATTGCAGCTTTAAAAACTGATGTAAGTAGTCATATCCCATAATATTATCAATCTGCATGCATTGACTTGAAGTGTTTGTATTGTTGAAATTTTTCAATTATTTCCCTGATTTAGATGAATTAGCTGTGGAAGTAGNGACTGATTTTTATACTTTTTTCCATATATCCTAGATGTATAATATTTTTTATATAGAGTGGTGCACAGAAATGTTCTTATCACTCAAATTTTGAAGCCTAATTCATAAATGTATGGAGAGTAAAAAAGTGTGTATGTTTCACATATGCTTTATGAAATTCATCACATACACACTTTTTGTTGACTCATGCTCAATATCATGCTCTCATACCACTTTTCTTTGTGTTGAAGCATCCAGACTCTCAACATAGATATTCAAATAGCAACCAGATTTTCATTGCCATTTTTGCAAGGTTAACAAATCATTTCCTCTCTCCCATGGCAGAAGTTGAAGCGTTTCAAAATCGGAATTGGACGGCCAACCAACAAGAGTCAAGTAGTTGATTATGTCCTCAATGATTTCAATCCAACAGAATTGCCATTAGTTAGTGAGACTGTTTCAAGTTGTGTGGCCTTGTTGTTGGATGAGTTAGAAACACATGGCACTCTGTGTATGAATGAAAACAGCTGATTGTGGATATTGGAATACTGTACAGAGATTTATTGTTGAGTTCTCAAATGTATAATGGTTTCAAGTGGAAATGGGATGCATCATTGGCAATTTTGTTGGCAGAGTTTTTTTTGAAAAGCCAATCTAGTAGCCTATCACAGGAGTACTATCAGAAGTTGAGATTGTTGAATTTGGTGTTTTTGCACAATATTTGGCTTCTACGGTTTTGAAAAGTCTCTTTCCTGGTGACTTTGTTAGAAGTTTTAGTGTCTCATATATAACTGGAAAGGAGCTGGTAGCAGCTTTGAGAGTTCCCAAAGAATGTACAACTCAAAGATCCTGTTTTGTATGTCATTTGGGAAAAGCTGTAGTTACGTTTATGGCAGATAATCTAGCAAGATTGTCCATAGGGTGTGTGTGAGGGAATATTTGAGACTCCAATTGACAGATATGTAAAAGTAATTGCTAACAATCAATTCAGATTCTGATTATTTACATACAAAGGCTTAATTATTTACTCTCAAATACTAAACAATACAAAGTAAGTACATCTAATGAGTAGTGTCTTCTAACTTGAGCTTGAGATTTTGCTGTGGGAAGTTGTGGGTATTTCATTTCAACTTGCAAAGAGGCATTGTATTGATGCTTCAAAAGCAATCTTAATTAGGCCTTAATGCTCTGTGGAAGTCATGAAAGAAAATGACGATGAATACCTGGCTGAATTCCTTAGAAGTATTTTGCAAGGACAGTAGCATTACACTCTCTGAACAAGAATGAACAGGAAACCAACAATTAGCATTATTGGTTTCATCAGGAATGCTGGCATATGTCAAGCATTTTGTTAAGAATACACTCTATAGTCATTGAAGTGTTACAATGCCTATTTATTGTATTACTTTTGATGCTCTGCTGACCATTTGTCAAAATTGATCAATAGAGCAGCCACTAAAAATGTGCACATGCTCTGCAAAGTCCTAGTTAATATAATCTATAAAATCACATTCTATAATATATACATGTCGGGAGAACATTCTAGAAAAATTATACTTCTCAAATTGGTGCTTTACTATAAGTCTATATAATGCAATAAATATTCACATTACATACACAGGGCTCCCATGCCTCCTTAAAATCCTTGACACTCATTAAAGAAAGAAAATGTCCTTAAAAATCCTTACAAATCCGTAATTATTATTTAATTTATCAAGATCTCCTTAAATCTCAGTAAGAAGTATAGTTTCTAGAAGCAGTTGAGGTATTTTGTGAAAGAGAATTGAATATGCAGAGTTTCATGCAACTCTATTGCAAAATGTTCTTATAGGGAAACTCTACTTTACTAGGTTTTCCATTTTACTATATGGAATAGATTGATAAGGTCAACCTTTTGGGTATGGAAGGGGCTATTGACACGAAAACCTCCTTAAATCGTCTTAAGTATTATGGGTTTTTGTCGTAGTCGAGACAAACTCTTCATAGAAATTGCTAGAAAATCTCCTTTTTTCTCCGTAAAAGTCCTTATTTTTTGAGGTTGAAAAAGCGTGGGAACCCTTATACACGTTTTTTTATAAGAAAACCATAATTTTTCCTGAGCCTCAATTTTCTTAACTTTTCCCAAAATTGAGCCTGAGATCTTCTTAAATTTTTCTTAACTTTTTCTGAACTAAACTGGCTAAAATGGGTTAAGCATTTGTTAATAATATTGTATACTTGAATTTGAATTCCATCTTTAACACTTTGAATGCAATAATGACGAAATATCGAATTTTGGCCGATAAAAACACTTAATTTTAGAAATTGAGTCTAGCGATTTTCTTGCGATTTCTTAAGATTTTTTACCATTTGGGCCTCATATTCTTATAAACTTTTTTCTTATAAAAAAACGCGTATAGTACTTTATAAATGGATGCTCTATCAGCAATTGGTACTTCCTTTCCATAATTTAAGAGGAAAAGGAAGCTTAGAAATGTATATCGCTTGTCTTTAAATATACGCAATAGTAGTGAATGATGTGCATTATGCAGTATTAATTATTAACATACTGTGGTGAAGAAGTTTGTACAATAAATGCCGAAAGAGCTTTGTGAGTCTTTAATTTTGCAAATGGAGGGTTAACTATTTTGCAATGGGTTTTGTCTTTAATTGAACAAAGGTGAATGTGACCCATTTTTCATCAAAAAATGGTTTCATTGTATGCACCATAGAAGTCAGAGCCAGGATTGAAACAACGGGAATGATTCAGGGTTAGCACCAGGATTTTTCCGACGAGAGGGGCTGACTCTTCTGACGAGGGGACTACAGTATTATTTTCAGGGTATTTTAAATGCCAAAAATCTCCGAAAAAATAGTTTTTTACCTTACAATGGGGGTATCATTTGCGATAGGGAGCTGTAGTCCCTCTAGCCCTTCCCTGACACCACCCCTGGAAGTAATTCAGCTGTAGAAGACGAATATTTGGGTTGTATCTTATTTCAGGTACAGTTTGGGATGAAAGTAAGTCCCATGGTTTGATACCGGTTGATATTCTACTGAAGAAGCTCCTGTATCCATATTTGTCAAGATATTGAGTTTCTTCGTTACTAGTACGGATAGGCATTATTATGATTGCATTGGTTAGGCAACGTGCATGTACGTTTATTGAAACAGTTACATTTCAGCAAAATGTATGCTTGAATACAAGTGCATACAACAAAAACACCAACTACTGCTACAAGAATGTATAGAGGCATTTTTGCCAGTTCTCAGTGATGCATGCCCTATCAAAAGCATCAAAGGCTCTTCTCGCTTGGTGTCCTCAAGGGAGTGCTCAATGCCTGCATTGATTTAGCTATTCTTGGAATGGATAGCCGTCATTGATTATTTTTACGCCAGAGTCTGTGTCTTGTTGGCCAGAGGCCAAATCATGCATTGGGGCTGTAGCCTAGTTGTAAAAAGAGATTCGTTTTACTGTAGTTCCATTAAGTATGTGTAAGTGAGAATCAAGATATAAAATATATTATTAAATAATGGAAAACGCTTGATATACTGCAGTTCTCCTGTCAATGAGGCAGAAAACTTAGGGTATGAGAAAACATATCTGTTTATTAATCTTGCCCTGCCACCTTTCATTTGATAAACATATCACAAAAGTTTTACTGGAAGTATCATTCTACCTTACACTTCACCAGGTGTAATTAAGTCACACCAATTAACGAGCTGTTATTTTCCATTACATGATTATCATCTTATGCGATATTTCTTCAAAAATTCTTATCTATTGTGTTTGTGCTATGATTAAATAGCTTCACAAGATGTGCAACATCAAGGTAGTTCTTGCTCTGCTCTGTCTTGTATTTCATGTTGTGTAGCATAGTGCGTCAGTCCTGTGTCAGTCTTGCGCATGCACCGACGCACGTCATATCAAGAAAATTTGGAAGCCCAACAACACCAATAAATAATTCAGTGTTGTAGTAACAACACACTTTGTCACTTGCTTTGTGAAATACTGAATGATTGTACGAGACTTTGCTTGGTAGTCCTATTCTATCTTTCCTAACTTTTGCTGTTATGTAGTTTCTTTACAAAAACCTAACAGGTAGAAAACTTTACTCGTGTAATCTCTTGAGTTTTCATTGGTCATAGGGTTTGGCGTCAATTTGCTTCCATTTAAATAAAACGCGTCAGGTCCATGAATGGCATGTATGCTAGAACCTGTTTTTTCAGTCAAATCTCACCTAAATATCTTACCTTTCATTTAGGAATGTATGCTCCATGACAAAGAAAGGAACTGGCTATCCTACCTTACATGCCGATCGGCGAGAATGAGTATTCTCTCTAACAGGCACTCCTCTACATGCAATAGTATATGGGACCCAGCTTCTACTATTTAACAACAGTAGTAGATTATGATTCAAAGTTAGATAAAGTTTCATTTAAAGGCTAGTACCATGTTCTAGATTCATTTTGACGGTGTCGTCGTCATAGTGCTTCGTTGTTGTGCGACAATTAGCTGATCTTGCAAAGTCAAATAACGAATCCAAGGTCTACAAATAAACGCTTGGTATTGACAACTTGGGAACCTGCTGAGAAAAACAGGTGCTAGTGAAACTAAGCTTGCTCCTAACAGTTAATCTCTATAGTTTTAATTTATCCCTTAGTTTATAAACAGCTGTATATTACAGCATGACATCACATGTGTGGGGTGTTTTTAAAGAAAGAACCTCTCTTCTTTCAGGCTGAGTGAATGCCTTTAGAATTGTATTTTGTGTGCAGCTTGACAACGGAATCTTCATGTAGAAACAGTTTTTTCATATTCATTTTCAAAACGAGTCTGTCTATGTTTCTGAAATACTTTTTCATTGTTGTTTAATTTGACCATCTTGTTTCTTACGTATTTGCTCCATCTCAGAAGCGCGTATTTCTCTGAGCAGTTCGTTACAAGCAAGTGCTGTGCCTATTTTCTCTTCTTTTTGTGCTGGACTTTCAGACCTATGATCTTCGATATAACTCTGCCACATGTAACCTACTTTGAAGTTAAACAGATTCGATTTTATACACGAGCTATTGCTCTTAATCAATGATCGATGGTTGGGATATTTAGTACACTACAGTAGTACAATATTATAGAATGTAGTATTTTACATGCTTGACTGATTGTAAGATTTGTAAATAACTGTATATTAGGTCCTGCAACTTTAACCATACAATTTTACATTGTTGTACAATGTCTCCTTAGTCTGTCAAATTCAAGTTTACTGGTTCGTCGTTCTTTGCACTTTCGTTGCTGGTAGGGCCTTAATGTTGAGTGTGATGCAATGTAAACACGGTTTAACGATCAGGCAAAGGAAAATTATCATACAGTACCAAAAGTAGAAAGGAATACCTTGAATACTTTAAATGCAATGAAACGCTTCTTCGAATGACTTCAGCTCTATAAATGGATGGCTGTTTGTGAAAATGCAGCTTTTCGAAGTGTCTCTACAAAGCACTTTGTGATACTCGGCGTTCATTTTGTAAGTTGAATACAGATACCAACGAACGCTACCTACTACCTGTGACGTTGTGCATTGCTGGTTGAAATATGTTAGTGCAACAGTGATCATGTTCTAGAATGTTCTCAAATCCCAATTTCACATGTAATACTTCATTCCATCAATATTTGATTGTTAAAATGCGCATCCTCTCTTGGTTGTCCGGCAAGGAAACACTGTCGCATTATACACCCTTGTACAACAAGGAGGGAGCCTGCAACAAGACCAACAAGTACTATCAAAGCTTCAATCATCCCTCTATCACGTTCCTATATCGTTTGAGTGTTGATACGCACCATTCTGCTTTACATACTAAATTGTACCCGCACTATTGTGAATTGAGCACCATCGTGTAGTATTCATGGTGGCCATGAGTCTTATGACTGTTTTCTGTGATTAAAAATTAATATATCGATGAAGCTGGTCTTTGTATTACTTTTCTGGCGTATCATGATGATATAGCTGTAAATAAGTTGCATTTAATGATGTAATCCGAACTAATTTGAGAATGATCCCCCAAAGGTTGCAGCCACTACTGCAATTGTTAAGAAACCATTGTTCTACCTCTGTGATACTGCTCATCTTAATAAAATGGACTGATAAAATAAGATGTAATATAGAATATATAGATAGAAATTAAAATCAACGATCCCCATTTCCAAGTTGCTCGCCTTTGAAAGATTGCGTTCATTCTTAGAACTCTTCGAAAGCTTTCTATATTTTGTCTAGTGATTAGTCTTTGCATAACTTTATAGCTACCTGTTTTCAGTATGCTTTTCCTTGTTACGCAAAGGAATGCAATGGTAGAATCCATTGCTGAATAAAATTAGATGAACTATGCTCAGTTTGAATGTTGCTGTATAAAAAGGAATGGCTATGTTCCTAGCTACCCCATTAAAACAGTCCTATGCTGCTATGCGAATGCCTTTCATACGCTTCCTTACGTGTACATTTGAGAACTCTATTCTGCGTGTAATTCAACTAAATTCAAGTTCAGCTTTGTGTGACCTCAAGGTCGACAGCATTATATACCTGATTTTGATGTTCAATTTGTTGCTATCAGTCTGGACTATTTACACGACTCACTTCTGCTTCTTTTTGTTATAATCCCTATTAGATTGATGGTTAGCAGCTCCAGTGATTTGCCGAGACACCTGTTGGGGGGGGGCGTTCTGAACAATTGATCAGCTATTGTTACTAAATTGTTATTAAAACAAGGGTCACAGAAAACACTGTGGCCAACCCTCTTGCTGCCTGCCTAACTTTTGATCAACTTTCTTGAAAATTTGAAAATATTGAGGGTACGCGACGCCCCCCTCACGCCTCCAATCGGCACATCCCTGAGCAGCTCTATTAAACAAAGGATAAATCTCAAGCATATGCAGTGCATAATGTGCCTGTTGCGACGTCATAATTTATTTGGAATCTTCTATACATCTATCAAGCAAGTCTAAATGTCACGTTTCATGAACTGGCGATGCTCCAAATGTGATCATCAATATAAAGGTAGGTTGTACCATAAGCTTTAGTTGTTTTTAATCTGCTTTAGTTGTCTTCATTAACATGCCTTAGTAGATGCGCTCAATGCGTTCAGACTTCAAACGTGATAACGGATTAATCTGTTTGGGCGTCCATTATCTCTACTCAGACCACTCTGCAGTTAGAGAGCTCGCTTCAATATGACACAACTGCATCTGTTTTCGGATGTCGTTCAATTAGGTCGCGGGTAGAGAGTCAATTGCTAGTACTTTTAGATAAACTCTTGCACTTCAATAAGACTGGCATTCGAGAGAGAGAGAGAGAGAAGGCGGCAATGTGTGATAATCACATTTGTTATAGCATAATTGGTACGTGAAAGTAATATGTGCAGCCAATCATAAATGTACCATAATGTCTAAATCATAGGTAACATTTAAGGAGAACTTGTTGGAAGGTTTAAAGCAAGACTACCTATGATGAGAAGTTTTCCAGTTCATATCTTTAGTGCGCTTCTCAGCTGATGCTTCATGCTACAATCTAAAATAGAGTAGAGTCCTCTGCAAGGCAAGCCTGAAAGTTCCTGAAGGCAAATCTCATCTGCTGTTACTCAGTTATCACTAACCTGATTTCTCTATCGGAGTTGTGAGAAGATATCTCATAGCGGTTTACAATATAGCATATCGGTGTATGATCAAGGCCACCAGACAACCAGTATTGGCAGATAAATAAGATTCTGCAGACACCCTTCCTGAGCTCAGCAAAATTTTTCTTTTATTCTATTTGAGTTAGATGGTTGGATCTATATGGTCTTCAAAGTCACCTGGAAGAGGCCATCAATAGCTAACACTTTAATGTGCCAGCACAAACATTATAACAACGAGGAGCTCTTTTCAAATTCAATCAACACGCAAGAAGGACAAGTCGTCGCCTATACCACCGAATCCACTTCAGCTTCAAACACTCATGGATGTATTGTATTTGATCATTATATGAGCAGCATGCTGACTGTTGCAATCATTCTGTTTGTTGTGGGATCACTAATCGCAGTAGCAAACGCGTATTACTGCGGAAAGTGTTTCTCGGTTGGCCAACCAAAGGAGTATGCGCATTTCAGCCCTTGTACCTTTTACTAACTGTTTCAACATTATCACATAATGGTGGTCTAGATGCTTTTAGTTTCAGTAGTGTATTTGCAGGTGTCATAAATTATGACAAAAAATCAGGGCACTGCTCAATATCTGTATGGTAAAGCATGTTTCATTTGCGTACTTGTTTCTATGTATCAGAAAGTAAGAGAGTATGAGGGATTCGTGAAATTTCAATATAAATTGAATGCATCAAAGCATAAAATTGAATATCGCAACGTTTTCCTTTGAGTATAACTGTACATAGCATGTTATAATGTTTAGTATGATCTTTCGTAGTTACGTCATGTTTATAATTAAACTTGTGTTATGATAAAGCTATTAATAGCCGACATAATATCTACAAAGTTAGCATTTATCTTTGTATATGAGATGGAAGTAGAATATATGAAATAAAAACATACTACATGAAGTAAAATAAAGCTGAATCTTTTTTCAACACAATTTAAAAATACTACATAATGATAATACTTCATTACATCAACGATGTCATTGGGAGCAAATAAGCATGGCTACGCTCAATAACCTTTTAGCAAATAACAATACAGACACTAAGAAATAAAGCAAAGATCTATTGGCCCTTCCTTAGAGAGAGGTAGCTTAACAAGATAGTGCCACTGCTGAATCTAATGTGACTCTCACCCTAGCTGACCGCTTAAATTGCTTCGCACACTCAGTTTGCATTCGGTCTCATAGGAGCTCAATTAAATTGGCAAACGCTTCAGCATATTTTAGTACTAAAACTATATTACTACATTAAATGAGGTTGGTTGTGGAGTTTTTAATGTAATTTTGATAGATTGATAGGAATTCTGATGGGTGGATAGAAAGTAGCAGGGCGTATAAAATATTTGAAATACAAAGTAGATGTGTAAAATCAAGGTATAATGTAAGCGCTTATCCCTACAGTGCTTTCACTGTACAGACAAAGCTTGAGCAGGAGTTATAGCAAGCCCTGGGGTGCGCGCCAGTTATTGCAAAATATGGAAGGGGGTTCTTTGGACCACGCTCTGTAGTTACCACACCCTTTGACTGCTACTCCCATTTCATTGCAAGAATGCTACTACTCTCTTATTTTTGTACAACCCACGACCAATAAAAGACGTGACGAAGACAATAAGAAACAGTAGTATTAAGCAAATAGAATTATATCTTGCTAGAAGCCCCTCACTCCACTTTGATCGTTTTCTCATAGAATTTCCACGGAAAAGAAAATTAATCCTAGAGAAAACTGGAAGAAATTCCCTCCCATCCTCTCTTGTGGCGCTGCCATTGTTTGGAGATGGACAAGAATCCAATAAGTAGTAAGCTTCCCTATTCATGTATAAGGTAGCCAAGAGTAAATGACAGCATGGGTTTAGAAACACTGCAGTTCCCGTGATAGCAGTGCGGAAGTCTTGGAAAAGCACTGTAACTGATATGCTATTCTCATACAAATCTCCATTAAGCTTGATCAGAATGAAAATAAATCTTCTTGTTCCTGATTGAAAATGCTCCTAACATATTATTTCTGCTAGTAAATTAGTACTTACTCTATTCCTGCCGACAACTATAGCATGTCTTTCTCAGCTTTGCTTTTCTCACATAGATCTCTGCAACACAAGGTATTGCTCATTAGGTTTGAGTCTGAGTATGTTTGCATCTCTCCCTGGGTCCGATATCGCCAACACAGCTTTATTCACTAACGGCACGATTTCCCTTGATCTGCAGCAGGGAAGAACGCACGACAGCATTTCTATTGCGGACTTTCTTAATACCGTCAGCTGACGACAAACGATAAATGGGTTGAGGAATGAATTAGAAAGTGCCAAAAGCCACCCCCAGTATTGAGCTATCGATAATGATGTTACTTTTTCCTTAATAAATGCTACAGAAAAATTAAAAAATAAAATCGGTGTAAAGCAGACTACAAATGCTGCAAGTATTATTGCCGTAGCTTTTGCAACTTTTGATTCCGATTTGATCTTCTTCCGATCTTCATGTGAAGCTGTTTGATTTTTCATCATCTCCTTCTCGATCTTCCGCACCTCCTTGAATATCAGAATGTAGCAGAGTATTGTCATAGAAAACAATAGCAATGATAGAATTCCAATAAATGCATGGAATACTTCATTGTCTCTAGCAATTATCCAGAACGTGACTACCACCGCTGACCAAACCCAAGTTAACATGTTAGCAAGAATGATGCGCTTCACAGTTAGCTTCTCGTGATACCAGTATGGGTAAAATATAGCAATATATCTCTCAGCAGTTTGAAGACAAATAATATTAAAGGAAGTCATGACAAGTAAA
>OLMO02000238.1:4320488-4333979 GCA_900291935.2 Cassiopea xamachana
ATATGACCAGGGTGTTCCGATGTTTGCAACCACACATGCATCATATCCCAGGACAAAACGTATGCATGCTATTGCATAGAAAACATATGATGAACAGCCTGTTAGACAATCCGATATTGCAAGGTTGAATATTATCGCAAATGAAGGTGTATGAAGTTCTGGTCTTCGTAATATCGCTAAAATGATGCAAATGTTAAAAGTGAAAGTCGGCAAAGACAACAGAAGCATGAACGATGCGATGCTTATGAGTGTTATGTTGTAAGCAGGAATCGACTTATCATAAGCATAGTCCAAGAAAGCACAGGATAACTCTGAACTGTTCATGTTTAAAGGAATCTCCAACCTAATTGTGTTTTGAGTAGTATAATTGAATCAATACTTCATGTGTATTGCTTCCATCAACGTTTCGACGTATACATAATGTCAGTGATAAATGCATGAGATGCAATACCTCACAAGCTATTCTTATCTTGCGATCTTCCGCAGAGACATGCCACTGTGATTGAATAGAAAGCTTCCATTACTGCAATAGCTCTTTTTGGTCCCTGTAAACAGATCACCAATGTAAAATTATCAACGTTTTACTATGAAGAATGTACACCCCCTAATAAGTAAGTGTTGAAATGAAATGAGTTTAGACAGGCCCATCGAGAGCCAGCTCGGACCCTGGGGCTATAAACAGCACGGGGCCCTGTGTAGAAGTAGCAGCACAGGGGCAAGAGGGGGCTACAACAAATGCAAATCAATTCAAAACTCTTATAAAACATTGGTATTCCATAATGCAATCAAGTATTAGAACAAACCTGACAAGCAAAGAAATCCTTAGTGAGTTAACGAATGAACGTCCAACAAACGGCTTTTTGAATATTAGTTTGCAATAGCAAAATTTTCACTGGCCCCCTTGAGACCCGGGCCCTGGAGTTTTACCCCGACTACCCCCCGCTCGACGGTACTGAGTTTAGAACTGGATTGTACCCTGATGCAAACAACAAGTTGCTTTCATCTTTGCATTACTTGAGCTGTGTGCTGTAGCTACCGTAAATTCTCCAATACGCCACTGGGGGCTTATGTGCTAAAATGAATTTCTTAGTGGGGACTTATTTCAAAGTTTGGCATTTTCCTCAAAAGTTGACAGAAAAAATGACACACTTTCCTCAATCAATGAAAGTTACTCTTTCTTCGGTTTTTTCTCTCTTCAATGAAGGGAAGTAATACTGTATAGCTATCATTCTGCAATTATGCTTCCCTTGAATAAGGTCCCATGGGGGCTTATTCAAGGGGGCTCTTATTTGCAACAATAGGTTTCTAGGTGGGGGCTTATTCACTGGTGAAAGTTTATTCGAGCATTTGCGGTACTGATATTTCCTTCAAGCTGTGGAAAGAAGAGGGACCAGGAGTTTGTGATTGTTTATGTCATGGATCCTTTTGTGCAAACGCCTTCTGGAAATTTCTAAAGGTCAAAAGGAAAGTTACCTGAACAAATAATGGTGCCCTATCTCTAAAGAGATTATTCAAAGGTAGCTTGATCCCCATCAAAACTCAATTATGAACTGGGAATGCAATTTCATCTTTTTTGACAGATAAGGTCACCAAAAATAATCCAGCCATAAATCAAAGCTACCATTTGAAAAGAGCTATGTACAGCATGAGAGAAGGCGGCGCAGGTAGTGGCGGAAATTTTCACACAAACATGCAATAGGAGAGAGGGGAAATGGGGGGTCTGGGGCAAGCGATACGTGTATTTGATGATTATGATGATTAATGAGAATGATAATTGTGATGATGCCTGGTGGTGATCACGATGAATCTTTAATGATATCTCTTATCACTGGGCGTGTATCATTGATGTTAGCACTCTTTGTAACTCTTAGACTTTAAGATAACACAGCGAGTCTTCTTTCAATACCAAAATTAGGACAACTGTTAATTGATAAGAAGGCTAGAACAACCTTTCTCTTAAGGATTTGAATGCAACATAGAACTAACTGGAGTATAGGCTCAATTTTTGGAATATATTTGACTATGAGAAATAGCATGCATTGCATCACAAACTTCAGCAAAATGAAAATAGTTTTCCCCAATAGTCTTCATTTTTGATGGAAGGAGTATGAGGAAACAATCTTGCATTTTATTGAGAGATCCAATTATCCTTTTGCCCCTTGAATACATGACTGGTGGACAATGAATGAAATTGCCACTTAGTTGCTTTAGAAAGTGTTATACCCAGGGACATGTCGATGTAGAAGGTGTGAATGGACGATACAACATATATATCGGTAAGATGTTCTCTTTTTTGGTAGAAATCAGACTAGTACTATCCTTTTAGTCATGAAATGTAGTGGCAGACATTGCTCTCTTCTCAACTCATCATTAAGCGGTATCATTTATACCTACCCATTAATGACCTTTAGCTCTCCTCTGACTATCACAACATTCTACCTTGCTTCATTATTGAAAAAATACAGTGAAAAGAATCAAGTACTCAGGTAGATACAAGAACAAACTGACAAAAATGCGCCTTGTAACTGCGAAAGAAACAAGTATTGTATTTTATTAATGAAAGTTTCTTACACATGTGATGTGGCGTCTGTCGCATCCATGAATTTGCAGCTATTTCCAATCGACATCAACTCTAATTTAATCACACGAGCAGAGTTGTTATCGTTAACTTCAAGTTCATTATATTTGATTTTTAATATGAAAATTAATTAAATTGCTTGTAGAATATTGGAAACTTCAATAAATATTTGATTGAAGCACTTTGTCATATGGCGATAAGCACCGAATCTTCCTTTTCGTGATCAATATTGATTTGTTATATTACTTCGGCATCTTTGATTTTTTTGAAAAATTGAACATTGAGTAGTTCTCTTCTGCAGTCGGTTGCCGTCAGTTCAATTATTCGTGATCCAACAGTATATCTGGAGGAAATAAGACGCATCAGCCCTAAGCTGAAGCCTAAAACCTTTGAGGTTTCACAAAATTTGAACACGCCCAAAGCACTCGTAGGAAGAAATACCTCCTGTTGATTCCAAAACTAAGAAATGAATTTGCAAAGAAATCTGCACAGTTTATGGCAGCAAAAATGTACAATGACCTACCTTTAGAGATAAGAAAGGAATCAAGTTTTAGACTTTTTTCTGACACATTGAGCACTTTTTTTTGAACATGAACATTTTTCCTATGACTTTATGTTATTTACTGCAAACCATTTACTATGTAGACTTATCATTTATATTTTTTAAATTTAAGATAATTTAGAAACACATGAGCCAGTGTGAAAACAGCATATTAATGATGAATTCGTCATTCTGTGGATATTAAATATTTGTGATTATTATTATGATTACGATTATTATCAGACAGAAGTGGTTTGTTTGTGCATGAATGCATGGATGTGCAATAAATTAATGACATTCATGAGTATGTGATCTTTCATAGTACAATCAGATCTCATGGGAGAGTTAAATGAAAGCACTTCTAGAAAGCTATCCTAGTCCATTGAGGCGGTCAGTTGATAGGGCCATTCACACGAAATGCCAACCGTGACGGTAAAAGCACCTCTATAGCTAGGGACATAAAATAGGTGAAATCAGCAGAGAATTGATGACAATACAATGTTTTGGAAGTTCACATGACAGTTGGTAAATGTTTTTTGAAATTTACAATTTTGTATTTGATTGAGATCATTTTGTCACGTACATCACGAGACATTTTACCATATTTGTCCAGAAAATTAAGAAATTAGCTAAATTATTCAAGTTGCTTTGAAACTTCATCTATTGGCATAGCCAAATCCTAAACTATGAACGGTTGGCTCTTTGCAATTCAGAAAAATCTCTAGAAACAAAAAATTGCTGAGATGATGTAACTCGTATTATGTCACGTACATCACGCAACTTTAAAGCCTTCTGCTAAAAAATTGTTAAGGTCTTTGCATTCAATTTCATGACAAACACATTTTTGAGTTCGTTCTCGGGTGTTTTCATTAGCATTTTAGCCTTTTTATCTCAGATTTTTTTCACTTTGGATGTCACGCACGTCGCATGAGAATAGCCCTGAGAGAACAAAGACAGTGATAACCATATTTTCATAATAGAATTCTTAAGAGAAAATGGTTAATAAATCTAATCTTAAATTTAAAAAAATTGAAAGTTCTTAAGTAACATTTAAGGAGAGTCTGCTTAAGACTGGCAAGTCAAAATGATGGGTAGTTTTATCCCCGCTTCACAAATGATGCTACTTACTATAAGATAACACTAAGAAAAGTAGGCAAATCTTATCTAGTGCTGTCTGTGCTTATTCGATTCTCAATAAGCTCTGTTTTTTATTGGAGTTGCGAGTAAGGACCTCAAAACAGACTCCAATGTGAAGTACTGCCATGTAGCTATGATTTGTGACTGAGTGAACAGTATAGAACGTCCCCAAGGTGAATAGAATTCTTTAGCTTTGGCAGTATTCTGCTTGAAAGAAGTTGCTATACCTACCTGGTATCCAGTAGAATCCGTACAAGATCGTCAACATAGAGGAAGTTTAATTTGTACACATGAACGTTATGACAAGTCATATCTCTCTATCATCACTTCAGAAGTACGAACCGCTGCATACGCAACCAAACCAAGGGCGTTGTGGCTAGGTGGGACACAGAGAGATTCCCAACGGGCCCATTTCAGACCTGAAGCAAAAGTAATAATTTCCTAACGTTATGAAAGCAGAATTCTGTTTCATCTTTTGTAGACAAGCAACTTGCTTAGAATTATGAATCAGTTGCTGCCTTGTAGCTTACTACACGTTTGGTGCATGATGATTTATCCGTGCTCCATGAAATATCCCGCCTAGAATCCACGTCCTTTTTTCTGAGAAACCTAACTCAAGGTGCAGTATTAAAAGTTTCTTAACGTTTAGTCACATCTTCTCAAGAAGTTTCTTAAAATTTTCTTAATTTAACGAACCAAATTGCAGAGAAAGTGTAAAAAAAGCTTGAATGTAGCAAAATATTAGTACTATAAGAAAAAAAGTGTGTCAGTACGAGTTAAAATATAAAGCAATGTCATATTCATATCGTTTTGGCACAGCTTCATGTTGAACCAGGTAACGGTTTCGATGTTATATTTGTCTAAAGTATCTTAGCTCTTTCAATGTAGTTCTAGAAGTTTCTTAAATTTTAGGGGGTCTAGTACTAGATTGCGTACATGTAGTGGTTTCTTATGAAAAAACTCCTAGGGTAATGTGGTGAAACATGTGACAATTCTTGCTTCATAATTAATTTTAGGATTTCCTTGCTGGAGAAAACACTTAGCTCAGTTTCTGGCATGTAAAGTGACATCTCTTTCAGCTTTTCTGGCGTTTTTTCTGTGGAAACAAAATGCTGATGTGAAAGCAATAGGAAAATCTTCTTTGGATGCACATAGAATGTGGTTTGCAAGCTCATTCGATGAAAGTACTTGTACTTAACACAATGTATATTGGGAGAACATGCAGGGTGAACATGTGAATGTAAAATTTTTGCAGTTACTAGAGAGGCAGCTGCATGCCTATTTACGATTATTTCCGCATGCCAGTTGATATAAAGGTTTAAGGAGTTCGTGAAAGCTCAATATAAATTGAATGGAATTAGAATATCTCATTTAAATTTGTAGCCTCTTGCAGTGATCGCGCCAGGGGAGGGGTAGGGGACATAGCTCCCGTCGGAACGTGCTAGCCCCCTCGTCGGAAGGTGAAGCAATATTTGTTCGGAGATTTTTGGCATTTATTGTACCCTGAAAACCTTACTTCAGCGCCCTTTGATTTTCATTTTAAAATTCTTTAAAGAGGGGAGCCCTTCAGCAAAAATGCTGTTGTTTAAAGGCCCCTCCGACTACAATAAAAATACATTTTAGGGAAAAACAAAACACTAAAAATCTAATTTAAAAAATACCTTTTTAAAAGCAAAATTACAACTTTTAATACAGTAAGAAAATGAAAATAAACACGAATTAGAACAGCAACGTTCATTTGATTAAAAACACGCTGCCTAAAAGTTCGCAGGGAGGCTGCTTGCTTTCAAGTGGCTGAAAGGCTGTTCCAAAGTCTTGCACCTCTAAGCGAAAAGGATTTCTTGCGGTTTTCTGTACCGTTTTCTCGTAACCTCAGATCTGTTAATGTATTGCGTAGTCTATATGAGGTACTTTGGGAATTTTTCCTGAACTGCGTAAATATGGAGGAGCGAATTCAATTAAACTTTTAAAAACCATTGTTTTGGATTCAATGACAACTAGTTCATTAATACACGTTTCTTTTATAAGAAAATCACTATTTTGCCTGAGCCTCAATTTTCTTAACTTTTCCCGAAATTGAGCCTCAGATTTTCTTAAATTTTTCATAACTTTTTCTGAAATAAACTGGCTAGAGTGGTTTGCACTTTCGTTAATACTATTGTATACTTGAATTTGGATCCCATCTTTAACATTTTGAATACAATAACGACGAAATTACCGATTTTTGGCCTATAAAAAAACTGAATTTTGGAATTTGAGCCTCGTGATTTTCTTACGATTTTCTTAAGATTTTGACGATTTGAGCCTCATTTTCTTATAAACTTTTTTCTTATAAAAAAAAAACGTGTAATAGTATTCCACCCCAGTTTCTCAATCAGTTGATTGCTGGAGTTGTCGAAACTGCTGTTTATAGTTTGTTGGTACTACAAAGCTTTACCACAGCACTAAAAAGTGACAACATTCTTTTGACATAATATAAAGTTTTTCTAGTCCGAGTATGAAACGTCGGATAGTGACGGAAAGGTCAACCGAAGTATATAATGGCCGAAAGGTTACCGTATCTGGCTATATACTTCGGTTACTAACCGACGTTTCATACTCTGACGAGGGTCGGATGAAAAAAGACTTTTAAGCATGTCAAAAGAATGTTGCCGTTTTTTCGTGCTGTAGTAAAACTACTGTCTGCTACAATTCTAGCAGCCCTGCTCTGCAGCTTTTGCAAAAGACTATTCTCAGTTATAACTGCACAGCCCGACACCGAACAATAGTATCAGAAATGGGGGTCTACCATGCTAGTATATAGACTTGTCAAAGCTGAGAATGAATGGTAAAAATTTTTTAGCATGTATCACAATCCCAAGCCCTCTAGATACCTTTAAAAACACAGCCCCGATTTGATCTTTCCATTCAAGGCTGTTGTCTAAAAGAACTCCAAGGTACTTAGTTTTGCTAATAGCTGCAAGCTCCGTTCCATAAATTCTTGCTTGTAGATTCTGGCTAGACTTATCAAGGGCTTTTCTTTTAGCTATGGTAGAAACCAACGTCGATCGAGTATTAGCTAAATTAAGGAACAACTTATTGCAAATCAACCTAGCATCTAGGCGCGAGAGATCCTCGTTTAAACCTCATTCAGCCGGAATAAATCCTTGGATTTAAAGCTCAGACTCGTGTCATCAGCATTCATGGAAGTGGCGGAATGTTTTACTGCACTTGGTAGATAATTAATATAAACAAGAGAAAGTAATGGACCAAGGCATGACCCTTGATGCACTCCAATGTCGATATTATCAGTTTGCGAGTCGACACAACTTACTTCGCAGTACTGGGCTCTATTTGATAAGTAGGATCCAAACTAGGCCAGTTCCCTACGTAGAGTGCCATAAGACTCTAGCTTCCTACAGAGAATTTGATGATCAATACTATCTAATGCTTTTTCAGATCTACAACGACCATACCCGCCAGACTCCTTGTCGGAAGAGTCAGAGCTCTCCGTCGGAAAATTCATGGCGCCAGCCCTGGCCTCTTGTTTCCAGTATAGCTATACATAGCTCATTTAAATGCTTAAAAATATCCTACAGCTACATCATGCTCATCATCTACCTCATATTGTAGTACAACTATTAGTAGTACGCATAATCTCTAAGGAGCTTACGTTTATCTTTATGAATGAAGTGGAATAAAGTTGAATCATTAGGCATGTTGACAAATTATATCATTTTACGCATGCAGTTTCATTTCGTTTTCTTGGGAACCTCAGTTTACTAGGTAAGTCTCTTAGCATTTTATAGGAATGAAATTGCATTATTGCATTCAATGAAGTCTGTTTAAATTGGGAGTTTTTAACTTGATTGTTGATGAAAAGATGGCAACGCAGGATTTCCAAACGCCAGTCTTGACATATATCATGCATTCAGACCCTACTTTCGCATTAACCTTACTCAGATACAAATATCTACAATGCAAAAAGTTGGCATGAGTCTTGCCTAACAGATTAACATCTAGTTGTGTAAAAGTCTCTCCCTGGGTCCGACAACGCCAACACCGTTGTGTTCACTAACGGCGTGATTTCTCTTGATCTGCAGCAGGGAAGTACGTACGACAGCAGTTCTATTACGGGCTTTCTTAATACTGTTAGCTGACGACAAGCGATGAATGGGTTGAGGAATGAATTAGAAAGTGCCAAAAGCCATCCCCAGTATAGAACAATCGATAATAATGTCGTTTTTGTTCCCATAAGTGCAACGTAAAAGTGAATAAATAATATCGGTGTGAAGCAGATTACAAAAGCTATGAGTATTATCGCTGTAGCTTTTACAACTTTTGATTCCGATTTGATCTTCTTCCGATCTTCACGTGAAGCTGTTTGGCTTTTCATCATCTCCCTCTCGATCTTCCGAACCTCCTTGAATATCAGAGTGTAGCAGAGTATAGTCATAGTAAACAGCATCAGTGATAGGAACCCGACAGTTCCATGGAATACTTCATTGTCTTCAGTCAAACTCCAATATGTAACCATTGCAATTGATGAAAACCAAGTTAATGAATTAGCAAGAATGGTGCGCTTCACTGTAAGCTTCTCGTGGTACCAGTATGGATAAAATATAGCAATATATCTCTCAGCGGTTTGAAGACAAATAATATCAAAAGAGGTAGTGCCAAGTATGTAAGACAATGGTGTTCCAACCCTTGCGATGACACATGCATCATATCCCAAAACAAAACGTATGCACGTTGTTGCATAGAGAATATACGCTGAACAACCTGTTAGACAATCCGATGCTGCAAGGTTAAATATTATTGCAAATGAAGGTGTATGAAGTTCAGACCTTCGCAATATTGCTATCATGATAGAAATATTCATAAAGAGGGTTGGCAAAGGCAAAATAAGAGTTAAAATGGCGATGCTTACGAGTGTTATTTTGTAGGCAGGAATTGAATCATCATAGGCATATCCCATATAAGAACAGGATAGCCCCGATAGGTTCATGCTTGAACGCATTTCCAATGCAAGTGTGTTTCCTTTGGTTTAGAGAGGTATAATTGAAGTACCAGGCACACAAGAGTCTTTCTTGCTCGAAATAATGGTGAATAGCATCAAGTACTCAGAGTAAATATAAAAGACAGTAATATTTACAGCTAATTGGGAAAGAAACAAATGTAGTACTTCATACATGAAAGTGCCTTACACTTGTGATGTGGCGTTAATTGCATCCATGAATTTGCAGCTATTTCCAATAGACATCAGCTCTAATTTAATCACACTAACAGAGTTTGTTATCGTCAACTTCAAGTTCATTATATTTGATTTTTAATATGAAAACTACCTAAATTGCTTGTAGAATATTGGAAACATCAATAAATATTTGATTGAAGCACTTTGTCATATGGCGATAAGCACCGAATCTTCTTTTTCGTGTTCAATATTGATTTTCTATATTACTTCGGCATCTTTGATTTTTGAGAAAATTGAACATGGAGTAGTTCTCTTCTGCAGTCGGTTGCCTTCAGTTCAATTATTCGTGATCCAACAGGACATCAGGAATAAAACCAGGTACAAGTTGTTTGCTTATGTATGAATGCATGTATGTGTAATACATTTATGATATTCTTGAATCTCAATCAGACTTCATGGGAGACTCCACTGAGATTACTTCTAAAAAGCTATCCTACGTCATTAAGGCTGGTCAGTTGATAGAGCGAAGGCAGTGATGATCATACTGTCATATTAGAATTCTTAAGAGAAAATGGTTATTAAATCTAACCTTAAATAAAAACAAATGCAAAGTTCGTATGTGAAATTAAAAAAGAATCTATTTAAGACTTGCGACAAGTCAAGGAATGATGGTTAGTTTTATCGCCACTTCACAATAGATGCTACTTACTTTAAGATAACGCTAAGTAGAGGAAGGCAAATTTTATCTAGTGCTGTATGTGTTTATTCGATTCTCAATAAGCTCTCTTTTTTATTGGAGTTGCGAGAATGGACCTCAAAACAGACTCCAATGTGAAGTACTGCCAGGTAACTATGATTTGTGACTAAGTGAAAAGCACAAAACATCCTAAACTAAATAGCAAAACATCCTAAACTCTTTAGCTTTAACAGTATTCTATTTGAACGAAATTGCTATACCTACTTGGTATTCAACAGAATTCGAATGAGATCGTTAAAGATCGTCGAGAAGAAGTTTAATGTGCCAGCACAATTATTATAACAAGCAGCATAGGCGAATTTATCGCATTCTCGATCGAATTTTTGCAACATTATTGGCAGGAATCCTTCGATTGTGATTCCTTTGTTAGCCAATCAAGATTTGACGCCAATGTTATAACAGCCAGGAGCTCCTTTCAAAATCTACCAACACATGAGAAGGCAAACCATTGGTAATAAAACCGAATCCACGTCAGTTTTACACACCCATGGATGCACTGTTTTTGATCATCATATGAGCAACATACTGACTGTTGGAGTCATTCTGTTTGTTGTGGGATCACTGATCGCAGTAGAAAACGCGTATTACTGTGGGAAGAGTTTCTAGGTTGGAAAATCAAAGGAGTATGGGCATTTCAGTCCTTGCACCTTATAGTAATTATCTGAACAATAGCAAAATCCCTGTATGGCAGCATATAGAGCGTTGCTTGTCAGCTTAGCTGATGACAGTACTACCACCTATCATAAGAAGCTATGGTAGGATGTGCAAAGTGATGGACATAATTTGTGTAAAAAACAAAGCTTACTGCAAATAGCGCGACAAGTTTTTGCATGTGATGTGTGCATTTCAACACATAAAATGATATGAAAATAGGAAGGGCTCACTAAAGCGTAACACACACACACATATACACACACATAGATATATATATATATATATATATATATATATATATATATATATATATATATATATATATATATATATATATATATAAAATAGCGTAGCGATGAATTCCGCAATAAAGTGCTCAATACCTGGGTGGTAGAGCTGTATAAAGTACAGTCGTTTTCATTTAGTACTTTATATATATATATATATATATATATATATATATATTTATATACATATATAGATATATATATTTATGGATATTTACATATTTACACAAGTATGGAAACGATTGGGAGGCCAAGATGCCGCAGCAAGTGTAAACAAAAATTTTTGTCAAATTCGCATCGAAAAAGTTTTGCATACCCTACCTTCAAACCATTGTGCAAATTCACACAGTCACAGAATCATTATTGATTTACTAAAGTAGAAATTTACTATGTCATGCATTGTTTAAAATGTCGATACTTTGCTCGGTAACCAGGTTTACTCGGAACAGCTTCTACACGTCGTGAAATTGATTGATAAAGTTTGTCAATTTGCCGTTTTGAAATCTGTCGCCAGCTTCAAATATTCGTGCTATTACCTCTCCTTTAATCCTTCGAAGGTTGATTTGTGGTTGTTAATTCAAAAACAGCCATCCATTTTCTATGATTTTAATGTCAGAGATTGACTAGGCCTTGAAAGAAGTTTTAGACCATATAGGGAACAAAATATCTCTGTTTCCAAGCTGCATAGAATGATTCACTGTCAAAATTTAAATTTTATGGAGCTTCAGTGCATCTTAAAATCGATTCTGTGCTTTATATCAATTATTTTGAAGAATTTTACACCACTAAGGGGGATTCAGGTGCATAGGACAAGCCTGCTTGTTCTGTTGCTACAGCTGCACCCTCAGAGCATTACTAAGACAAATTTGCTAACTGTTGCTCAAAATTAGTTTGTTTATATGTTTTAAATGCACTATGAGCAATTTATTTGGCAAAACCAGTTTTGCTTGCAATGTTTCTGAGTTAACAGCCAATTTCTCACAATTATTGTTAGCAACCTTGTCTTTCCAGAAAAATTTCCTTGCCTTTTACCATGTTAAGACTTTTATCAATAATTCCCCTTCTCTTTGCTTCTTTCATATAAAAATGCTGCAATTGTTTCTAGATAAAATACGCACCGTAAAGGCAAATAAATCAGTTTACATGTGAAAGATATGACGCGTACAAACTAGGTTTACTTTTTTGCTTTGCATCAAAATCATTTTGATTTCGAGCCTTCGCCAGTCGTTTCCAAACGTTTTTACCCTTAGTGCGTGCGTGCGTGCGTGCAAGCAAATCAATAGAAGGTGTAACGAAAAATATTTTCTGTTTTCGACAATGAGAATGATGCTAAACTATTTTTTGACTTTATTAACTCACAACATCCGAATATCAAATTCACTATAGAAAAAGAAACCAACAAGGTTCTGACTTTCGTTGATGTGTGTATTGATAATAATGATCCTTCTTGTCTCAAAACTTCAACCTATCGGAAAAAGACTTTTACTGGCTTGCTCACTAATTTCTTCAGCTGTACTTCCTTCTCCTACAAAGTAGGGCTCATCCGCACTCTAGTGGACAGAGCCTACAAAATAAATGATTATCTACTTTCATTTGATAATGATGTCAAAAAGCTCACAAAAACCTTCAAAAGGAATAAATTTCCTGAATATTTAATAAATAGGGTAGCTAAACATATCTTGACAATAACGTTAATTCTGCATAATTTGATAATAATAATACTCTCTACTTTAAACTACTATATCTTCCTTTTTCCAATTTTGCCCATCGAAAAGTTCGCACATTAATCAAAAGATATTGCAGTAATCTTACAATCAAATTAGCATTTTCCTCCTTTAAGATAAAATACCTGATGAAAGTTAAAGACTCTGTCCTAGATCACTCCGTTCTTGTGCTGTCTATAAATTTACGTGTGCGGGATGTAATTCCGTATATTTTGGTGAAATGTGCCGACACATTTTAACTAGAATACGTGAGCATCTCTTCACAGATAAAAATTCATATGTGTATAAACACCTGCAAAGTTATAAAACATGTAAAGATTCTTGTGATGAGAGCTGCTTTAAAGTCATCGATTCAGCTAAAACGCACCACCAACTAAAAGTTAAAGAGGCTTTACATATTTTGTGGTAGGGGCCAAAATTAAACAAACAGGTCTACAATTTCTCCTTAACATTCAAGACCTTTCAACGATTTTTGTTCTCTTAATTATTCGAAATATTTTTCGTTACACCTTCTATTGATTTTGCAACGTTTATTAGTGTGTTCTATTTAACATCTTCTTGCTTCTGATCCCTGATCTAATTGGCTTGAGAAAGTTTGGAAGAACATATATATATATATATATATATATATATATATATA
>OLMO02000238.1:4347867-4378789 GCA_900291935.2 Cassiopea xamachana
CATCATCATCATCATCATCATCATCATCATCAACACCATAATAAAGTTAATTATTGTTGGTATATACTAAAATAGTTATAAAACTAATTAAAACCAACATAAACTAATTAAAACCAATATAGCCATACAGATGCTATTTCCTTGAAAGTTGTCAATTATTCTCCAATTTCTGTCAATTTTGGCCCAATTATCGGAATAAAATGAAAGTACTATGGGCCGATCACAATAGAGAGTACATGATTGGTATATGATTGGATCATGATCGGACCATGGTTGGCACACCACTGACCATTTACATGGAAGTCACAACCATACAGCACTTGCGTGCGCCCATGCCTGAAAAATCAGAGAATTGAAATACTGAAGTTCTTCAAGTATGTTAACGTCCTAATCTCTATCAGAGGCCTGATCCATGACTGAAAAATTTTCATAACTTTTGCAGAACTCTGACTTGAAAGTTTTGAAGGAATTATCAGAAGGATTTTCTTCATCCAATGCATCCGTTCCCTGTTTGAAGAAAGTACACTAGCCGAAAAAATGAATCATTTTTGAAGCAATGGATTTGTCCATCTCGTGTTTCATTCGAAGCTGAATTTCAACTAAATGCCTTGATAGATTTTACATTTCCAGGACCTATTGCATAAGCTTTCTTGGGGGGGGGGAGTTTCTGATTTCTTCTTTCGTAAACAGTCTTCCTTTTGTCCTTAGTGGGAAATTTGCAAGTGTGCCCTTGCCTGCACGACTGATTGCTCTTAATTATTTGAAATTGCACATGTAATCAAATATTTTTCTCTTTTAGGATACAACAGGGTAAAGCAGATTTTTAAAAGCAAAAGGTGACCGTCACTCATTGCACGGTTGCATGTGCGATTGCACGGTTGATAGTGATGTTTGGACGGGCGATTTTTCACTCATGCTGAGGATTTTGCACGTGCGTGGACACATGCACATGCGATCATACGTGTCTCCGGGCATGAACTTTATTTTCGACGAAAAGCGACAATTTGCATCAACCCATCAGAAATAAGAAACTTTTCATGGGGAGAAACGGAAACTGCAAAAAGCCTCATCTTCTGCCTGTTCTATTGCGTCTTGGTTCCATTCAGTTTAACCAAATGAGGTCTTTCTGTTGTGAAGTTAAAAAAGCACGGGTAACAGATAAAAGCTGGAAAAGCTACACTTTCCCTCGAGTAAACGGGCCTATTTCATATTCTGTGCGTTAGTACTTCGCATGAATTTATGATTGAGACACTTTCTGTTGTACTTTCACGGAAACTATTCTTGACCTACTTGAGAGCTCAAAATTATTGAAGAGGAAAATTCAATATAAGAAGTATTAAGAGATTCAAAAATGATATAAAAGTATTGCATGGCTCGAAAGCAAATCGGTATGGAAGACGATTGATTTAAAGAACCTTAGATCTGTCTTCTCGCTTTCATTCAGTGTGTATGAAGATTTAGTTATGCCCAACCGCATTGAATGACACCAGAGAACTTCATATTTTATTCATGATATCAAAGACATCATTCCTTTTGTGTTCAATTTCAAAAAATTATATTCTGTCGGCGCCCAAAATAAAGTAATATTAAATTCTTGACTGAATTGATTTGTTTCATAGAGATGAATGTTCAATTTTCACTAATATTCACGTCAATATTGATTCATCACTACACATTCTACATTGCATGGTAAAGTGCAATACAATACCGCTTTGTGATTGACGGTTGTGGGTGGTTGGTGCTGGCATATTATTACCAAACATTAGGCACACAACAGAGGATTGCAATAAGCTAGCATTTCAATTATTAAAAGGATATTATTTGTGCAAACCAGATATAGCTTCTACTGCCGCTTTTGATTGGTGATCTATATTTCCTGATAGGTGCTGCGATTTTGACAACAGCACGGCTTTTTCCAAAAGATCTTTATCTACAGGAAATTGATTTCCATGTTATATACATTTCTGGTCTACTTACGCATGGATTTCGGTCTGCCTCCACATGCAGGTGAGCATACCGGTATACTTTGACTAAGATTGTAATCAAACACCAGAAGCAAAATCCAATCCCGTTGAAAGTGCATATATCATCGAAATATAGCACAGATAGACTAGGCACATTTGTGCACAGGCGACCATTAACGAGCTGTCACTACGTTTCATGGTCGATGCTTACCTTTTTACGATATAGATAGTAAAAAGTGTGCTTGTTAGATAATCCAAGAGTGATATGCAGTTCAACAGCAAATAAATCATTTCATCGAGTTCTTTCGCTTAACTGCCCGTCATGTGCCATCCATCCAAGTACTGTATATGAAGGGTTGACAAGAAAGCACAACTACCACTCCTTCACAACTGCCACTTCTTCATTAAAGTTTTTATGATGAAACAGACTAAATCTGCCAAACACGATCAGATGCTCTAGCATTGATATTCCTGTGTTTCACGACAGAACATGACTTTACAAGAATCAGAAACCATACTTGCATATCACAGATAACTAATTTGTTGGTCCACCTGTTAACCTATGCTATCATTTCCATGGATTTTGCGGTTTCTCTGTGTACAAAGCTGTTTACGACATGGAAGGTGATGAGTATTGTTGAATATTAGGTGGCCTGGCAAACATTTTTCAAGTTTTAGAAAAATAATTAACATTTTATTTCAGTGAACGCATGTGCGTTTTGACAAGGGTTAAGCTTACTAGACTGGGGTGACCAAGGTTGTGACTTTACATTTGCAGTAGCTATGCAGTACGTTGTATGATTTCAATTCACTTTTAATGACAAAGATAAAACTACAACGCATGGCTATTACCTGCAGTTGCTGCAATATTCTTGATGAAAACCACTGGCTACACGAGCTGACAAACGCAAATAGGCGTGAAAAGGAGCTGCACTAAAGCAACTTAACGCTATGCGTGTTAACAGTGCGTTAGTACACAATAATTTGTACAATATTGACAGGGTGAACTACAGCAACATTGCCGAAACAGTTTGTCTTCGATTTCTCGTCTTTCTCGGGTACACGTTCTTTTTTCACAAGAAACTAGAATCGCATCTATTGCTAAAGTTTTTTTTAAATTTGACTTAAAATTTTGGCATTCTATGTAGCACCAAAATGTTCTTACTTAGTTTTTTCTATTCCGGACCGAAATAATTCACCTTGTTGCTTGAAAGTCGAACACTTCTAGATGGATGTAAACGCTCATCGTCACGAAAAAAAGTCCAAGCAATTCAAAATCACAAGTTACAGTCTTTTCACTGTTAGTTACTATATTTCAAAGAAAGTTTAGTTTACCTCAACGACTGTAACCGAATGAAAGATGGTAAACTACTACTGAGATAAACTATCTTACGTCACGTGATATAAAAGGAACAGGGAGTTCCTACATTTCCCCCCTTTTAACAAAACAAATATTACTACATAACGAACGATAATTAAGTTTGACAATCAGGATGCGCATGCGTTACTGGACACTAGGGCGAGTTGCTCATTAATTGATCTTGGGAGTTTGCAATTTCTTGGGTTAGACGCCAAGATCGTTCCTTCTGATCATCACTTAATTGATGCCTCTGGCAGAAATATGGATATAATGGGGTCCGTGGTAGTGTCGATTTCCTTGGGCGGTGTCCTGTTCCAACAGAATTTAAAGGTTCTAGATGCACAAACGTATAAACATGTATTGTTAGGCAGAGATTTCCTTTCAAATTTTGACTCAGTTGAGTTCAACATGCCCAAGAATAAAGTTAAGTTAGGTACTGAATGGTTTACGTGCGTTTCTTCGCAAAGAAAGGAACCAGTCCGAATGCAGAATACTGTATCCTTGCCCCCACGCTCCGAAAGTATTGTTAATGTCAAGTGCAGTAACTCATTATCCTTGATAACTGCTGACGTCAATCCAAAACCTTTAATTGGAGTAAAGGGGGTGTATGCTACACGCTGCAGGATAATTCCTGACTTAGACGGCATCTTTCAAGTAGCTTTATTGAACGTCAACAACGATAAAGTCACAATCAATTCTAGGAAATTCATTGGTACTATTAGCATGGTCAAGGAATCTGTTGCCAAAATTGAAATCGAAAAGGTCGAGAAACCTTCAAGCTCTGATTTGAACATAAATCATGGAAATGCTATTTCGGAGAAAGAAAAAGATCAGTTGAAGGCCTTAATATTTCAATATGAAGACATTTTTGCCGCCAATCCAATGAAACCAACTCAAGTGCAGAATATGACACATCGTATAATCACAGACGATGCCCAGCCAGTTCGCATGAAGCCATATCGAGATCCTCATGCTTGGGATAAAGAGGTTAGTGACCAAGTACAGCAAATGCTTGATAATGGGATAATACGACCATCTTCTTCACCGTGGAACGCCCCAGTCATTCTAGTTCGGAAAAAGGACAATTCAATGCGCTTCGTTTGTGACTTTCGTGGGTTAAATAATGTGACCAAGAAAGATTCATACCCGCTACCGTACATTAGGGATGTTATCGACAAAATGGAAGGAGCAAAATTCTGGTCAACTTTGGATGCTGCTTCAGCATATTGGTCAATGCCGGTAGCAAACGAAGACAGAGAGAAAACGGCGTTCTCGGTTCCGAGGGGCAAATTTGAGTTCAACGTCACTCCATTTGGCTTATGTAATGCCGGAGCTTCCTACCAGAGGATGATAGATATCACATTATCTGGTCTTCCTTTGGATCGCGTACTGGCTTACATGGATGACATTATAGTTTTTAGTAAAGATTTTCAAGAACACCTCCTCAACCTTGAGCAAGTGTTTCAAAGATTAAAATTATCAGGAATCTCCCTTAAACTTTCTAAGTGTGTTTTCGCTAGCGAAAAGGTCGATTTTCTCGGTTTTGAACTTTCGAACGAAAGAATTAAGCCACAAGCTCGGCTTACCGAAGCAATTGATAAATACAAACGCCCAGGAACTAGGAAAGAATTGAAAGGGTTTTTAGGCCTTGCTGGATTTTACCGGTCGTTTATTCCAAATTTTGCGAAAATTTGCCAACCATTGAATAAGCTAACTAGCGAGCATGTTCCCTTTCAGTGGGACGATTCTTGTGAGGTTGCGTTTTCAGTTCTAAAGCAGAAACTGTTATCCAAGCCAGTTTTGAACTTCCCTAAATTAGGAGAACCGTTTGTTGTTGAAGTGGATGCTAGCAATCACGCAATTGGTGGGGTCTTGTCGCAAGTTGGCAATGATCAATTTTTACATCCAGTAGCATATTTCTCAACAGCTTTGCAGTCTTCACAAAAGAATTGGTCAGCGACATCTAAGGAAGCCTTTGCACTTGTATGCGCTGTTCGTCATTAGCATGTGTATCTGTCGGGTACAAAGTTTGTCCTTAATTCTGACCATAATCCTCTTACACACCTCCGCGAACAGAAGAACCCACGGGGTAAATTTGCTCGTTGGATTGCTGAATTAGAAGAGTTTAATTATTCAGTTCATTATATTCCTGGAAAGTTTAATATCAAAGCCGATGCTTTATCGCGCAATCAAGCGGCAAATGACGTTCAACCACCAACAGAATTTGAAGACAACATTTATGCCCTTTTTGGCAGTAAAGACGGTTTTCTTGTGCAGCTTAAGGATGAACAATCCAAAGACCCCTCTATATCAAATGCTATTCGAAGTATCTTGGAGGAAAAAAGGATTTTGAAAGGCCAATTGAAAAGAATCCAGTTACAGTTACGCATCTGTGATGGTATACTTACAAAGTCAGGTCGCCCTATTATTCCTCCTTCGCTGCGGCACCTTGTTGTGACAGAATACCATAATGTTGCCCACTTTGGGACTGACAAAGTTTACTCAATATTGAAGGATCGCTATTATTGGCCTAGAATGTACAACTACATCAAGTCATTCAGCCAAGGCTGTGAGACCTGTCAGAAAACAAAGTCTACCACATCCCCTCCAAAGCACCTCTTGTCTCAATGTTTATTCCAAGGGCACCAATGCAATTCTTGTCTATTGATCTCGCGTACTTACCTAAAGATGATAAGGGTTATCAATATTTGTTACTTATCGGTGATATATTTTCTAAATACGTACAAGCTGTTCCTTTAAAGAATCAGACCGCGCCAACCATTGTTGATTCCTTATTACGTCGCTGGATCTATATTCATGGTTGTCCATTTTACCTTTTGTCTGACCAAGGTACAAACGTCGGTGGAGAAGTTATGACGGCTATCTGTAATAAACTAGGTATTGAAAAGCGCAGATCTTCGGCATATCATAGCCAGGGGAATGGCTTTGCTGAAAGAAATATACGTACTGTCAAGGACCTATTGCGTGCTACATTGTTACATCGTCAGCTTCCACAAAAGAAATGGCGCTCAATATTACCTGGATTAGTGTTTGCGTTGAACGCCAGCGAGAGCAAAGCGATTCGTTGTGTTCCGTACAATGTAGTCTTTGGAAGATCTGCCATCTTACCTCAAGACATCGCTTTTGATAATTCAATTCCCACTCAATACGAGGAAATGCTACCGGCAGAGTTCGAACATGTAACCAGCTCGACATTGACGGATATTTTCTCTCATGTAATCGAAGCTCTGGAAATTAGTAAGAAGACAATGCAGCGCCAGTACAATCAGAAACTTCGTTTTATTGATTATTCGGAAGGCCAGGAAGTATGGTTGAAGGTAAAGCATTATAAAACAGGGGAGAATAGAAAGCTGGCTCCCCGAAGGGACGGCCCGTGGACGATTATTTCAAAATTGCCTAACGGTGTAAATTTCCAAATTGAAAACTCTCGCAAGGAGCGAAAGATTGTTCACCACGATCGCCTTTTGCCAGTTGTCGATAATGGTCTTCTAAATCAACCCATGCCGTGTACAACATCTGATACAGACGTAAATTCAAGTACTGGAGACGTCTCGGAAGATAGTGACTATTCACATTCTGACTCAGATTCCGTAGCAGATGATGAAAACGATAATGGTGAAATGAACAGAGAACGACCACGAAGGCAGAGACATCAACGTAATATTCCAAACTCTATTCCATGGGATGCAATACGTATTTAATTATCGTTCGTTATGTAGTAATATTTGTTTTGTTAGGAGGGGGGAAATGTAGGAACCCCCTGTTCCTTTTATATCACGTGACGTAAGATAGTTTATCTCAGTAGTAGTTTACCATCTTTCATTCGGTTACAGTAATGTTAGTTACTATATTTCAAAGAAAGTTTAGTTTACTTTAACGACTGTAACCGAATGAAAGATGGTAAACTACTACTGAGATAAACTATCTTACGTCACGTGATATAAAAGGAACAGGGGGTTCCTACATCACAAACAAAAATCATGCAGATTAACGAGTGGAAGCAATTCAATGCTCTCTTTTTTATACAAACTGGTATTGTACAATTCCTTAATTTTTCTTGAGCATAGCACTATAGTTTCTTCATTGTTTTACTAACCTAGTGCTCGTTTCTTATACACAAGTTTCTTATGAAAAGAACTATGTAACTTAAGCAGAAAGTGTCTTCTATATGTAGTGTTTTGCGGTACCTGGGTGATGGTTACACTTCTGAGCCTGGAGGCTAACCTTACACCTAGGCCTAATGTAGACTGACAATATAAACGACTCTCTGCTGGTATATCTTGTATTGCAAATCGAAGAAGACTAACTGAGATCATTAAATACAGAGTACTTAATAATAATCACACAGTATATGACATGTGACATACATTTGACAGATACAAAACGTTGCTCGGAAAGAGTGTTTACTACACACAACAGCACTCTACATGAACGCAAGATTGACACAGAAAACATGACAGCTAAAGGAACACGCAATTTGACACTAAATATGCTAGTTAATATACAACCACTTCGTTACATATATTCAAAAATTGCAAGGGCTCCCTAGAGAAATGACGAATCTTAACTGACGTTTTCACTCAACATTGCTTTCTGCTGCATATTCTACACTGTATGTCAGGGGTGTCTAAACTAAGGACCGCGGACCAAGAGCGGGCAGCCATCCGGTTACTATTGGCCTGCATGAAATTCTGAAAATGAAGCTGTATATCATACATGTCTGTGTATATTGTCAATTTTTGCAAACATAGAAGAAATGTTTGATCACAATAGGTGGAAAGCACAGCATCACTACTACCATTGTACGCAATATTTTTTGACTTCATATGCGTAGGATAGCTAGAAATCCACACAGTATTTACATGTTTGTTGTAAATTGGGTGAGCATGGGATAAGAAAAGGACTAGATGTGAATTTTACTCTAATTAATCAATCAAATGGAAGCTATTTACATTATTCTAAGGTCGATTATATCAAGTTCTACTCTGCTCAACTCAATTCTCAATTCCAATACAATTCTAAATCTGCTAGCATATGCAACGCATGCACACTGAATAGCCGTAGATAATGAGAGCATAGGGAGAGCATGCTGAGAAGGCGCAACGGAAGTACCCGAAACAAGAGCCCAGTGCTCCTTTTTGTCCTCCACTGTGGCCCCTCACAACAATATCACTATCCTAAGTACAGTATGTGGCCGGACCCGTTGCCTATTGTTCTGTACTTGGTCCTTGCTGCAAATACTTTGGATACCTCTGCTGTATGTTGATGCACACTACTAAGCACTCAGGCTAATATTTTTATGGCATTCAGTCAGTGAGTAGTTTGGAATAATTACCAATCATACATCAAACAATTGCAATGGTAAATCCTGTGAATTAGATACTACAATTCCAAACATTTACTCAAGCTATAAGCAACTTCTTCTGTTGTCGCTGTTAATTCGCATTTCTATTACCTGCATGTTCATATTGTACTATTTGATTAAACACGTGTTCTTGCAAAAGAGATTTATCACCAGAAAATTGCTCCCCTGGTCTATCCGTTTGTTTTTCTTCCATGTGCAATAAAAAAAACTATGTAAACATTTTGGATTGAAGATTTAAGCTGATCCCAAACACAGTTAAATTCTGTCACATTTGAGAAAACATATCTAGCACGTATAGAGTAGGCATGTTGTTGCACAAACGTTAGTACCTCACTCTACCACAACGCAATGCAATCCAGAGCTAACTCAAGAATCTCTCACATTGTAGTTTACTTAAGGCCAGAAAATTTTGTGAGCAGTTGTGCGAGAATGAAAATTCGCGAAAATCAAGACATAAAGTTTTGAAACTTTCCATGTTTTCTACAAATTTCGCGGAAATACTTTCGCGACCGAGGGAACATGTCATTTTGGATGAAAAAATTTTCGTCACTGAGTAAAAGTGTGGGAAAGACAAAATTTTCTATGCATTTCGAGTATTGTTTATATCTAAATGCAATGCTAATTGTTATTTTCAAGGCACTTTGGGCCAGGAAAATGTCTCTTTTCGTCTCAAAAATTACGTTGCCCTCAGAAAAAACACGTTGCTGTCACTGACAAGTTTCTGTCAAGGAAATGCTTACTTTTTGCGACAAACAACTGTTGCTAAGTTTGCTTTTGGACTTTTCCAAGGCATAAAATTCCATAGAAAAAGTCTACAATTACCAAAGTTGTGAAAGCTTCTGTCCGCGAAGCCTTCTGTCCTTAGAGTAACTGCAAAAGTTTACGCTCTTTATCGTCAACCCCTGGCAGAGGCGATACCAGCCATCGCGGATTGGGGGAATTTTGGGTGCCACGCCCTAAGATTATGACTCAACTTGGTTGCCACACCCATTTTGAAAATCTTGCTAGAGGTCCCTCACCCCAACCCTAACATTATCTCATCGAATTCGGACGAGTTAGAAAATCGATCTTGGCGAGAAGTGGGGAGGGGGAGAGAAAAATACCCCCTCCAAGTCCCTCCGTGGTTCCGCCACTGACCACGAGCTACTTTCTCTCATAAATAGTAACCGTCAGCTTGTAAAGAGAGAACTTTTTCTGCTCAATGCAACCGAAAAGAAGTTAACTGTTCTGTTAAATTCCATTTTAAATATGGCCAAATCCGCCCAAACACTAATCTATAATAGATCCAAAGCTTTGTCCAAACACTTAAGACTTTTCACTATATTTTGCTTGACAAATGTCGAGCATTGGTTGAGTGTTGTCGAGAGGGGGTTGCACATGCTCTCGACTTTATACACTACTTGGAACTCAACATTCCATTGATGTATAGTCTGATAAGTAGAACTTTCACACTTCAACGTTTCTTTTGTAGAGTAGTTCAGCAAGCACTAACTGTGCTCTTGGAACGTAATCTTCAGATTTGTCTACCTAATTTCCCATCATTTTCTGCAACTAATTCTTTTTGATCTCCCTCAAGAGACAATTGAACCGCATTATTACATTCTTCTCCGTGGTTACCAATTCAAACAGATAGCGAGATGCGGAAATTCACGAATAATCCTTAGTGTACAGCTTTCCTTCTCTTATTATGAGGGAATTATGCGGGAAAAGAGCTCGAATTTGTATAGTTTGTGGCCAAACGTTATCGACTATACTCGACAATGCTCGACAATTTTGAGCTTGACCAAACTTCACTCGACAAAAAATAGCACTCGCGATTTCGCTCAAAAAGCTGGCCAAACTTTCTCGACATTTCACTCGACATGCATGTCGAGCGTTGTATAGTGAAAAGTCGAGAGCGTTTGGCCAAGGCTTGAGAGAGCCCCGCTTCATGGGCCACCAAATGCAATCTGTATCCTGCCTGATCCCCTCTGCATCAAGAATGAATATCATACATTTTCATTATACTTAGATGCGATAAAAAGTCCAAATTGTTGAGCCAAAAGTACCTGGTCAATCGTCCAGCAGTGATAATGTTAAAAGTTGCATTGAACTGTAGGCTATTGACTTATCCATGGAAGTCATTGATGACAAACACATCATACTCAGTAAGCAACCTATTCCAAGTAGTACTTTCCGTAATCTGCAAGGCAACTTCAATTCATTTCATAGTTGTTTTACTCTTACCTGTAGCGACTAATCCATTTTCATCCTTCGCTGTTCCTTGTGTCTTAGCAAAAATTGTCGATCAATGCATTTTCTTGCATATGTGCATTCTTTTACTGTATTATTTGTATTTCAAAATCATGAGAATCTCTTTACCAACTCGATAAGCTGCACGATGTTGACATTTCCAACTGCGATTTTTATCCATCTCCCGGAAGCTGCAATACGGCCAATACGCATTATTGTTTGACAGCTGCTATAAAGGAGAAAATATGTAGGCCAGACTTCTGAACAGTGCAACAACTTTATTCCACTATTGCGCTGCCATTTGTGCCCTAGGGCAGTGTTCCCAACCCCCTGGCCCAGGATCAGCTGGTACCAGACCGCACAAGAACTATTTATGCTGCTTGCCATGTGAATTATGGTGATAAAAACTTAGCAGCCCAGTATATATAATTGTGTCTCTCCTACCATGTTAAATGTTCTTGGCCCAGTACGGTACCGCATGAATATCTTCTACTGTACATTTCTCATCTAATTGTGCACATTCAAAAAGATTCTGCATTGTTTGTAATTCACCACAGGTGCAGTTGTGCATCAGGGCAGTAGCTCGGCCAAATCCAGTGCGGAGTCTGCTTAGACTTTTCCAGTGTGTCCGTTGTAGTTTGTGCCCTGCTCGCAGAGATGTGCCAAGGCGCCTTCTTTTTGGGGGGGGGCGATTGACCAATTGACCAACTATTGTTACTAAAAAAAAATAAAAAAGATCACAGAGAATACTGTTGTCACCTCTCTTGCAGAATGTCTGCCTTTTGAACAACTTTCTTGCAAATTTGAAAAATTGGCCCCTCACGCCCCAAACGGCACATCCCTGCCTGCTGGAAGGGTTTCGGATGATTCAATACCATTTTGATATCCTGTTCGTTATGCAACAAGTTGATGCGATCATTCCATGCCTTTGCTTTAGCAGTCTCTGCGCATGATTTCAAAGGTTGGACATCGGAGAGTCATTTTTTTGCAATCAAATAGCCACAGATCATGTGCCTGCCGTCCTCTAGCTGTATGCATCGTTCCTTTTGGGCAGTAACGAGTCTTCTAATTTTGGGTGGAGCAATTCTAGCAAGTATGTAGAGTAATTCAATGTTGGTAGGCTTCATGCATCCAGTTATGATTCTGCAGGTCTGAATTAGTACAGGATCTAGCTTCTGTGCGTGGACAGAGTGTTACCAAACTGGACAGGCATACTCAGCTACAGAGAGGCATAAGACTAGGCCACTGCTTCTCACAGTTGATAGGCTAGCACCCCAGTGAAAACATGCACTCCATCAAGTTTCCTTGGGACATTCTACACTCCATCCCTTGGGCTGCAAGGGTGAACGGTTGGGGACCCCCATTGACTTATGCAGATTTTCATGCAAACAGAGGTCGATCCAGCCCGATTTATGACATTCACACAACAAGATGCCACACCCATATGACCATACCCATAATATAAGATCTCAAGATTCAAAACAACACAGCTATAAATAAAATTGAAAGCAACCGTTGAATTTATTGATTCCCCCCTTAACCTTTTAGACAAAGTTATTTCCGCAAAAAAGCTCTTGCTGTCGGAAGAGGGAAACAACATGAGGATGAGACTATTATTGCAAGGAACTATGTAATTCAGTTTAGCAGAGAGCTTACATTGATGTCTTTTTTACTTTCAGTCACTAAACAATATCTGGACTGAAACTAACAATTGCTCCCTGAGGCGACTCCTATCAAGAATCTTCGACAGATGTCAGGCCCGTGGACACTGGGCGGCAGGGGGAACATTTCCCCCCAATAATTGGCCGAAGTTGTATAAAGAAGTACTATCTACTTTACTTTTAAAGCCTCAGCCAAACAATTAGATTTCTCTCGACTTTTCTCTATACAAAAAATCTAGTAAAGAATCTAGTCGTTTAACCTTGTATAGAACTGAATAGTATACATTTTTCATGTATAGTATTTTTGATCTTGTTCAAAAATATCTAGTGGATTTTGAAGCTGTATGCAGTTGAATTACCGTTTTGCTGGTTTCTCGACTATTGCTTAGTTCGCGCATGCCCATTTTATCGCATTTATGTATGTGAGCGCGAGAATTTCTCGCTGTCAAGGCAAAATGTCTGGCCTTGTACTCATTATAGATTTACCTGCATCTTCCAGGGGCCGCGCCATAGGGGACAGGGAATCATCGCCCCAACTTTTTCAGAAATAGAATTTGTTTAGTATGCTGGATATGTACCCTAAATCCAAGAACTGTTGTAACTTTGGCGTGCCCCCCACCCACTTTCAAAGTGTTGCTATAGATGCTATAAACACTCCCAGGCTCTTAACTCGACTTCTACATCTGTGTCCCTTCCAGCCCCCCCCCCAACCCAGCTGAGCTGTCTACAGGCCTGACAGATGTAACAATGAAAGTGAAAGCAATAGACGGACAACTATTAGTCCTGTTGCTATAGATGCTTGTATTGGCATTTGTTCTACCTTACACTCTTGCATTCTCGACGAAAGTGTATAAATCGGATCAACATTATCTGCCGCAATGAAAAAACACAATCTTTCCTATGGCATTCATAATATCTGTACTCCAATTTTATGTCTGCAAGAAAGATTCAATGTCTGTCATCGAGGGACGTCCCCTCCTACAAGCTATAAAACATCCATCGCCTCTACTGCTGAGAACAAGAGCACATTTTGCAATTGACCAATCAGCGGATTTGCTTACATAACATTATTAGCCAATCAAGCGCCTCAATTTTGACCTTGTTTCTTCATTTCGCCATTTTGAAACGGGGTTGCTGTGGAAGAATTCATGTCTCACGCCTTTCGCCCTGGAAAAAGAAATTACGTACAGCCATAAATTTTTGGCCTCAACTTCGCGACTACATTTCTGATGGATATCTCCGAGCCCAAAGCCGGATGAAAGCTGTTTGTTTTCTTATCTATGAATGCGCAGTAGGAACAATAGGTGAGCTTTTAGCAGCCGTGGCCTATCGGTAATGCACTCGACTAAGACCAACGAGACCCTGGGTTTGAGGCCCACCGCAGACCATTGGTAGCGCCAGGAAGGGCATCCGGTCCTAAATACTCGTGCCAGAACTAAAGTCCTCTCAGGGGCACCCTCCAAGCCCCAAGAAATTGGGGGGGGGACGGAGGTAACATCGTGAGAACTATTGGTGAGCATTTGAAGTCCAATGTAGAGATAAGCCTTCAGGGTAGAATTTGTACAAGAAAATATTGAAGTTCCATTTCATTTTTGATTCCATATCCTTAATAAGCGTATGCTAAGCGTATGGACGGGGTCCTGAAAGTGTAGGTCCCTGTCCTTTTCTTCAGGAGTTTATAGCTGTCCTTTTTCTTGGCAAAATTTTAACACTATTTACAGTGGTGATGCTAGGCTCAATAAAGTGGTCATGCTATTCACTTTGTGTTTGCCTTCTCTTTCTCTGTGGTCGCTATCTAGCTCTCTATCCAACTTGCTCTTCCTAACCTCTGCCTACTAATTATATACAACGAATACCATGTGACATGCATACATAATAAATTGACTACAACATTACACACGTGAGTAGAGAAAAATGTGGTGGAGCTACTTTAGCCATTTAAGATACAATTTTAATCTTCTTACTCCTAGCGAGCAGGGTTGCCAGGTCATAAGAAACCCACGGAGCCGAATGGGTAAAAAGATAAAGCCAAATTAAGTCATATATCAAAATAAGGTTAGAGAACAAAAGAGTTTACCAATAAATAAAAACGAGGTGATTTGTGATGTCATATTATAAATCAAAATAGTAGCAAGCAGCCCATCATTGATATAGAACTAATTTTGACTCCTACTTTTAAAAATTCTTGCAACTACTTGTATATTCTTGCCTTATCTCAACAATTGTGACATATTTTACTGATTATCATAAGGTTTTCTCATTCATTTCCTTCACTTATATCACTGTTTTATTGTATTATATTATATATGGTTTGTTGTAAGTAGTAGGCTGTAATTAGCTGACATACTAGCTACGTATTTATTTATCTACGCTTACTGTAAATAATTGAATTACTACTATTATTATTAAAGCCAAACTTTCGAAATTGAGCTTAAAAGAAGCCAAGTTGGTAACTCTAACAAAATCTCGGACAGTCTTTCTGCGTGGAGCCTGACTTAGCCGTTAGATTTCTACAAGGGGAACCCGGTAACGAAAACTTGAGTCATGGTGATGATTATTACATTTAGTCAGTCTGCAAACTTTCAGGCTGACTTGCATTGTTCTTTCTATTGTTTAATGGATCCCTGGTTCCAATGCAGGTTCTATGGTTTAGACTAACCGATAATACGGTGCTTGGTGAGGTTGCAGTGGACCATTCTGGGATTACAAAGCCTCGTGCATCTTCAAAGGTCCGTACCTAGGAGTATCAGCGTGATCTTCAACTTTGCCACTCCATATATATCTACCTCCAACAACATAGCACTCTATAAAACTTCGAATTCTAGCTTACCTCATCGGCCCTTTTTACATTAGCCGTGACACAGTGGCCGCCTGGGTGGTAATTTGAACAAAGATGGTTACCAGAGGGACAAAATAAAATTTATATTCATGAAAACTAGAAAGAATTTCTGATTCAATATAAATACATCAGCTCGATATCATTTCTAGAACAAGAGTTATGGTAATTTAAATTTCAGAATGTGTATAGAGTCTGAAAATAGGTAGAATTTTCAAACAGTTCAACAAAGTTTGGTATCTTGTGAAAATAACTGGCCTAAATGGCGTTTATTTTCACTAAGTGGTGTTGCAAAGGTCTGCATATATAGGGACTATCTTATAAAGGCGAAAAAATGGAAGTTGTCTTGAAGAGCGGCGTTAAAAATACAATAGATGGCTATGAAGTTAATAAAAAGTACCTATCAACAATTTTTCTTTTTTTCGGCTTCGAAATGGCGTAAAATATGGTCCTAAACGACATTAGAGCAAACTATTGGAGTGATTGACTTAGGGCCGGTGAAGAAAGGATCTGCGTTTAAATTAGATCCGGCGTGAAAGGGGCCGATAAGGTAGTTACTTATAAAGAAACTTAATGGTCAAGAACGAATGCAGCGTAAATGTTTGTAGAGCACTATCGGCTGAAAAAAAGATATTTCCCTTCTCTATACAACTTTTTTTATACTGTGCTTAAAATGAAAATATTACTCAACTGTTTGCTGTTTGTTTGTGGAAATAGATGTGTTGCCAAATAGATATAAAATTGTGTAAAGAAACGGAGAAAAGAGGGTGAATTTCAAAGAATAAGACGATAAATCTGAAAGATTTGAAAGTGAATAATTCTTGAAATTTAAAAGCAAGTGAATATAGGAAGTATGCTAATAACTACGGTACAAATATGAGTATAAAACGTCACTTTCTTCTACCATCTTCTGTCATCAATCGAAAACCTGAAACAGACGGAGAAAGTGTAGATTTTTTACGTTGCAAAAACATTTTCAAGAAAGCCTTTAACAAAATTTCTTAATTGAGGATGTAAAAGTTATAGAATGAATTAAATCACAAGATGTCATAAAATAAAGTTTATACAACTTTTCAAGATAATACTCTTCTGTGCCTAATTGCAAAAATGCTTTGAAACATTTTTTCCTGAAGTGGGTGGTCTTAATAAGAGCGGAGAGGTGTGATAAGTTTCAACAATTAATTCGCTTGGTGTGAAGTTCGGCGATAAAGTGAAAAACGAGAACACCAATAAATTATCTCGCAAATTTGAACTTTTTCAAAGTTTTTTGATAATTTCAGTATTGAGAGATGTTAGACACACTCCAGCAGAAGTTAGACAATCTCAATTACAAATCCAGACGATACAGACCCACCCTAGGATCCATAATCAGTGTAAAAGAATGGAGTGATAAGACCTGTATGGAAAAATTAACTATAAACAAAGCCTAACGTCACAAGAGGGATGGAATTTGGTACCTAGGAGTGCATGTCGATTAGTATATCCACAATCTTTTCTATAAGAACCAGTAAAGTTGAAATTCAGGCTGCCTTGTTCTGAATATGTTCTTAGATTAACTATAAACAAAGCCTAACGTCACAAGAGGGATGGAATTAGGTAACTAGGAGTGCATGTCGATTAGTATATCCACAATCTTTTCTATAAGAACCAGTAAAATTGAAATTCAGGCTGCCTTGTTCTGAATATGTTCTTAGATTGGAAGGGTTTATGGCATTCAGAAATACATAGAAAGGCTATACACAAGACAAAATTGGATGTTTTGATTAAATGAGAGCCCATCAGCCGAATGTTACAGCCGAGATGGCTTCTCTTGCATTTCAATATTTTTTTATCAAAAATGTTTATAAACAATTATAAATAGAGAATTGTTGCATAGTATTTAGTTTTGCTAAGGGCAATTAACTCGTGAAAATCAAAGAAGAGAGGTGACAAGGTTGTCAATTCTCCGCAGGCTAGCACGGAAAGGACATTTCATGTCCATGTGTTAGTGGAAAACTTATGCAACGTTATCCAAAAGTTACTTTTTTGACAGTGCTTCAGCTTTATCTTTGCTCTTGATTTGTTCTTAACTTTCCACCAAAAAGTCGGGCTCGTGTTCTTATATAATTGTCCTTGTAAAAGTGTATAGGATCCCAGCGCCGGAGTCCAGATCTGCAAACGTAGCTTGGTACGTCTAAATTTGGAGACCTGGACTCCAACGCGGCCTGTCCATGCTTGGCCTGGGAATCCTCCCACCACCGTACTACGCCATTACACTACACCGAGAGGCAAAAATCGACGTACTGTTGACTACGTTGGGAAGATTACGGTAAGGATCAATTTCCTTAACAATTCTACGTTGATTTGAAATAAATTTTATTAAATATTATTTTACTTGTTGCTTTATTGTTTTTTGTTCTATTTACTCTCGAATTGGTTTAGTTTCAGATTCACTGAACAAGCACCTACGATGGAGGCCCAGCAGAAAAGCACACGGTGTAATCAAACTTCTAGCACTCCAAACATAGTGTTCGTATCAAAAGACTGAAATTTTTAGCCTTTTTCTCTGTATCATTCATTCGTATATATTTGCCGTAAAATTCTCATGGTTGTGATCACAGCTGGGAAACTAGTATATCAAATCGTAGCACAATATTTGCATAGCGGCAGAAACGATAAAATCCTTTTCGATGGGCATGAAATGAAAAGAGAACCGTTCGTACTCCTTTAAACATCTCTAGGAAGATTGTAGTAGCTTCACTATAATCCTACTCAAGCTCTTCTTCACCAGAAAAAGCTGTGTTGCACAACCTTCCAAACTGATCCGCCATACTGTTTACATTTAGATTTTGATGACCGCGCTAGTGCTTAGGCCTCTAAACGTAGCCGTAGTATCTCACGTAGTGCATCGGAAACTCTCTATTTCTATTATGAATATACCACTACGTATATGAGAAGAAAAGACCACTTACGCCATCATAAGCAAGCAATCTTGGAAGTTGGATCTTGCCGATGTGCTCTGACAAAAGTGAATTAGTCAGTGTATTATAACGAATTATAAAAAGACCATAGGGATCATAAATCAATAAAAGTGTTCTATCTTGCTTGATTAGTCCTTCAGATGGGCTATGTAGCAGAAATATCCATAACTTGTTGAGAATTTGAAAGTTGTTTCAACAGGAGCAATAAATCCTGAGAATATTGTCATACTTAAGCTCTCCTCAATTGTTCTCCACATCTGTTATTTACTGGTGGGGAGGAATGATCCATTGAAACTAGGGTCAGTATCAATTCCCATGAGGGGCGCAAGGAGGAGGAAAACGGTGACGGTAACAATGATGATGATTATTATGCAGATTTTGGAAATGAGTGTTTTGTTACAATTGCTGACGTAGAAAGTTCGATACATAAATAAAATTCGCTGCAAAAATTGGTTAAAAGTTAGTTGACAGATAGAGCTTCCATTCAACAACGAATAGAAGTGCATTAATGCAATAGCATCAACCTTGCAAAACCTTCAAGACCTCTATGAAAGAATCTCCATAGGAGTCTTGAATGTCTTGTAAGGTTGATTCCATTGTGTGAAACTGTTCATATTTGTTGCTGAATCAGTCACAAAGCTGATAAAGGTGAAAGGGGCTGCATCTCTCAATCTTCTTCACTTATCGATTCTTCCCCTCTCAGTCTCCTTGAACTATAGGTTTGTCATTTTCAACCAATTCTGCCCCTCTTGGGAACATTTGCCATCCAAAGTTCTATGAATGGAAGCAATGGGATAGGTAAAGCAGTATATGCATAGAAGCTATCAATATACATACATTTACAGAAGCCGCAAGTTTTTGGGCACCAGTATCTCATACCGTTCTTGTTTGCTTCGCAATCTCCAGCTGCTTTGTAGAACGGGCAATTTTCTTTCTGTACCTCATCATCCCTACACATAGCATTCGCTAAAATGATAAGAGCAAATTGGTCGTAGAGATATATTCGTATGTCTGTATTCGTAAAGATATATTCGTATATTTGTATATTCGTAAATTCGCAAAGATTTATTCGCATATTCGTAAAGATTTATTCGTATATTCTGCACTTTGTAAATATTGATTAATGTGAAAATGCAACAAGGCCGGGCCTTTCTCGCTGAAACCTACAGAAAACCCTACCTAGCATTGCATTTTCCAAACTGTAGAGCTATTTGAGCAACTTCTCTGACAGGAAGGCTATATTTTCTGAGAAGGTGGCAGTGGCAGTTTATCAAGAGAAAATTACAGGGGAAGAGATTCTAATTTTGCCGAGCACTTTAGAGGTAACTGAGTGTTTCCCACGCATATGTTGTTTTTATAAGAGAAAGCTTCAAGATAATTGCGGCAAAGGTGGTCTTCTTATAAAAAAAACGTGTACTTGGCCTTTGGTGAACTTTAGTGAAAGTTTGCCGACACAATGGCATCTTGGGGGCACCTTGCCCCCTTGTCCCCTCAAATAACTGCTTTCATTTCATTTCATTTCATCTTCAACTATTTTAGGATGGTTGCCCTTCAGCATCGTTTGTTTTTATGGGGCCCTGCAAGTAAGCATGTTTTCAGAAACTTGTAGACATACATGCGTAAGCAACTGTCAGACAGGATCGATTCCTCTCTTTAAAGGAAGCTAGCGTTCCCAATCGAGGGGACTGTAAACTATATTTTCTGCCTTTGACCAGACTGTAATTAACGTATGTGATGCCACAGATCTGCATTGCACTGTAATCTTTGATTTTAGTAAGGCCAGGGCACTTTCACGGCAAAAGTTGCATGGCTTAGTGTGCAGCTAAAAGATTGGAGTGATATTGGTGTACCACAAATTTTCTTTGATGTACCACAATTTTTCTTTGATGTACCACAATTTTTCTTTGATGTACCACAATTTTTCTTTGGTGCACCGCAAATTTTCGTTGGTGTACTACAAATTTTCTTTAGTGCACCGCAATTTTTCTTTGGTGTACCACAATTTTTCTTTGGTGTGCCACAATTTTTCTTTGGTGCACCGCAAATTTTCTTTGGTGTACCACAATTTTTCTTTGATGTACCACAAATTTTCTTTGGTGCACCGCAAATTTTCGTTGGTGTACCACAAATTTTCTTTGGTGTACCACAAATTTTCTTTGTTGTACCACAATTTTTCTTTGGTACACCGCAAATTTTCTTTAGTACACCGTAATTTTTCTTTAGTGCACCGCAATTTTTCTTTGGTGTACCACAAATTTTCTTTGGTGTGCCACAATTTTCTTTAGTGCACCGCAATTTTTCTTTGGTGTACCACAATTTTTCTTTGGTGCACCGCAAATTTTCTTTAGTGCACCGCAATTTTTCTTTGGTGTACCACAATTTTTCTTTGGTGTGCCACAATTTTTCTTTGGTGCACCGCAAATTTTCTTTGGTGTACCACAAATTTTCTTTGGTGTACCACAATTTTTCTTTGGTGTACCACAAATTTTCTTTGGTGTACAGATGTGGCGCACCAGCCTCATGCTTTTCAGTATGGCTCAGTATCAAGTAGTATTTGCTTGTGCTAGTCTCAAAATAAGATGAGAAAATTTTATTGCTATAGGAAGTTGATGTTTTGCAAATGTATCATAGTTAGATTTACCATTTTTTCTCTACTATATCACTGGTAAGAGTGCTCCAAATAATGCTACTTACGTCCACAGACTCTGCATGTTTTTGGACAAAATGACCGTATTTGTCGACCTGCCCTGCGATCCAGAGTGAAATCAGCACAAAAGTGTTTAAATCGGCTACAAAACAGGGAAGACCGTTTATCTTTGCATGCTGGAAAGGAAACAAACAAGATTATAATAATTGACGGATATATTTAACTCTAGAAGCGAAATATTCAATGATATCAATGAACTGTATGATGAGAGTGTTGTTTAGCTCAATGTGTCTGAGATCACTATTTTGTATTCATAACTTAAAGCTGTGTTGGATAGATGAGTTTCTTCTATACAAATAGATTGAACTTGGAAATCAAATGGTCATGTTCTAAGTTCCCTGTGTTACAAACAGAAATTTTCAAGAATCAAGCTCTCAGGTACATATTACATCACAATGACATTCAAAAGTCCATGACCTCTATTACAGACTCATAGCTAGGGGGGGGAATTGTAAATTGGGAACCATATTTTTGTCTATAAGGTACACACAGGGCTGTAGAGCTGAATAAAGTGAGAGGGGGCCCAACTACCTAGCTAACAATATCAGCTGTCAAGAAATAGGAACATAGAAGGCTGGGGATCAGAGGGTTTACCCCCTGGAAAAACTATGGAAATGTATCCTTTAGCTGTTAGGAAATGCTCCTTTAGGATATATAAATGCACTTTTTCAATATAAAAAATGCCGTAAGAAGTCATTGATATGCATGTGAGAACCTTTAACAGTTTGTTAGCTCATGTATTGAAATAAAAAGAGAAATAGGAGCCATCCACTAGGGATCATTGTGAAACAGTGATACTGTGAGGCAAAACTGAAAAATGGGTGAGCAACTGACCCCCTAGCTTACATGTTTACAGAGGCCCTGAAAAAGTTGTTTTAGGTCAAATCTGTACGGACTAAGATAATAGAACGTAGTGCAACATCGGTGGTAGAGATTGCTTGTAGGATCAACATACGTAGAGAAATTTTGTCAAAAAGGCCTATAGTCAGGGGTGTAGAGCTGGGGCTCAGTCCCCCTAGTTATTTTCCTTATTTTTGGGGGAGTTAGAGTCCCCTAGTTATTCCAAACAAACACTGATTCAAAGCAAAAAATGACAAGGTTACGAGATTCTCGTTCATGTTCCTGGAATAATCAACATCACCATGACACTTTTTCTAAAGTGAAGTTCTTCCAACGGCTTTCTTTATGATCAATATTAAACCATCTTCTTTCCAAAGAAGCTACATTTCAGCCTTCTTCAAGGTTGAAAATTGTCAGAAACCCTCCCTTTCCCAACAGACAAAACCACTCAATTTGCAGGGCAATTGAACTTCTTCGCCGTGTAATAATGCTTTGTCACACATGAATTTCCGTGCACATTCTGGCGTAGACTATCTTTCTTTCGGCACACGAGCGTGAGATCTTGTTTCTAGGGAATCTTGTCTGGGGGCAAGGCCCCAGACCCCCATCCTTCTCGTCCTGTTTTGTAAAATACCATGGTGGCTTATGTGCGTTAGGCGCTTCTGGCAAATCGGTGAATTCATCTCCTTCGTGAATTACACTTGGCATAAATACAACTTAGTATCAATCAATTGAGATTTTTAATAGTTGGCAAAGACGAGATTTTGTCTACCGTTTACTACTTCTGGAATGATACTCTTTTCACTCTATTATCAAAGCATAGATATACGTAACTGTCACAGGGCAATATCCAGTATTTAAATGAAAGTATAGATATTACGTGATCATGCACTAATTTTGTTTCAAGCTACATTTCATGAACGCAGTGTTAGTCTACAAATACAAATCTCGCTATAATTTAACTTAAACTTGGTTGGCTTACTATTTTAATAACTTGTTGGAATAGTAAGCAACTGACCGCCCTACTTATGATATTTTTCCAAATTTTCGGCCTAAATGTTCGAATATTTAAGCTACTTTTGACATGTACGTATCCTTTAGTCAAACTCTTCTTGCTGAGAAGCAAAAAAGACTTCGTTTCACCGATTCTGTAGTTTTCTAACAGCTTTTTGTAGCCCATAGGTTACAATAGCACTCATTACTTCGTTTAATGTTTAGGATTTCAGAAGCATAAGCTTAGGATTGCAAAAAGTTTCCCAATGGAAAGCGTCTGAAGCTTTGTTACAGCATTGAAAATGGAACATTTTCTGCAGGATATCATCTCCACTAGCTGCACCAAACCCCAGTAACATGAATAGATAGCACTCAGACAGGGGCGAAGTTCAAGGAAAGTTCTTTGGGGTAAACAAGGTGCACAGCCTCATTTTGCCGACTAGGAAGACTCCACTTGAGTTTTGCCAGTACAAATGTGAATTGCCAACAGATATCTTCAAAATGCTGAAAGTTAGGGGGGAGCGGAATCTCCTTTGGCTCAACCCTCCAGTCAAACCATGCAGTAAAAAGTCATGTAAAGCGATTGGTAGCCACGTAAATGCAAGTTTGCTTGGCTACGTTCTGCTTTTGACTTTTTGACTGTATTTAATATTTTTGACCTTATTCCAAAAATTAAGATTTTTGACTTTATTTTGACCAAATTTGACTTGTAGACTTTTCGACCGCCCTACAAATAAGATATATGCTAAACACAACATCGATAAACAACAACTGGCTACAAAGATATTAATAGTTAAGGATTTCTCGGTGTTGCAATGGTATGTTCCTCGTGCAAAATATAAAATAGGTTGAGCCGATCATTAAGGTACATAAGGTATAAACAATGAAATAATACTCACGATCGGCAATATGGAATTTAGGCAAGGTCAGTCAGAATGGGGGCGATATTCAAGTTCCTTACAACAAGCATTACTGTTTCAATTTGTTTTAAAGCCCACAGATAATTCAATGAAATAGAGGTTAATTTCTGCTGTAGACAGAATAATATTAGGCCGAAGCGTGTTACTAGTGGTGATGCTAGGTTAGGTGAGATCTACATTTAGTTTTGCAGATCTTAAGGATTGTAGTGAGAGCAAGAAACCTTGCAACTGGGTTACATGTTTTTTTTATCAAAAATGCTCAAAAGCTGAGAAAGTTCAACATTAGATTTTTGAGGCCAAAGAATATTCTGTATTACTCCTTTTTTATAAGAATAAAGTCTATTAGAATATTGAGGCTCAAAATTGCTAACATTTAAGAATAATTTAAGAATATTGCCAGGCTCAACCTTCATCAACACTAAAACTTAATCGAATCAAAGCTTTATACGAGAATGGATGGTTCATGGGACAAATCGAGTACTTCAATAAAACTCTTGCCAAATATAGAGTTACATCTTCAGATGATAGCGAGGACTACATCGGCATTGATGATATTGATGGAGTTGAAATAATGCTTTTGGACTAAAACCGTATTTTGACTTGTTCTGTTTGTTCTCGTTGAAATTTATGATGAATCAACACATCAAAAATGATTTAATATGTTTCTTTGATCTTAAGGCGAATTTACACCTTGTGTTGAGCAAGAAAAATTTAAGAATAATTTAAGAATAATCTGAGGCTCAAAATCGAAAAATTTTTAAGAATATTGAGGCTCAGAAAAAAATTAGGTATTCTTATAAAAGAAAAGAGTGTATGTATTATGCATTGAGTGTCATGTATTTTATTGGCTGCTCTCTAACAGTTTGAATTATGTTGTTTACTAAAATTTATCATCGTTCCAAGTGTACATGGAGGTTATTAACTTTCTTTTGTAGACACTCAGATTTGACGTAATGAGAAAACACAAAAGTAGTTAGACAGTGACGTAACTTCAATGTATTTTTGAGGGGGTGTGAGAAGTTTTGCCTTGCGAAAATTTTCTGACCTTTTGACAAAGTGGAAATCGACAAAGTTTATCGAATGATTTCAAAACAGCTGACATATTCCAACATTTTCATGTAAAGTTGAAATCCATGCTTGTAGTATAGAACCATCATAAAATATTATAAAATATTTATGCTTTTCTTCTTTTTGTGCAAGCTTGAACTTAGCTTAGCGCACGTGACATGCCGTAAAACGACATAGAGGCAAATACCTGGCTACTGACAATGATTGAATGATTAGCTTCTTTAGCAACTTCTTGATTGGTCGCTTAGCTAAATGTCTCATTGATAGGCTGCTTAAGTTATTAGGATTAGCTGATTGAATGTTTGATTGGTTGAATGTTTGATTACTTGATTGTTTGAATGGCAGATTGTTTATCTGATTGACTATTTGATTGATTTAATGAATTTATTGATTCATCGAATGTTTGATTGATTGGTTAATTGATTGACTTGCATCTTGATTGACTGGTTATCCAATTGATTGGCTCAATGATTGAAAAATGATTGATTTAATGGCTGAGTGATTGGCCAATTAACTACTTGATTGATTTACTGGCTTGAATCATCAATAATCTACATGTCTTACTCGACTGTCAGTCGGTCAAGCTTGGGTTCGAGTTTGAGTGAGAGAGAATTGCAATAAATGTTTACCTGGACAATTCTCTCTTCCACTTCCAATTGGTGCAGAAGCAGGCGTTGATTTGTCCCAGCAACATCCAAAGACAGAATTTATGCAGGGAGGAGGAGCACGTCCTAGAACAGACANATTGGCAAAATAACCTCTTACATGATACTGCCAAAAATTATATTATTCCAATTTCTGTTTCTTCTTGTAGGTACATCAAAGGTACATGAATGCAAGTTCTAGCCTCTACTTGACACAGCGAAGTAGACCTGGGGGGGCCAAAGGAGGGCTCAGACCCTTAGTTTTTTTAACATATTTTGGAGAGTCTTAAGCCTCCTTATTTAGCATGAAAAGTATCACAAAAAGATTAAGCATAGTAGCAAAACAACCTTCTACAGAAGAGATTCATGTCTTATATTCACAGCACAGGCTGCACATATTCAATGGCACACTAGAACATATCGCATGATCAATACGCCGTATCTATCACGATTGTGAAAATGACATGCTATTTTTTATGCTACAGGAAAACAAACTACATGTTTGGCTATAAGAGGCTTTGTTTGCTATAAATCGATTCCGGATAGAAGTAACATATTTCAAATTGCTAGAAAATTGGAAAAGTTATCGAGATTTGCCATATTTTTTGGCATGTGAATAGCTATTCCCCCTGTACCCTGCAGAGCGACCAGAGATATGCTGAGACAATCTCCATTGGAGGAGGGGGCGTTTTGACCATTTGACCAACTACTGTTACCAAGAAAAAGGTCACGGATATGCTATGACCATTTTTCTTGCAGCGTGGCCGACTTTTGACCAATTTTCTAGTAACTTTTGACAATATTGGGAGCGGTCCCACACCCCATCAGCATATCCCTGAGAGCGGCCTCTACACAACATGATGTTGTAGTACGCAAACTCGCGGTTCTGGTGGGCAAAGAACGCATAGGCCCATCATGATGAAGATGGCGTAATGGTCATGTGACGTGTTATAGGGTCTTATTTACAACTACAATAACTAAATTACAAGTAACACCAGCAACAACAACTACAGCAACAATAACAAGGGCTTACCTCCTCCAGCTGAGCCCCTCTAGTTATCGATTTACCTATACACCAATTGCTTGACGTCAGATAATCGTTTATAATATCATTGATATACGAAAAGTTCTTCATTCCTCACCTTTTCCACAGTAACCACATGTTTTTGGGCAATAATATCTCAATTGTTGTCTAATAACACCTGGTCTGTGACAATGAGGCTTTCTTGCTTTACAAAACTTGCTTTCCACATCTGCACCTGAAATGAGAGCAATAGGGCATTGTTAAAGGATTTTTCACTGGTAACGTTTGTGAAAAGGGCACATTAGATTACTGCAGAATCTACAGATAAACAGGCTTTCAAAAGTGCTCTTAAAACATTGCTATGGACCGTAAAACGAAAAAACTGATTAGTTTATTTCAAAAAGTGTCCATCTCGAACTTTGTGAATGAAAAAGGGAAGTACCCTATAGAAGCAGCAGTTCTTGGAAAAATTAATTGAGATTTGAAAACTTGTTTAATGAAGACTAAGAATATTTCATCAACAAATATTTCAAATAAGGCAAAAAATAAAAAAGTCAAGGAATCATAAGGACGCTTAAGTGGTGGGGCAAACATGCTCCACTAATGTGGCAATGACAGGGACTGAGTGGGGAAATTCCCCACCAAAATAATACACATTTTTTGGAAGATTTTCTAAAAGTTTTCTTAAAGCCATTTACTAATTTTCAAAAAATATTTTCCCACTCTCACGCTAGTGATTGGCTAACGCTTCCTTTACAAAACAAAACAGTTTTAAGTTGTAGTTTTTCCAGCCATTCATTGATGAAATGCAGAATAGTCTCGCAAAAACAAGAATATTGTCGAACGTAAAGTCTAAATTGGACAACATGCAAGAAAACATTGGATGTGTTAATTGATTGAGAACCCATAAGCACTAGGCCAAATGTCTTTTTTATATCACTTAAAAATTATAGCAAAAAAAACAAATGCATACATTGTTTGCACCACATAAAACGGGAAAGGACATGAGTCATTTGGTCCCAAATTTAAATGGTGCTTTAACATATTTAAATCAAGGTAATTAAAGTACACCTTACATCAGATGTCTCATGTTTAGGAGAAATAAGAATGTAAGGGGAAACAATAGATGTCCAAAAGATACTATTGTAAAACATATAGATTGGACAATTTCAACTGTCCAATAATTCTAGCCATCCGATGTGAGATGAATTTTTTAAAACTCAAAAGAAGACAACTATATGAACATAGGTGGTGTGCTGCTAGCAGTAGCGCGCTGGGAGAGTGCAGACACCTCAGACTTCAAACTTGTGTCCCTTCTGATCTCAAAAAGTATTTTAAATATCGATATCGGTTTAGTGTCTCTAGAAAGTCATTCCTAAGGGAGCACGTGCCCCCTCAGCCCCCTGAACCGCTCGCCACTAGCTGCTAGTAGCTGTATAAGCTCATTCCACACTTGTAGTCGACAAGATAAACGATATTTTTGCCTCGAGGATTGGTTTTTTTTAAGCTACATTGTTAGAACATGGCCAAATGTCGAACACGCAAAAAAGAACTGCCTTCTCGGGTGCTTATCTTTTTAAAAATTGTCAGCTGCGTCAAACCCAGGTGTTTTCAAGCCTCATGATGCTTTATCATCTTTGATGTCATTCAAAATGTACGTAACGGTAGATTTGATGGGTATGAACCATTTTTGTGACAAACTGTCACGGAAAATAAAGGGGATGGGGAGGTGTGAATTACTTTCGTCACATAACCCCAGCAACTTAGTACAATGGCTCTACTTCTTGTTGAACTTCAATTTTGACTATCCCTAATCATTCTTTAAATTCAGCGATTTTGAGCTATCATCTTTTGCTATACTGTTTAAAGCAGGGGTGGGCAAACTTTTCAGAGCAAGGGCCACATCCACAGATCCTAAGTTTTAAAGGGCCACACATAGGATGACCACTGGTTTCTACCTATGAAAAATCCCTGATCTATGTCTGATTTTTCCTGAAAATGCAGGCCCTTGGACAACTAAACGATAAATGTAGATGTATAAATACAATTCAGAGATCGAAAGCCCGTTACATGTTGCAGATATTTGGTGATTGCTTAAATCTCATATGAGAAACATTCTTGAATAGCCATTGTGCTCCAGAAAAATTTTTTGAGGTAACGCCCTCTAGAACGTCGGAAAACGCCCATTTGCAGTATAGCATGTATTGGTTTTATCATTGATATTCATGCTGAGAAGGAGAGGCTGATCCTTCAACCTGATTTCATCGTATTTTGAAGATTTAGAACGAAAAGGAAAAGACTAGTTCAAGCCTTCCTTTTTGAATGGAAGTTAACATTACAAACAAGTCTCACGCTAGTACACCAAGAACAAGACAGTATACAGCATATTTAGGCTACCTGAACTCCACTCATGATGTAAAAGCAACATTTTCCCTAATAGGGTCGTCATCTACGCACAATCTGTGCAGTGAGACAGCAAATTCAAGAATCGAAATTCCTACAAAAACTCGCGCCAATTCTGAAAAGTTACTGGCGTGCCGCAAAAAATTACTTGGAGGGCCGTAGTTTGCCCACTCCTGGTTTACAGTAACTCTATGCACACACAGAAAGGCTGGCGTTGGGGGTGGGGTTTCATGCCAGAATGTCACGAAAAAAAGATGTGAGTATCAACTCGAGTGTGACAAGCCATTATGTAGGGGGTAGGGGTTCAGAATGACAATTTTTCCGTTACNCGTACTTTGTGAATGATTCATGTATTTAACTTGGCTTCTAGTCAAGCGCTTCTGCATGGTTTTGTAGGTCCGGCTTATATTCAAGAAGTTTATAATTGAATACATATGGAAACTAAATGTGGTGATTAAAGGGAATATCATAATGGAAGTTTTTACTTACAACATGTCATGCAAGTCCGTGGGCAACCCTTTCGAATGTCTTTATCCAAGCAGCCTTTTGCCAGGTATTTATTGAAGCAGTCCTTCCTAAAATCCTTGCAGCTGACTGAAAATTGGAATGTCAAACAAAAAAAGTAGCTATGACTTTTCAAAGATAGTTTAACATAATAGAGAGTAATGGTACATACAATATATATGAAAATAAATGCCATCATCATCCGATCCACCCAATAAATATTTTGCATGAGAAACAAGCCTTTGACTTAATCCTAATCTTCGTGTTTACTACACTACATAGATTCAAGTTATTTCACTTCGCAGCTTTATATTTCTTTCGTAATACTTGCTAACAAATCGTAGTCTTGCCAGTCAGATACAAATTGCCTACATCCAGAGAATTTTTTTTGTAGTTTTTCTTGGAAAATATACATAAGAAGTTTCAAATACAAATATACATACACACATACAGATATATATATATATATATATATGTATATATATATATATATATATATATATATATATATATATATATATATATATATATATATATATATATATATATATACATACATATATGTCATGAAAGCTAGTTAGAGCCCTAGAACAAGCAATCCTACCTGCTTTGTCTTCTTGAATTGCTCTATCAAGCTCCCCTTCAAGCTTGAGCTGATCATCTTTGTCCTCTGTTTTTAAAGAAAATGTTTATGTTCACTATTACTGAATTCTGTGAGTTCATCTACTTGTTTATTTTGCTATGGTAATATGCATTTCTCGGACGCCATGTGAATTTTTTTGAAAATTTTTATTTTTGTCACAAAGTTTACTAATTCTTATAGGCAAGATCTCTGCTACCCCTCAAGGCTGGTTAATATATTTCTAAGTCCAGGAACCATCTAAGAAGGACTTCTTGAATTGATTTTGCAGTTTAGACTGCAATTGCATGCAGATTTTACCTCCTTTGCTGATTAGGGTCTGCAAAATTGTTTTCCTTAAGCGTAGCAACATTCATAGAACTACAGAAGTCAGTTTGAGAAAAAGGTTTTCAAACTTACGTGATTTTCCATTGTGAAGTACTTTTTCTATCTCAGCTTCAAACTCGAGCTCATCAAGAAGCTCGGCATCATCTTTTGCAGTAAAATCTTTCTTTTCTGCAGTCTTCTTTTGATTTTCTGTTTAAATATGAAAATGTTTTGGAAACTAGCTAGTGGACGACGTATGATTTCTTGCATGGCATTTTGATAAGAGCTATTGTGTGACTATTTTCATTTTCGGAGTTCTTCATTCTTTGAACATGCTGTAAAGCTGGTTTTTACAAATGTTTAAGTGAATTCAAGCAATCCAAGTCTAAGACGTTAAATCAATAATGTTTGAGATTTGCTTTTTCCCAAGCTGAACAATCTTGAAAGAGAGCTGCTTTTACCGCTTTGGATTTG
>OLMO02000238.1:4378889-4393672 GCA_900291935.2 Cassiopea xamachana
GTTTGTGCCCTGCTGGCAGAGATGTGCCAAGGCGCCTTCTTTTTTGGGGGGGGGGGCGATTGACCAATTGACCAACTATTGTTACTAAATAAAATAAAAAAGATCACAGAAAATACTATAGCCACCTCTCTTGCAGAATGTCTGCCTTTTGAACAACTTTTTTGCAAATTTGAAAAATTGGCCCCCCACGCCCCAAACGGCACATCCCTGCCTGCTGGAAGGGTTTCGGATGATTCAATACCATTTTGATATCCTGTTCGTTATGCAACAAGTTGATACGATCATTCCATGCCTTTGCTTTAGCAGTCTCTGCGCATGATTCCAAAGGTTGGCCATCGGAGAGTCATTTTTTGCATTCAAATAGCCACAGATCATGTGTCTGCCGTCCTCTAGCTGTATGCATCGTTCCTTTTGGGCAGTAATGAGTCTTCTAATTTTGGGTGGAGCAATTCTAGCAAGTATGTAGAGTAATTCAATGTTGGTAGGCTTCATGCATCCAGTTATGATTCTGCAGGCCTGAATTAGTACAGGATCTAGCTTCTGTGCGTGGACAGAGTGTTACCAAACTGGACAGGCATACTCAGCTACAGAGAGGCATAAGACTAGGCCACTGATTCTCACAGTTGATAGGCTAGCACCCCAGTGAAAACTTGCACTCCATCAAGTTTCCTTGGGACATTCTACACCCATCCCTTGGGCTGCAAGGGTGAACGGTTGGGGACCCCCATTGACTTATGCAGATTTTCATGCAAACAGAGGTCGATCCAGCCCGATTTATGACATTCACACAACAAGATGCCACACCCATATGACCATACCCATAATATAAGATCTCAAGATTCAAAACAACACAGCTATAGATAAAATTGAAAGCAACCGTTGAATTTATTGATTCCCCCCCTTAACCTTTTAGACAAAGTTATTTCCGCAAAAAAGCTCTTGCTGTCGGAAGAGGGAAACAACATGAGGATGAGACTATTACTGCAAGGAACTATGTAATTCAGTTTAGCAGAGAGCTTACATTGATGTCTGTTTTACTTTCAGTCACTAAACAATATCTGGACTGAAACTAACAATTGCTCCCTGAGGCGACTCCTAGCAAGAATCTTCGAAAGATGTCAGGCCCGTAGACACTGGGGGCAGGGGGAACATTTCCCCCCAATAATTGGCCGAAGTTGTATAAAGAAGTACTATCTACTTTACTTTTAAAGCATCAGCCAAACAATTAGATTTTCTCTCGACTTTTCTCTATACAAAAAATCTAGTACAGAATCTAGTCGTTTAACGTTGTATAGAGCTGTATAGTATACATTTTTCATGTATAGTATTTTTGATCTTGTTCAAAAATATCTAGTGGATTTTGAAGCTGTATGCAGTTGAACTACCGTTTTGCTGGTTTCTCGACTATTGCTTAGTTCGCGCATGCCCACTTTATCGCATTTCTGTATGTGAGCGCGAGAATTTCTCGCTGTCAAGGCAAAATGTCTGGCCTTGTACTCATTGTAGATTTACCTGCATCTTCCAGGGGCCGCGCCATAGGGGACAGGGAATCATGGCCCCAACTTTTTCAGAAATAGAATTTGTTTAGTATGCAGGATATTTACCCTAAATCCAAGAACTGTTGTAACTTTGGCGTGCCCCCCACCCACTTTCAAAGTCAATGCGAGACCCACTGTATTCAATGTTAGTTTACGTACTAACACTCTCTAAGTAAGCCTTTCCAGCCTTCGTTATTCGTTCACTTCAATGAAATAAGCACTCACACTCTGATAAAGCTTCAAATACAATTGCTTTACTTCGATAACACTCAATCTTAACATGAAATTCTGGGGCTTTTTGTATTGTCTTGCTTGTTACTGTTGCAAGGGTACAAACTTCTGTGAAGGCAAGACTCTAAGTTGGAAAATCGAGTAATTGTATTGTGAGACAGTGTTTCACCACAACGCAATACATAACTAGATTTTTGCAGTACAAATGTATAGCAGAAGTCGAGAGAAAAATCTAGTCGTTTGTCCAAGGCTTACTCATATTTCAATTAACTTCTACCAGATCTAGAGTCTAAGAGCATCACTACACAAATACGTGACTTGCAGCTATCCTAATTTTGTTGTGTGACAGATGGTAAGCCTTTTTTCAGTCTTGGCAGAAGCTTTCTAGGAACTTCTGATTGCAGCTTAGGAATTAAAACGCTACTGCTTCAATGCTTGGATTCGCTGGCCCAATGCAAAGATAATGTGTACGTAACGACCCTTTTGGGGAAAAGGGCTCTTTCCTTCTGAGTGCACTCCATGCAGCAAATGCCAGATATCTGGGGTAAAATTTGTCATTTTCTCGACCTACTGGCATGAGATTGCTTTGCTTCTCGCATTGGCGCATATGCATGTGACAGCAGAAAGGAAGCGTCAGCGCTATTGGGTTGAGGTATTAGTTTCTCCTTCTTAGCATGAATATCGATGATGAACACAACTATATTCTACTTTACAAAAAGGGAGTTTTCTGATGTTCAGCATGCCTATCAAACATGGCTATTTTGGTACATACTCTTTTACCTATTGAAGCAGATATGTAACATTTAAACACTCCCAGGCTCTTAACTCGACTTCTACATCTGTGTCCCTTCCAGCCCCCCCCCCAACCCAGTTGAGCTTTCTACAGGCCTCACAGGTGTAACGATGAAAGTGAGAGCAATAGACGGACAACGATTAGACCTGTTGCTATCGATGCTTGCATTGGCACTTGTCCTACCTTACACTATTGCATTCTCGACGAAATTGTGAAAATCGGATAAACATTATCTGCCGCAATGAAACAACACAATCTTTCCTATGGCATTCATAATATCTGTACTCTAATTTTATGTCTGCAAGAAAGATTTAATGTATGTCATCGAGGGACGTCCCCTCCTACAAGCTGTAAAGCATCCATCGCCTCTACTGCTGAGAACAAGAGCACATTTTGCAATTTACCAATCAGCGGATTTGCTTACATAACATTATTAGCCAATCAAGCGCCTCCATTTTGACCTTGTTTTTTCATTTCGCCATTTTGAAACGGGGTTGCTGTGGAAGAATTCATGTCTCAAGACTTTCGTCCCGGAAAAAGAAATTGCGTGCAGCCACACATTTTTGGCCTCACCTTCGGAACTACATTTCTGATGGATATCTCCGAGCCCAAAGAAGGATGAAAGCTGTTTGTTTCCTATCTATATTCGAGCGTCCTACCATTTGCGCACGTGTGAATGCGCAGTAGGAACAATAGGTGAGCTTTTAGCAGCCGTGGCCTAGCGGTAATGCACTCGACTAAGACCAACGTGACCCAGGGTTCTAGGCCCACCGCAGACCATTGGTGATGCCAGGATAGGCCCCAAGAAATTGGAGGAAACGGAGGTAACATCTAGAGAACAATAGGTGAGCATTTGAAGCCCAATGTAGAGATAAGCCTTAAGGGTTCAATTTGTACAACAAAATATTGAAGTTCCATTTCATTTTCGATTCCATATTCTCAGTAAGCGCATGCTAAGCGTATGGACGGGATACTGAAGGTTTAGGTCCCTGTCCTTTTCTTCAGAAGGTTATAGTTGTCTTTTTTCATGGAAAAATTTTGACGCTATTTACAGTGGCGATACGAGGCCAAATAAGCCGAATGGGTAAAAAGATAAAGCCAACTTAAGTCAAATATCAAAGTAAGGTTAGAGAACAATAGAGTTTACCAATAACTGAAAACGAGGTGATTTGTGATGTTATATTATAATTCAAAATAGTAGCAAACAGCCCATCATTGATATAGAAGTAGTTTTGACTCCTACTTTTAAAAATTCTTGCAACTACTTTGATATTCCTGCCTTACCTCAACAATTGTGATTGCGACATATTTTACTGATAATCATAGGGTTTTCTCATTCATTTTCTTCACTTTGGTACAATTCACCTTGTGAATGAGACATTTTCCAGAAAAAGCCAAATTAGGCCAAATTTTCCCTCTAAGCCAAATCGTTTTTTCAAAGCCAAACATGTTCTGACAGAGCCAAACTTTCGAAATTTAGCTTAAAAGAAGCCAAGTTGGCAACTCTAGTAAAATCTCGGACAGTCTTTCTGCGTGGAGCCTGACTTAGCCGTTAGATTTCTACAATGGGAACCCGGTAACGAAAGCTTGAGTTATGGTGATGTTTATTACTTATAGTCAGCCTGTAAACTTCAGGCTGACTGGCATTGTTCTTTCTATTGTTTAATGGATCCCTGGTTCCAATGCAGATTCTATGGTTTAGACTGACCGATAATACGGTGCTTGGTGAGTCAAGTGGACCATTCTGGGATTACAAAGTTTGGTGCATCTTCATAGGTCTGTACCTAGGAGTTGGGGCAAAGGAAATTAGAGATCCAAAATATCTTATCACTGACAGGGTAGGAGGGCTATAGTTCCACAAAAGTTAATGACAAAAATTCTAAATATTCTATAAAGACTTAACAAGATCATTTCTAAAATTTATCTTCAATGATTTTAATGTAGCATGTTTTTAATAAACATTTTTAGTCTGAGTCTGATCAGCGTGATCGTCAACTTTGCCACTCCCTATATATCTACCTCCAACAACGTAGCACTATAAAACGTCGACTTCTAGCTTACCTCATCGGCCCTTTTACATTGGCCGTTACACAGTACGCGCCTGGGTGGCAATTTAAACAAAAATAATTACCAGAGTGAAAACATAAAACCTATATTTATGAAAACTAGAAAGAATTTCTGATTCAATATAAAAGCAATCAGCTCGATATCATTTCTAGAACAAGAGTTAGGCTAATTTGAATTTCAGAATGTGTATAGAATCTGAACATAGGTAGAATTTTTAAACAGTTTAGCAAAGTTTAGTATCTCGTGAAAATAATTGACCTAAATGGCGCTTGTTTCAATAAGTGGTGTTGTAAAGGCCTTCGTAAATAGTGACTAACTTATAAAGGTCAAAAATATGGAAGTTGTCTGGAAGAGCGGTGTTAAAAATATAATAGATGGCTATGAAGTTAATAAAAAGTACCCATCAAAAATTTGTCTTTCTTTCGGCTTCGAAATGATGTAAAATATGGTCCTAAACGACGTTGGAGCAAAGTTTTGGAGTGATTGACTTAGGGCCAGCAAAAAAGGATCAGCGTTTAAATTAGACCCGGCGGTCAATTAGATCCGACGTGATAGGGGCCTATAAGGTAGTTACTTATAAAGAAACTTCATGGTCAAAGCACGAATGAAGCTCAAATGCTTGTAGAGCACTATCGTCTGATAAAAGATATTTCCCTTCTCTATGCAACTTTTTATGCTGTGCTTAAAATGAAAATGTTACTCAGCTGTTTAGTGTTTATTTGTGGAAATAGATGGGTTGCCAAATAAATGCAACATTGTGTAAAGAAACGGAGAAAAGAGAATGAATTTCAAAGAATAAGACGATAAATCTGAAAGAAGTTAAAGTGAATAATCCTTGAAATCTAAAAGCAAGTGAATATAGGAAGTATGTTAATAACTACGGTACAAATATGTGTATAAAACGTCACTTTCTTCTGCCATCTTCTGTCATCGATCGAAAGCCTGAAACAGACAGTGAAAGTGCAGATTTTTTACTTTGCAAAAATATTTTCAAGAAAGCCTTTAACAAAATTTCTTAATTGAGGATGTAAAAGTTATAGAATGAATTAAATCACAAAATGTCATAAAATAAAGTTTATACAACTTTTCAAGATAATACTCTTCAGTGCCTAAGTGCAAACATGCTTTGAAACATTTTTATCTGAAGTGGGTGGTCTTAATAAGAGCGGACAGGTGTGAGAATTTTCAGAAATTAATTCGCTGGGTGTGAAGTTTGGCGATAAAGCGAAAAACGAGAACACCAATAAATAAACTCGCGAATTTGAACTTTTTCAATTTTTTTTTGATAATTTCAGTATTGAGAGAAGTTAGACACATTCCAACAGAAATTAGACGACAATCTCAATTACAAATCCAGACGATACAGACCCACTCTAGGATCCATAATCAGTGTAAAAGAATAGAGTGATAAGACCTGTATAGAAAAATTAACTATAAACAGAGCCTAACGTCACAAGAGGGATGGAATTAGGTACCTAGGAGTGCACGTCGATTAGTATATCCACAATCTTCTATAAGAACCAGTAAAATTGAAATTCAGGCTGACTTGTTCTGAAAAATTCTTAGATTGGAAGGGTGCATGGCATTCAGAAATACATAGAAAAGGCTATATATAAGACAAAATTGAATGTTTCGATTAAATGAGAGCCCATCAGCCAAATGTTACAGCCGGGATGGCTTCTCTTGCATTTCAATATTTTTTTATCAAAAATGTTTATAAACAATTATAAATAGAGAATTGTTGCATAGTATTTAGTTTTGCTAAGGGCAATTAACTCGTGAAAATCAAAGAAGAGAGGTGACAAGGTTGTCAATTCTCCGCAGGCTAGCACGGAAAGGACATTTCATATCCATATGTTAGTGGAAAACTTATGCAACGTTATCCAAAAGTTACTTTTTTGACAGTGCTTCAGCTTTACCTTTGCTCTTGATTTGTTCTTAACTTTCCACCAAAAAGTCAGGCTCGTGTTCTTATATAATTGTCCTTGTAAAAGTGTATAGGATCCCAGCGCCGGAGTCCAGATCTGCAAACGTAGCTTGGTACGTCTAAATTTGGAGACCTGGACTCCAACGCGGCCTGTCCATGCTTGGCCTGGGAATCCTCCCACCGTACTACGCCATTACACTACACCGAGAGGCAAAAATCGACGTACTGTTGACTACGTTGGGAAGATTAAGGTAAGGATCAATTTCCTTAACAATTCTACGTTGATTTGAAATAAATTTTATTAAATATTATTTTACTTGTTGCTTTATTGTTTTTTGTTCTATTTAATCTCGAATTGGTTTAGTTTCAGATTCACTGAACAAGCACCTACGATGGAGGCCCAGCAGAGAAGCACACCGTGTAATCAAACTTCTAGCACTCCAAACATAGTGTTCGTATCAAAAGACTGAAATTTTTAGCCTTTTTCCCTGTATCATTCATTCGTATATATTTGCCGTAAAATTCTCATGGTTGTGATCACAGCTGGGAAACTAGTATATCAAATCGTAGCACAATATTTGCATAGCGGCAGAAACGATAAAATCCTTTTCGATGTGCATGAAATGAAAAGAGCACCGTTCGTACTCCTTTAAACATCTCTAGGAAGATTGTAGTAGCTTCACTATAGTCCTACTCAAACTCTTCTTCACCAGAAAAAGCTGTGTTGCACAACCTTCCAAACTGATCCGCCATGCTGTTTACATTTAGACTTTGATGACCGCGCTAGTGCTTGGGCCTCTAAACGTAGCCATAGTATCTCACGTAGTGTATCGGAAACTCTCTATTTCTATTGTGAATATACCACTACGTATATGAGAAGAAAGGAACACTTACGTCATCATAAGCAAGCAATCTTGGAAGTTGGATCTTGCCGATGTGCTCTGACAAAAGTGAATTAGTCAGTGTATTATAACGAATTATAAAAAGACCATAGGGATCATAAATCAATAAAAGTGTTCTATCTTGCTTCATTAGTCCTTCAGATGGGCTATGTAGCAGAAATATCCATAACTTGTTGAGAATTTGAAAGTTGTTTCAAAAGGAGCAATAAATCCTGAGAATATTGTCATACTTAAGCTCTCCTCAATTGTTCTCCACATCTGTTATTTACTGGTGGGGAGGAATGATCCATTGAAACTAGGGTCAGTATCAATTCCCATGAGGGGCGCAAGGAGGAGGAAAACGGTGACGGTAACAATGATAATGATTATTATGCAGATTTTGGGAATGAGTGTTTTGTTACAATTGCTGACGTAGAAAGTTCGATGCATAAATAAAATTCGCTGCAAAAATTGGTTAGAAGTTAGTTGACAGATAGAGCTTCCATTCAACTACGAATAGAAGTGCATTAATGCAATAGCATCAACCTTGCAAAACCTTTAAGATCTCTATGAAAGAATCTCCATAGGAGTCTTGAATGTCTTGTAAGGTTGATTCCATTGTGTAAAACTGTTCCCATTTGTTGCTGAATCAGTCACAAAGCTGAGAAAGGTGAAAGGGGCTGCATCTCTCAATCTTCTTCACTTATCGATTCTTCCCCTCTCAGTCTCCTTGAACTATAGGTTTGTCATTTTCAACCAATTCTGCCCCCCTTGGGAACATTTGCCATCCAAAGTTCTATGAATAGAAACAATGGGATAGGTAAAGCAGTATATGCATAGAGGCTATCAATATACATACATTTACAGAAGCCGCAAGTTTTTGGGCACCAGTATCTCATACCGTTCTTGTTTGCTTCGCAATCTCCAGCTGCTTTGTAGAACGGGCAATTTTCTTTCTGTACCTCATCATCCATACACATAGCATTCGCTAAAATGATAAGAGCAAATTGGTCGTAGAGATATATTCGTATGTCTATATTCGTAAAGATATATTCGTATGTCTATATTCGTAAATATATATTCGTATATTTATATATTCGTAAATTCGTAAAGATTTATTCGCATATTCGTAAAGATTTATTCGTATATTCTGCACTTTGTAAATATTGATTAATGTGAAAATGCAACAAGGCCGGGCCTTTCTCGCTGAAACCTACAGAAAACCCTACCTAGCATTGCATTTTCCAAACTGTAGAGCTATTAGAGCTGTGAAATTTAAGAATAAAATAGAAAGAAAGATGTGGAAGAGATGAAAGAGGAGATGATGATAATCATCATCATAATCGTCGTTGTTGAGTTCTTGAGGGCAACTTCTTCTTCGGTGGGCTACTTTATCTTCCGTCAGGATTCCTTGATGCACGAGCGGTCTTTAGGAACGTAGTGTAGAGAGTAGACATTTTAATAGCTATTAACTTTTATCTTCATTCTAACTTCACTGTACAAATAGCTCGGCTAGGTGACTCGCGTCCCTGCCATTGAACTAACGAACTCTAACTCATGTTTCTCATAGTCCTAGTTCTTCTTACTACTCATCGTAGTTCTTACTCGTAATCCTAATCCTCATCCTAATCGTAGTTCTCTACGAGGGGTGCTCTTAAATAATGTAGAAATACTGAGTTAGGATGCATCAGCATTTTTGCCGACATAGNAAAATACAATACAAGAGGTAATACTAGTTTATTCTAGAATGCCTAGTCTAGCCATGTATGACGCAAGGGTAGATAATCCTTAATCCGTAAAACAATAGAATGGAATGTTGCATCATGCACAGTCATTATTACGGGGTTTCCTAGGGTGTGCCTAGCTTCACGAAATTACTACGTTTGTATTATTTATATTCAACCTAACTTATTCTCAACGACTAATATAAATTACTTTTGGACATATATGTGCGTCTTACAATTTAATGAATAGAAATTATCGATATACACATATGCTAACATTTCCTGGAAACTATAATGATTCTGTTGGCTCATTTCCAGTCGAGCCCTCGACGTATCTCACGAACAACTAATATGTGACGGCACCCTCAACCTTTTCCAGGCCTTGAGAGTCCAAATACCTTAATATACAAACGCGAAACGACATAGACCTCTACAGTCTTCTCCAAGAACTGTGAGTCTAAATAGCAAATAACTACATGTGAGACGTCCTAACAAGATACAAGTACTTTCGCAAGCTACTTTATCTTTCCTAATTTTCCATGTATAGCTCCTTACTTTCATTTATTAATTAGCAGTATGACAGAGCAACTTCTCTGACAGGAAGGCTATATTTTCTGAGAAGGGGGCAGTGGCAGTTTATCAAGAGAAAATTACAGGGGCAGAGATTCCAATTTTGCCGAGCGCTTTAGAGTTAACTGAGTGTTTCCCAAGCAGATGTTGTTTTTATACGAGAAAGCTTTAAGATAATTGCAGCAAGGTGGTCTTCTTATAAAAAAAACGTGTACTTGGCCTTTGGTGAACTTTAGTGAAAGCTTGCCGACATAATGGCATCTTGGGGGCACCTTGCCCCCTTGTCCCCTCAAATAACTGCTTTCATTTCATTTCATTTCATCTTCAACTATTTTAGGATGGTTGCCCTTCAGCATCGTTTGTTTTCATGGGGCCCTGCAAGGAAGCATGTTTTCAGAAACTTGTAGACATACATGCGTAGGCAACTGTCAGACAGGATCGATTCCTCTCTTTAAAGGATGCTAGTGTTCCCAATCCAGGGGACTGTAAACTATATGTTCTGCTTTTGACCAGACTGTAATTAACGTATGTGACGCCACAGATCTGCGGTGCACCGTAATCTTTGATTTTAGTAAGGCCAGGGCTCTTTTACGGCAAAAGTTGCATGGCTTAGTGTGCAGCTAAAAGATAGGAGTGATATTGGTGTACCACAAATTTTCTTTGATGTACCACAATTTTTCTTTGGTGCACCGCAAATTTTCTTTGGTGTACCACAAATTTTCTTTGGTGTACCACAAATTTTCTTTGGTGTACCACAATTTTTCTTTGGTGTACCACAAATTTTCTTTGGTGTACAGATGTGGCGCACCAGCCTCATGCTTTCCAGTATGGCTCAGTATCAAGTAGTATTTGCTTGCGCTAGTCTTAAAATAAGATGAGAAAATTTTATTGCTATAGGAAGTTGATGTTTTGCAAATGTATCATAGTTAGATTTACCATTTTTTCTCTAATATATCACTGGCAAGGATGCTCCAAATAATGCTACTTACGTCCACAGACTCTGCATGTTTTTGGACAAAATGACCGTATTTGTCGACCTGCCCTGCGATCAAGAGTGAAATCAGCACAAAAGTGTTCAAATCGGCTACAAAACAGGGAAGACCGCTTATCTTTGCATGCTGGAAAGGAAACAAACAAGATTATTATAATTGACGGATATATGTAACTTCAGAAGCGAAATATTCAATGATATCAATGAACTGTATGATGAGAGTGTTGTTTAGCTCAATGTGTCTGAGATCACTATTTTGTATCCATAACTTAAAGCTGCGTTGGATAGATGAGTTTCTTCTATATAAATAAATTGAACTTGGAAATCAAATAGTCATGTTCTAAGTTCCCTGTGTTACAAACAGAAATTTTCAAGAAACAAGCTCTTTGGTACATATTACATCACAATGACACTCAAAAGTCCATGACCTCTATTACAGACTCATAGCTAGGGGGGGGGATTGTAAATTGGGAACCATATATTTGTCTATAAGGTACACACAGGGCTGTAGAGCTGAATAAAGTGAGAGGGGGCCCAACTACCTAGCTAACAATATCAGCTGTCAAGAAATAGGAACATAGAAGGCTGGGGATCAGGGGTTTACCCCCTGGAAAAACTATGGAAATGTATCCTTTAGCTGTTAGGAAATGCTCCTTTAGGATATATAAATGCACTTTTTCAATATAACAAATGCTGTAAGAAGTCATTGATATGCATGTGAGAACCTTTAACAGTTTGTTAGCTCATGTATTGAAATAAAAAGAGAAATAGGAGCCATCCACTAGGGATCATTGTGAAACAGTGATACTGTGAGGCAAAACTGAAAAATTGGTGAGCAACTGACCCCCTAGCTTACATGTTTACAGAGGCCCTGAAAAGTTGTTTTAGGTCAAATCTGTACGGACTAAGATAATAGAACGTAGTGCAATATCGGTGGCTGAGATTGCTTGTAGGATCAACATACGTAGAAAAATTTTGTCAAAAAAGCCTATAGTCAGGGGTGTAGAGCTGGGGGCTCAGTCTCCCTAGTTATTTTCCTTATTTTTGGGGGAGTTAGAGTCCCCTAGTTATTCCAAACAAACACTGATTCAAAGCAAAAAATGATAAGGTTACGAGATTCTCGTTCATGTTCCTGGAATAATCAACATCACCATGACACTTTTTCTAAAGTGAAGTTCTTCCAACGGCTTTCTTTATGCTCAATATTAAACCATCTTCTTTCCAAAGAAGCTACATTTCAGCCTTCTTCAAGGTTGAAAATTTTCAGAAACCCTCCCTTTCCCAACAGACAAAACCACTCAATTTGCAGGGCAATTGAACTTCTTCGCCGTGTAATAATGCTTTGTCACACATGAATTTCCGTGCACATTCTGGCGTAGACTATCTTTCTTTCGGCACACGAGCGTGAGATCTTGTTTCTAGCGAATCTTGTCTGGGGGCAAGGCCCCAGACCCCCATCCTTCTCGTCCTGTTTTGTACAATACCATGGTGGCTTATGTGCGTTAGGCGCTTCTGGCAAATCGGTGAATTCATCTCCTTCGTGAATTACACTTGGCATAAATACAACTTAGTATCAATCAATTGAGATTTTTAATAGTTGGCAAAGACGAGATTTTGTCTACCGTTTACTACTTCTGGAATGATACTCTTTTCACTCTATTATCAAAGTATAGATATACGCAACTGTCACAGGGCAATATCCAGTATTTAAATGAAAGTATAGATATTACATGATCATGCACTAATTTTTTTCAAGCTACATTTCATGAACGCAGTGTTAGTCTACAAGTACAAATCTCGCTATAATGTAACTTAAACTTGGTTGGCTTACTATTTTAATAACTTGTTGGAATAGTAAGCAACTGACCGCCCTACTTATGATATTTTTCCAAATTTTCGGCCTAAATGTTCGAATATTTAAGCTACTTTTGACATGTACGTATCCTTTAGTCAAAGTCTTCTTGCTGAGAAGCAAAAAAGACTTCGTTTCACCGATTCTGTAGTTTTCTAACAGCTTTTTGTAGCCCATAGGTTACAATAGCACTCATTACGTCGTTTAATGTTTAGGATTTCAGAAGCATAAGCTTAGGATTGCAAAAAGTTTCCCAATGGAAAGCGTCTGAAGCTTTGTTACAGCATTGAAAATGGAAAATTTTCTGCAGGATATCATCTCCACTAGCTGCACCAAACCCCAGTAACATGAATAGATAGCACTCAGACAGGGGCGAAGTTCAAGGAAAGTTCTTTGGGGTAAACAAGGTGCACAGCCTCATTTTGCCGACTAGGAAGACTCCACTTGAGTTTTGCCAGTACAAACGTGGATTGCCAACAGGTATCTTCAAAATGCTGAAAGTTAGGGGGGAGCGGAATCTCCTTTGTCTACAACCCTCCAGTCAAACCATGCAGTAAAAAGTCATGTAAAGCGATTGGTAGCCACGTAAATGCAAGTTTGCTTGGCTACGTTCTGCTTTTGACTTTTTTTACTGTAATTAATAATTTTGACCTTATTCCAAAACATTAAGATTTTTTTATTTATTTTGACCAAATTTGACTGGTAGACTTTTCGACCGCCCTACAAATAAGATATATGCTAAACACAACATCGATAAACAACAACTGGGTACAAAGATATTAATAGTTAAATATTTCCCGGTTTTGCAATGGTATATTCCTTATGCAAAATATAAAATAGGTCGAACCGATCATTAAGGTACATAAAGTAGAAACAATGAAGTAAAACTCACGATCGGCAATACGGAATTTAAGCAAACTCAGTCAAAACGTGGTGATATTCAAGTTACTTACAACGAGCATTGTTGTTTAAATGTGTTTCAAAGCCCACAGTTAATTCATTGAAATAGACGCTAATGTCTGCTGTAGACAGAAGGAAATCGGACCGAAGGTTGTTACTAGTGATGATGCAAGGTTATGTGAGATCTATATTTAGTTTTGCAGATCTTAAGCATTGCAGTGAGAGCAAGAAACTCTGCAACTGATTTACATTTTTTGTTTATCAAAAATGCTCAAAAGCTGAGAAAGTTCAACATTAGATTTTTGAGGCCAAAGAATATTCTGTATTATGTATTATGCATTGAGTGTCATGTATTTTATTGGTTGTTCTCTAACAATTTGAATTATGTTGTTTACTAAAATTTATCATCGTTCCAAGTGTACATGGAGGTTATTAACTTTCTTTTGTAGACATTCAGATTCAACGTAATGAGAAAACACAAAATTAGTTAGACAGTGACGTAACTTCAATGTATTTTTGAGGGGGTGTGAGAAGTTTTGCCTTGCGAAAATTTTCTGACCTTTTGACAAAGTGGAAATCGACAAAGTTTATCGAATGATTTCAAAACAGCTGACGTATTCCAACATTTTCATGTAAAGTTGAAATCCATGCTTGAAGTATAGAACCATCATAAAATATTATAAACTATTTATGCTTTTCTTCTTTTTGTGCAAGCTTGAACTTAGCTTAGCGCACGTGAAATGCCGTAAAATGATTTAGAGGCAAATACCTGGCTACTGACAATGATTGAATGATTAGCTTCCTTAGCAACTTCTTGATTGATCGCTTAGCTAAATGTCTCATTGCTAGGCAGCTTAAGTTACTAGGATTAGCTGATTGAATGTTTGATTAATTGATTGTTTGAATGATGGAATGTTTATCTGATTGACTATTTGATTGATTTAATGAATTTATTGATTCATCGAATGTTTGATTGATTGGTTAATTGATTGACTTGCATCTTGATTGACTGGTTATCCAATTGATTGGCTCAATGATTGAAAAATGATTGATTTAATGGCTGAGTGATTGGCCAATTAACTAATTGATTGTTTGACTGGCTTGAATCATCAATACTTTAGATGTCTTACTCGAATATCAGTCGGTCAAGCTTGTGTTCGAGCTTGAGTGAGAGAGAATCGCAATGAATTTTTACCTGGACAATTCTCTCTTCCACTTCCAAATGGTGCAGAAGCAGGCGTTGATTTGTCCCAGCAACATCCAAAGACAGAATTTATGCAGGGAGGAGGAGCACGTCCTAGAACAGACA